>JBBBDQ010000720.1:4182500-4222500 GCA_037127315.1 Ascarosepion bandense
AGGTGGGTGGCAACCTATTGTTTAAGGTAGTGTGGCACGCCAACATCTTGATTATATCATTTTCACTTCGAGTTATATGTGCCATCCATTTTAGTTGTTGCTGCTGTTGGTAGTCCTCAAGTGATGTGGTTTTTGTTACTTGGAATGGTTCTTTGTGACTACAAGGTTCAAATGAGAATGAACCTCGCTAAGACCAATAGGGTTCATTTGCTTGAAGCCATTTTTAATCGGTAGAATTGTTTCGTAACACCCTGACGTGTGTTGCAATCCGTAGCATTGTTGAAATTATCGCTAACATTTTTTGTGAGATTTAGAAAACCTACTCTTTCTCCTTTCTTCATATTTACAGTGCCACTGTTGTGCCTTGTATTTTCACAAAATGTATCTCCAAGTAAATAAATAACGAAAGTTTTAACAACGTTCGAAACATTAATTTAAAAGAATTTATAGAATTATAGAAATAGAGCTATGAATATTTATTATAAATTATAGTTTAGAACATGTACAAATTATAATTTACTATAAAAGTGTACATTTTGTTACGATATCAAAAAACAATGTCTCGTCAGGTAGTTAATAATGATGGTAATAAACGTTATTTTTGAAAAAGAACATTTAAAAAAAATCTCACTTCCCCTTAATTTTTTGAAAATATTTCGTACGAGGTGAAGGAGATAGAAAAGATGGGAAAACAAAAAATGAAATCGAAAAAAAATAAGGGGGGGGGACAAAAAGGAAAGAGAGATACAGAGGAAATAAAGAGCGTGATACAGAAAATAAAAGGAACACAAAAGAAAAAAAAAGTTAGACACGTGGGGGAAGACAAGAGAGAACGGAAGACAAGAGAGAAAGGAAGACAAGAGAGAAAGGAAGACAAGAGAGAAAGAAAGAGCTAAGAGGAGAAAGCCGATGATATTTTCTCTTTATCATCGATTCTCTCCTCTTACCTCTTTCTCTCCAGTCTTCCTCTTTGCATTTTATTTCCATTTTTTATTTTCTCTGTGTTTTATCTTTTATTTATATATCACGCTCTTTATCTCCTCTGTATCTCTCTTGAACTAAAAACTCTAAGAGTCAAGTCAGAAACTAACCAACGTCTGTATCTACTGGGTCATGTGTCCTTAGAGGTTTGGTCCGAAATTCTTAGCACCTGAAGAAGGCTGAAGCGTACAACAGTCGAAACGTCGTACAAATGGCAACATTTTTTAGTCCGAATAATGTAAATACTCTAGGTTTATTCTTATTTATATAAATACTAGCAGTATAGCACAGCGTTGCTCGGGTGTAATGAAAGCTTTAAAATTAATCCATGGTCCTGGAGCTCGGACTCAGCCTAAAGAATATTTGTGTTAAGTTTGGTGAGAATCGGATAAAAATTGTGAATTTATATAAAGAACATACAGACAGATAAACAGACACACACACACACATATATATATATATATATATAATCGATTTTCTGCACTATTGTAAAAAACTGCAACCTTGAAACTTCTGAATATCGTTTCTTATGTTTTTGTCTATGAGTGTATCAAATGTGATTAAAATTGGACCAATCCTTCTATAACCCGTTTTTTTCTATTATCGATATTTACCTCGAACACAAAACCTAGCTAAGAACACTAGCAGACGCTTATAGTACAACTGTGTAAATTTTGAAGAAAATCGGTTCAGCCGTTTCGGAGTCTATAGGTAACAGACACACACAGACAAAGTTCCATTTATAAATAAGTTTAGAAAAATCACTGCTTACATTTTCAAGGATAAGAATTTCATCTATTTGTAATACAGCATAAATAGTACATTGTAGCGCAAAATATGCAAGTGAAGTACAGTTGAAATACTCTAACTTGAAAACTGAAGCAATATCGCTGCTGTTTCTTGAAGATCTGCAAATAAAATACAAATCTTGAAGACCAAGTTGGTAAAGGAAGCCAATTTGACAATCATCATCTGGAAACACTAGTCGAATAAAAGCCACAACAGAGTGCCAGCGAAGTGTCTCAGATTATGGGTGTTGGCATGTCAACAAAATCGGAACATCTAAAAAAAAAAAAATTTCAATGTGAAGAAACTCGACAGATTTCAACGTTTCGAAGCGTATTCGTTGATATTTCTGAGAAAAGGTAGTATTTACATTATTCGGACTATTGTCCTCATCTTTGTTGCCGTTTAACGACATTTCGGCCGGTGTACGCTCCGGCCTTCTTCAGTTGCTAGGATTTTCGAACCGAACCCTTTATTACAATCACTGGGGCATATCATCCTCATTCCTTGCGTAAAGCCTCGATTGGAAGTCATCAGTTATCTCCCTCTAACCCTGCAAGTTACTTGTTCACCACTGCTGTAGCCTGGTATTGAACTCACAACTCTTAGAGTCAAGTCAGGAACTAACCAACGTCTGTATCTACTGGACCATGTGTCATTTAAGACAAGAACAACTGAATTTTACCCCAGTGATTGTAATAAAGGGTTCGGTTCGATATTCCTACCACCTGAACAAGGCCGAGCGTACAACGGCCGAAACGTCGTACAAATGGCAACAAAGATGAGGATAATAGTCCGAATAATGTAAATACTGTTTTGAAGTGTGTTCGATGCCACATCTTCGAAATTCCAATGATTCATTTTTTAATCGAATTGTGATGAGAAATGGATCCTTTATGAGAATAGCAAACGATCTTTTCAATGGCATGACTCATGAAGAATAACAAAAACATTTTTCTCAGGTGAAATTTCACCAACAGAAGAATATGGTGACCATCTTTAAAAAAAAAGTTTGCTATTGTCGTTATCCATAACCGCTTTCTGGAATGGAACCAAATAATCGTTGCTGAAATTTACTGTCAGCAAACTGGATGAAATATATATTCAGTTAAAGAAAATGCGATTTCTATTGGCGAATTGACTTTCCAGTTCTGCATCATGACATTGCTAGGCCACATTTAGGAAAGAAATAAGTTTACTTTTTTTTCATATTCGGCCTGCATGCTCGTAAAAACGATATTTATGTCTTTACGATAAAAATCAAAAACCTTGGACGCCAATAACATTTTGAATGCAGTTTCTGCATTTTCTTTGCATCGGAATGCCTTTTAGCTTAAAACATTTGTCTGCTTACTTGGCAGAAGCTCATAATGCAGGCTTCCTTTTCATGTTAATAAGTTATCATTAAGTTTAAGGAATGGTAAAAATATCTAATTTAATTTTTATGGAGACACGTTATGACTCCTATGGAACATCGTACTTAATCAAAATAAACATATTTTCACACACAATTTTTTTAAAAATTATTTGAAAATATTTCTGGCGAACGATTTTTATCAAACTTTTCAATTATAGATAGGCAATATAATCATCAATTCTTAAATTAATACAACGGTTCCAAAAAGATTTTTAAAATATTTGTAACACTTTATGAATTATTTAATAATAATAATAAATGAAAACAATTCTTTCAAAATTTTATTAGTAATCGAAATTTTTTTCTTCAAACGATAATGTCCTTAATAATTATTTATTCCAGCAATTAAAAGCTTATCGAATTAAATTATATCAGAGTTTGGTTTTTTTTTTTGTTTTTTGTAGTTTTTACTTTATTCTTCGGTGCAGATATTCTGTTAGTGTTGTGTACTTAAAAAAAAAATGATTTATATCTCCTCATGAGTCCTGCGTTTAACTAATAAAACAAATTTTTCCAGCTAATTAAAATTTATTAAAATTTCACGGATTTACATAGAGGGGATAACAGAGTTAAAAAAAATATTTTCACCAAGATTTTTAAAAAAATAATTTCAAAAATAATTTCATTAATTTGTGAATGAGAATTGAAAGTTTCATTAAAATCTGACAATTATTTAATTTTTGCGAGAATTTCCAAATTTATGTTTGTCACCGGGAAAAAAAGTGGGTGATATCGTCATTACGTTTTCCATTTTAAAACAGTCGTAAATTTTTTTAGCCGCTAACTCAAATCAAAACAAAATTTTCTGACAAAATTTCGAAAATGTTAGAAGGGATTAAAAAATTTTTAATAATATAAACATTTTGATGAAAACAGTTTGCTTTAAGTTTGGGACCTTTTTTTATTCATAAAATGCTATTTTTAGCGATTTAGTGGAGGTACCTAAAATTTTTATTGACCTTATTTTGGGGTGGCTAAAATTGGCTTATGTCGCTTACCCTAGGATCGTTTTTACTGAACTTTGATGTAAACAATCTATTTCTTATCATCCGTACAATTTCCTTTAAAAAAAACAGTTCATTTAGATTGAGTTTATACAGAAAATCACAGCAATGCGATCCAAAATATTGTTTGCACTCAGATCAGACCCAACCATCATAGCGATTTGAGTATCTAACCTTTATCAAGTGTTCATTGATAGATTTTAAGTGTAGCGTTTCTGCCAATTCTCGCGTTGTATAATGTGGTTTAATATCAATGTTTTAGTTGGTCGTCAACTGTAGTGGCTGGGTCTGTCTGAGCGTTCTTTATCATTAAAGCTACAAACACCGACTTTTTGAGTTAACGAACTTTTTTCATGCGTCAGCTAACACACCTTCAAAGCACATATTGTTGCTTGCAAGGCATTTTTGCCTTTATGATAAAAAAAAAGGATCAAGTGTTTAAAATGCAAGTTATAATTTTTCATTTTCATAGGGGGGGTGCAAAATTGACACGAATTAAATAATTTTAAACTGTCTCAAGAGATAGTTTGAGGTGTGTACTTTAAAAAGAAATGTAAACATATTCTATCTGTCAATAAACTTGATATGTTCTAAACGACTAAAATCCGGTATGGATTTTTCGGACAACCCAATATAATTATTATTCTGCGGTGAAGATTATAAACTAAAGGAAGTGAATTGACAAAGAACGGAATTATCTTAAAAAATAAGTAATTTTTCATCACTAGATTACGCACCGATTGACTTGTCACATGTTCGTCTATGCATTTGAGCGCACAAAAGAGGAATAAATGAAAGAAAAATTTAAATTCAGTTTAAGAGTTGTGGCAATAAATTAAAAACGTAAGGAAGAAGAAGCTCAAGTAAGGTTTTTATATACTCTGATTCTCTCGTTTCTCATTCTTTGTGGCCTACTTTATCTGAAAATGGATTCTTTTGACCATTTTCTTAAAAAAAAAAAATTAATGTTAAAAAAGTATTCTTTAGCTAGTTCTTTTCAACGTCGGTTGTGAACATGTCGTGTTTTCATAGAAAGATTTTCGATTTGATTTCTCTTGTACATAAAATACTTTTAAAAATATAAAAATAAAATGTTAACTTTCCTTTTTTGACAAAAAGGGACAAACTTCAAATCGTGAGACAAGAAAAATCTATTCGTAAATCTTTGGGGAGAAAATCAGCAGCTAACGACCTCCCCACTCTCTAAGAAAGCATTTCAGTCGTAACTCAGAAACTCGACCTGTTTTGGTTTTGAATATCGGAAAATTAAGTCTGCGTTTTCAAACAACAGAAAGGCGACAAATGCAAACAAGGACTCTTTCGATTTCTTTTTTAGATTTAAAAATAAGAAACCTTTAAAAGTTTTGAACGTTTGAATACATGAGCAATAAAAACGTAACTTTCAAAAAAGTTTCATTACACGAAATAGTTAAACTCCTTTAGGACAATTTATTCTCACCTTTATATATATATATATATATATATATATATAATGTGTGTGTACACCCAAATAGAAAGTAACATGTAGGTAAAATCCCAAGGAAGATCCTATTAATATTAATCTTATTAATATTAAAACTGATCCAACCAGAGGGCTCGATGTAAGCAGAATTATCTATTTACAGATCCATATATGTATATTTTAAAAATAAAACGAACTTCACGTGCCTTATGATCATTTCTGCGAAGTAAGGTCATTTATTAAGGAAAATTCAAAAAGAAAGAATTTGCCATAAAAATACTTGTAGAAAAGACAGAGGGAAGCCACATCCCGTCGGTGAGAAAGTGACTGAAGTCGAGCTGCCAAATAGGGATAGATTACATTGCAGATCCTTCTTTGGATTTTGTTAAGAACTTCAAGATGAACAGAAGGAGCACCCACCCAGATATGGCAGTTTTCAATGCACGAACGAATAGTAAATTTATAAATGTGCAAAATCAATTCTTACATTAAAATCCTCCTGGCTGCCCAACCGTCTTAACAGTAGATGTTGCTATTGATCCAATGTATTCATTCCATTTGAGATTGGCTGAGAGAGTGAGACCGAGGAGGCACAATGTATTGCTTTCTGGGGGACTAGTGTGATCTATATTAATGGAAGGCAAGAAAGCTTCTCTATGGTGGTTAATGGAGAGCAGCTTTGTTTTGGAAGCATTAAAATTTACAAGTAATTTCTTACTCCAATCTATTACAGATTGGAGGTCGTTTCCAAGAGCAGAAGTGAGATCTAATTTATCAGCCCTGGCAGATTTCATATTGAGACAAAAATGAATGGTCGCGTCATCTGCATAGATGCCTACCTCGGAACTGATTACATCAGGAAGATCATTGATGACGATCAGAAAGAGCGTAGAGCCTTGACGCATGAAAGGATTTGTAAACAGACCCATTCAGAACGATCATCATTTTACGATTTGACAGGAACGATTGGAATAACTTGAACAATCGTCCAGTTATACCATAGCCCTGTAGTTTGACAGAAGGCCAGTATGCTAAATCCTGTCAAGCGCTTTCGGGATATCAAAGACAACAGTTCGAGCTTCGCCATTCTTATCAAGGGCCTAGTTTATGTTTTCTGTGCTTGTCAGAGAATCTATTGTTGGAGGTGAGATGTTGAGTCATTTCAGTATTGATAATAACCTCGAACACTTTGCCAAGAACCAGTAAGAGGCTGATAGGGCGATAGTTAGAAAGGTCGGAGTGCTCTCCAGAGTTTTTTTTTTTCCATTTTAATTATAATAGTGCAGGATTTGTATTCGTATTCAAATCTATACATATATAAAAGGCAATCTTTGAGTCTGTGTGACTGATCTATGCACGCCTATACTTTTTAAAGTTACGCGATTCAATCTTTCTGGGGACATATCGACAGGGAAGCCAGGTCGACACATACTTTTTGAGTTTAAGTTCAGCAATTTTCCCTTTTGCACAATGGAGCCGATTGTTTACATTAGCCCCGTAAAACATCTAAGATGGTTGCTAGATTACGTCACAGAAATCAAATCACACGTGTCAAACGCGACCATAAAAAGCCTTTATATTTAATTTTTATTCCGATTTTTTAAAAATCCATTTCGTCAGCAAAAAATGTGAATATTTTCCACGGTATTTTTAAACAAAAGAAATTTAAAAAAAAAAAAAAAAAAAAAAAAAAAAAGTGTTTTTTCAAACAAAAACAAAATATGCAAAAAAACTGTTCCAATGATTAATTTAATTATTTCAGTCTTTTTTTTTTCCGATTTAATATTTCATACTTCAAAAAATAAAATAAAAAAACCTTTTTTTCGCTAAATATTTCAAGCAGGTAATTAACAGTTTGTAATTCGTGTGGCATTAATGTAACTTTTTTTCTCTAAAATTAATTGTCTACATTTTTAAATATACTTCGAAAATTTCTGAAATTCATTTAGTCAACAAAAAAATGTAAATATTTTCCCCCGTAATTTTGAAACATAAACAAACGCGATGTTGTTTAGAATGTCACACAAAACATCAAATCACGTTTACGCATAACAAAAGAAAATAGATTTTTTTAATGGAATTCGTAATATTTTCATTCAGAAACGCATTGCCGGTCAGAGTTTTCATTCAGAAACGTATTGCTTTCTATAAAAGTTTATTTTTTTAGTTTCATAATGTTTTGACCGCAGTTTGGGGGTGAACTATTTCCCTATTGCTGTGATCCTAACAGGTGCTACCACCCCGTGTCAGAGTGAGTCTGGGAACAACAGCAACTAAGAGGTGGTTCCATGCTCCTCACAAACTCTCAATCAGAGGCCTTGCTGCCGGATGCGGTTTACGGCCATACCCAGGACCTGTCATGTAATAACAATCTTCCTATATTGCAGTGGACGTTGAACGATTTTCTCATAGATGAAAAGGAAACGAGGCAAAAGACATGTGGTTTTATATAGAAAGGCTCAGAAACCACGTCCTAAACATGTAAGTAACGAGGAAGTTTTAACGGAAATGAGAAAGAAAACGATACATTTGCTTAAGATTAAAAAAAAAAAAAGAAAAGATACGCTTCAAATTTGTGAGACAAATGAAAAAAAAAGAGGACTTGGAGATTTCGAAACCCACAGGAAATACTGAAGGCAAAATAGTCAGAGAGAAAGATCAGGTAACATACCTAACCATTGTGTGTCATTGGCGGACCTGAAGGAGACTACCACCACCTTTAAATTTGTTGTTTTTCAATTTAAAAAATAAAAAAATTGTGCAGTCTGATCGATTACACCATAAACTCTCCGACTGACAAAAAGAAATTGGAAAAATTTCAATATTTAGATAATTTTAGTGGGTGGGGCTCAGTTTTTCATACAACTTTATAGTAAATTGATCCTCTATTTTGGAACCACTCGCCGGTACGACATTACCACCACCTGTAAATTTGTTATCAATTTTTTTTTTTTTTTACTTTTTTCAGTGCAATCTTATCGATTAAACCCTAAACTTTCTGATTGACAAAAAAATTTGTAAACATTTCAGCATTTAAACAATTTTATGTGGAGGAGGGGCTCAATTTTTCATACAACTTTATAGTAAATTGATCCTGTGCAATTAACTTTTTTGCTTGTGCATATTCAACTATTGAATCCTTTGCGAAATTTTTTAATAAAGCCATTCTTAGAGTTTCTGGTGAAGATGTCACCGTAAGAACTGAAGAAAACTTGAAAAAGACAAAAACAATAGCAACAATTCATCTCTCATAAAAAAAAAAAAAAAAATACAACCAAAACAAAGCGACCCCAACACGAGTGGGTCCAAGGATCTATTTACTATAACGTTGTATGAGAAACTGAGGCCCCCGCCCTGTTTAAATATTGAAATTTTTCCAATTTTTTTTTATAATAGGAAACTATGTAATAATCGATAAGACTGCGTTAAAAAACACGAAAAACAACAAATTTAAAGGGGTTGGTAGTCTCCTTCCGGTTCGCCGTGTCATTTGTATTAGAATATTAGACTGGGAGAAAGAATAAGGGGACCATTGCTTAAAGCTAAAATATGGTAAGTTTAATAGAGACGTGTTTGCTCACATTCTTAAGAGACATTTTTTTTTTTTTGGTTTTTTTAAACATTTCACCCCATTGCCACTATTGCGCATGGGGCTACATAGGGGAAGGTACAAATGTCAGGAGGAAGGTGATAGATGGGTAGGGATACCGAGGATGAGGGTTGGGCAGATGGGAAGAGTGTTTGAAAGAATGGGAGCGAGTTAGTGTGTTAGGAGGTGTCTATTGACCTTACATTTAAACTCCTGGAGATTGTAGCCATCGGGGAAGCAATCATGTGGAAGGGAATTCCACAGTCGGGAAGTGCGAGAAAAGAAACTGTTGGAGTAGAAGTTGCGGTTGCATTTTATCGGTTTCACTGTAAAAGGGTGGGATCTAGTTGTTAATCTAGTTTCTCGTGCAAATTCGTATCTAGGGGCAGCAGTGATCTAATTTCATGGGAGCAGAAGCCGTGAAAGTATTTATAGAAGAGACACAGGGAAGCCACGTCGCGCCGGTGAGGGAGCGACTGATTTATAAATGTGCAAGACAGATTCAGACGGAAAAAACTTCCGGGCCCTGCACAGAGAACCGACTTTCATAGCAGCGGATTTAGCAATGGATTCGATATAGTCATTCCATTTGAGGTCCGCTGTAAGTGTGAGACCAAGGAGGCGTAGTGTTTTACTCTCTGGGAGGCAAGCCTGGTCCATGCTAATGGGAGGTAAGTGCGATTGTCTATGATGGTTAATTGATAGTAGCTTTGTTTTAGAAGCTACAAAGGTTACGAGCCATTTCTTACCCCAGTCCACTACGGATTGGAGGTCCTTTTCAAGCTCGGCTGCAAGGTTAGCTTTGTCGCCTACACCAGATTTTTGGTCGAGGCAAGAGTAAACTGTGGTGTCATTGGCGTACATACCTACTTGGGATATTATGGAATCAGGGAGATCATTAATGTATATCAAGTTATATAACATTGCTTTTCGTAACGTTATTGTGAAGTGAACTTTTGGTAACTTGCTCACAGCGAGTTATAATATTTTAGGATCTTCGCGCAATGTCAACGTACTAAATGAACTGTTCAATAATACACAATGTTCTCGTAATAATTCTCCCGAGAGAAAACAATCTCTTCAATGACGCACAACACCGGAACAATATCTACTACCTCCCAACTAGAGCGTATGCACGGGACAGATGTGACACAAGGTCATTTAAAGTGAGAAATCCGAGCCCTTAAGCTTGGGAAAAAAGTTTGTTTTCCTCAGACGAGAGATTGTTCCTCGGCGGAGCCTCGTCTAGGTTTCTCTCCGCCCGAAGGCAGAGTCCGACAATGAAAATTCTGCGCAACGAAGAACACACTCAGATTTCTGTTCGACCGTACAAGTCGGCATCGACACTTTTCCTAACTGTAAGATAGTGTGATTTTTTTTTTTTATGGGAAAAAAAATGAGTTAGTGAGCTGATACTTTTATTGCCAACCTTGACACGTCCTTAATCGCAATGGACTGGTTTTATGAAATCAGTGGGTAAATTTCAAAATTAAGAAATACAAGTATTCGGTCACGTTAGTCATCCTAGTAAAATGGGTGATAAAGAAAAGGCCGAGTGGAAACTTTGTAAAACCACTCTCCCATTACTATCTTATTTTCCACTATTGGGTGATTTAATACGGATGAATCACCTTTGATGCATACATCTCTTATTAAGAAGGAAAATTTAAAATTTCAAATAATTTAAAGAAGTCAGTCAGTCAGTAAAGTGCCATACATGAAACACGCTTGGGTGATCATGTCTCGAAAGAGACATGACTGACTGGGCAGAAGATTATCCCGCAGTAGGTTGCCATTGCTTTCTGCAGTAGACTGGTTGCCGACCAAGGCTATAGAACCTAATCTTCACTGTTATTTAACCCATAACTGGAAGGAAGAGACTGATTAATACCTTTCCCAAAGGTATTTGCGCCTAAGTGAATGCAATGAATTCAACTGGAATTCGAACTCGGCTCCCCGATTTCTCGTTCCGAGCCGATATCCACTGCACCACAATGCATTTAAAGAAGAATAATGTTAAAATTCCATCAGAAGGAAGTTGTGAGGTTATTTTTTTTTCTCTCTCCCTGGTTTGTAAACTCCCCCCCACCTCAATAAATAAATAAATAAATCACGTCGCTGTTACATCGTCTGGTTTAAATATAGTTCAGTGATTAAGCACACAAACGACTTCGTCTGTGGAAAAGAATTAATGTTTGTAAAATGCAGCTGAAAGAGGAGTCGAACAAGTCAGGCAGAAAATGCGCACACCTACATCTGGGACATGATTCTGTGAAGAATTTGAGCGAAGAAAGTTCTGGAGGGATCTTGCAGAGAACGATGCCAGGGGATGAGAACGAAGAAGATAGGCAAGGAAGTGAGGGGGGAGGGAGAAAAATGAAGAAAGTAAAAGGAAAAAAAGGATGAGGTGAAAAACAAAAAAAAAAGGCGGGCGGAAATGAAATGATGGATAGAAAGGAAAAAGAGAGATGTAGATTGTAGATGAAAGAGAGGAGAAAACAGCGCTGAATCTAGAAAAAGGGCGATCCCATTATGTATTTGCACACACGAAGCATACCAAAAAGTCTATCAACCCGACCCCCATCCAAAAATTTGACCAAATAACCAGACATTACTTAAGAATCCCTGGTTGGTCGGGCCGAATACTTTTCAACACAATCTAAAGTTATTTATAAATGGAATTATCGCCCGATTCACACTCCACCCACCTCTATTGAACAGGTGAAGAGGCTCATCCCTTGTTTAGGATGTGGTTTCCAGCTTTCTCTTTTCCAATCTTTTCACTCCTACGTAGCCCCCTGCGCTTCAGTGGCGTTACCGCCTTGCTCGGGGTGATATGATTAAAAAAAAAAACAAAAAAAAAACTGTGTGTGTGTGTGTGTGTGTGTGTGTGTGTCCTTTACCTATAGACTTCGAAACGGCTTGAAAATTTTCAGTTATACTATAAGCGTCTGCGAGTGTTCTTGGCTAGTTTTTGTGTCGAGGTACCCTCGATAAATATCAAAAATCGATAATCGAAAAAATCTGGTTATAGAAGGAGTGGTCCGATTTTAATCAAATTTGATACACTCATAGACAAAGACATAAAAAATGATATTCAGAAGTTTCAAAGTAGCAGTTCTTACAATAGTGCACAAAATCGATAATATATATATATATATATATATATAAAAGGCAAGATGTTTGTGTGTGTGTTTATCTGTATGTCCTTTATACAAAGCCACAACTTTTATCCCATTCTCACCAAACATTACACAAATATTCTTTAGGCTGAATCTGAGCTCCAGGACCTTGGATTCGTTTTAAAGCTTTCATTACACCCGAGCAACACCGGGCTATACTGCCAGTCCTTTATATACCGTTCTTACAATTGTTTTAAAACGTACATGGTTAGTAAGAATATAGAAAATACTAGAAAGTAAAGAGTGGTGATTTTCTAAACGCCGCTTATAAGGTCGAAAGTATGGGGTAGCCAATAAGGATAGAACTCACGACTCACTTGTGAATCTAGCGAGACAGGATTGCTATTACACCACGTGAAGTTGCCTTTGGAAACAAAGGTTGAGTGAAGGAAAGTTTAATAACATTACAACATAGACTAAGAGTAGACCGAGACAAGCGTACAACTGAAGACCGCTACGCCTTTACGAGCCACTTTTTGTCACTTTTCCATTAACAGACGTTCTAGTCATTAACGTCAAGTTGCCTTTGGAAACAAAGGTTGAGTGAAGGAAAGTTTAATAACATTACAACATAGACTAAGAGTAGACCGAGACAAGCGTACAACTGAAGACCGCTACGCCTTTACGAGCCACTTTTTGTCACTTTTCCATTAACAGACGTTCTAGTCATTAACGTCAAGTTGCCTTTGGAAACAAAGGTTGAGTGAAGGAAAGTTTAATAACATTACAACATAGACTGAGAGTAGACCGAGACAAGCGTACAACTGAAGACCGCTACGCCTTTACGAGCCACTTTTTGTCACTTTTCCATTAACAGACGTTCTAGTCATTAACGTCAAGTTGCCTTTGGAAACAAAGGTTGAGTGAAGGAAAGTTTAATAACATTACAACATAGACTAAGAGTAGACCGAGACAAGCGTACAACTGAAGACCGCTACGCCTTTACGAGCCACTTTTTGTCACTTTTCCATTAACAGACGTTCTAGTCATTAACGTCAAGTTGCCTTTGGAAACAAAGGTTGAGTGAAGGAAAGTTTAATAACATTACAACATAGACTAAGAGTAGACCGAGACAAGCGTACAACTGAAGACCGCTACGCCTTTACGAGCCACTTTTTGTCACTTTTCCATTAACAGACGTTCTAGTCATTAACGTCAAGTTGCCTTTGGAAACAAAGGTTGAGTGAAGGAAAGTTTAATAACATTACAACATAGACTGAGAGTAGACCGAGACAAGCGTACAACTGAAGACCGCTACGCCTTTACGAGCCACTTTTTGTCACTTTTCCATTAACATACGTTCTAGTCATTAACGTCAAGTTGCCTTTGGAAACAAAGGTTGAGTGAAGGAAAGTTTAATAACATTACAACATAGACTGAGAGTAGACCGAGACAAGCGTACAACTGAAGACCGCTACGCCTTTACGAGCCACTTTTTGTCACTTTTCCATTAACAGACGTTCTAGTCATAGCGGATGGATGAGTTCATGGTTCAATAATTAGAGTAGAGAAGGTCTTATTTCTTTAGTCGGTGTTTTATACACTCGTGTAGGAGTATGTGCATTTGATGTACTCGCATGATGGTTGTCTACACGTTAAAGAAGCTTCACTATTGCCGATCAAGAGAGTTATTGCTTCCCCTGTTTTCACAAAGACTGAATATGTGAGAGATCAAATATTAGGCTAGGTAATACATCTGGATGTGCGTTGTATTGCAGTGGATATAGACTCGGAACGACAAATCGGGGTGCCGAGTTCGAATTCCAGTTGGATTCCTTGCATTCACTTCCGCACAAATACCCTTCGGAAAGGTATTAATCCGTCTCTTTCCTCCAGTTATGGGTTAAATAATAGGACAGATTGGGTTCTATAGCCTTGGCTGGCAACCAGTTCTACGGCAAAAAGTAATGGCAACCTTGTGCGGGATAATGGTCTGCCCAGTCATGTCTCTTTCGAGACATGATCGCCCAAGCGTGTATCACGTATGGCACTTAACTGACTGAATACATGACACTCACTGAAAACAGGATGAGCAATAACTGAGCATTTTTAAAAAGAGCTCATATCTGTAGACACGGGGAGTGGAACGAGAACAATCCGTCCCAGTAGATTAAATAAAAAGTTAATTTTGACACTATTTAACAGTTACTTAAACCGAAAAACACCTGAAGACGGTCAGTGGGTAGAACGGCCTTTGATAATATAGATGAAGTCTTTAGTTCAAATGGGAATTCGGGTTTCACGTAGATGCTAAGAACAATGACGGCAAGTGATAATGTTTATTTTAACAAAAGAATCCAATGCTGATCCGTGTAGGAAATCCGTGTGCAAGTAAAAAAATTTGGTCGCAGGTCTCTTGTGAACAGTCCATCTGGCAATGTAACAAAAACAGGGCCAGAAATCCCATTTTTCCTCTCGCTACAAAAGAAACATCCTTTCGCTCACCTATTTGCCAAAAATCCTTACTTGAAAGGAACAAGTTTTCATAGCATCATGGAAATCTAAGAGAATACAACGAAACAGTTGAACACTATCCCCAAAAAGTGACTGAGTTTTGTGGGTTATATAATGCCGGAAAGGTGAGGTTGTAAGTAATTTTTTTTATTGTTCGTTTATAGTGGGAAGATTGATTTAGTCACATTTTGATTAAATTTTTTTGTTTCTATTTTTTTTTTTATTTTAGAAAACTGAAAATGTCTTCAGTTTTGGATTCAAAAATGTTTTGTTGAAAGATTTTTCATTCAAAAAAGTATATTTTTTCTATTGAAGTGTATTTGTACGTCTATTTTTTTTTTCTATTAAAGTATATTTGTTCGTCTATTTTTTTTCTATTAAAGTATATTTGTACGTCTATTTTTTTTCTATTAAAGTGTATGTTTATGCATATTTTTGTATAAATGTGTATTTTTATGTATATTTCTATAAAAGTGTTTTCTTATATTTTCATAGTGTTTTTACCCCAGTTTGGTGGTTTACTATTTGCCCATAGTTGGGACCCTAACAGGTGCTAACACTCCGGGTAAGTGTGGAACCGGGAACAACAGCAATTAAGAAGAAGTTCATTTTCCCAAACAGAGGCCTTGCTGCCGAATGCAGTTTACCGTCATAACCAGGACCCCAGAAAGCGAGTTCCAAGAAAGCTTCCATGAATGAAAACTACTCTAGATAAAGCGTTTGCCTTCAGAACGGGACTACTTCGAAATACTGAACGGATATGTTCTAGTCTTCATTTGCTAATATTAGTCCTTACACTTTTTGAGAAGACCATATATATGAAAATAGGATTGCATCGCCTACTTTTTAAGCATCTCAATCTAATAGGACAATTAATAACAATTGCGGAGGTTGTCTATATTTCTGGTAAATTTCTACATAGATGATTAAAAATATGTTTACCAAAATGTCACTAGGGTGAGCTACATTTGAAAAGCGTTTTAGTGTTCAGAAATATATAAATAAAAAAACTACCGACATTCCTATTGTCGAATTACAAGAAGAAGAAATGACAGAGAAATCTGGAATAGTCGATCAGTTGAATGTCAGTCGGGTGAAGCTCGCCAGAAATTCAACTGATGTAGGAGAATAAGGAATGGAAAGATCGACGTGAAGAAGGCCGCCACCGGCGTGCGGAGGTGGACTTGGGGTTCGGTTCAACGCAAAATATACGCGCTCGTCCGGCAATTCATTTATTTCTCGTCAGATATCTAAACTTATTTATAAATGGAACTGTGTGCGTTTGTGAGCGTGTGTGTCTCCGTTACCAATAGACTTTGAAACGGCTAAATCGATTTTCTTGAAAATTTACAGTTGTACTATAAGCGTCTGCGAGTGTTCTTAGCTAGGTGTTGTGTCGAAGCATACCCGATAAATATCGAAAATCGATAATCGAAAAAAGTCTGGTTATAGAAGGAGTGGTTCGATTTTAATCGAATTTGATACACTTATAGACAAAGACATGAGAAACGATATTCAGAAGTTTCAAGGTTGAGGTTCTTACAATAGTGCAAAAAATATATGGCAAGATGTTTGTGTGTGTCTGTATGTCTGCATTTATTTCAGCCCTTTTATTTTAGTTTTTGCTTCGGGTTTGGCTATAAGTAGGTATAATTGTAGTTCTTAGTCTCAGCCATGATACCATTTACTCAGAGGACTTATTTAGCCTTCAAAATTCAGTTTATGACGAAAAAACTTATTTGATATCGATACCAGCAAATCAAAATTTGACTTACATCCATTCATTTTTCTTTCAGTCTACGGTTTCGCTTTAACTGGAAACAACTATTGCTTTTTAGTCTTTCGTGCCAACGTCCAAAGAGTGAGCTGCAGGACCATGGATTAGTTTTAAACCTTTCATTACACCCGAGCATCGCCGGACTATACTGCTAGTTAAATTATACTGAATCCTTGCTTCCTTCAAACACAGAAAATTTATTCACCTATTTAATAACATGGTTCTTCTCCATTACACTGGAGCCATAGCCGGTTTGGCCCTCCTCCATGACTCTGCATAGCTTTTTGGCCGTCACTCTCCAAAAGGTTTCTGACTCCTGGCTAAAACAGTCATAAATCGAAAGAGTATACCAAACGGATGTACGTTGTGGTGCAATGGATATCGGCTCGGAACGAGAAATCGGATAGCTGAGTTCGAATTCCAGTTGAATTCATTGCATTCACTTTCGCACAAATACCTTATTAATTCGTCACTTCCCTCCAGCTATGGGTAAAATAACAGGACAGAATGAGTTCTATAGCCTTGGTTGGCAAACAGTCCACCGCAGAAAATAATGGCAAACTACGCCGGAAAAATCTTCTTCCCAGTTAGTCATGTCTCGAAAGAGACATGATCGTTCAAGCGTGTATCACGTATGGCACTTAACTGATTTACTGAATATAATAGTTGGAAATATAAGTGAAGCTATTAGTTAAAATGGGGGATCGGTTTTCTACTGTTATATAGTAATAGAATTATTCCCCACTAATTATTAATACACTAGCAGTATAGCCCGGGGTTACTCGGGTGTCATGAAAGCTTTAAAACTAATCAATGGTCCTGAAGCTCAGACTCTTTGGACGTTGGCACGAAAGACTAAAAAAGAATAGTTGTTTCCAGTAGACTGAAAGAAAAATGAATGGATGTAAGTCAAATTTTGATTTCCTGCTATCGATATCAAATAAGTTTTTTTTCATTGTAAACTGAATTTTGAAGGCTAAATAAGTCCTCTGAGTAAATGGTATCATGACTGAGACTAAGAACTACAATTATACATACTTAGAGCCAAACCCTAAGCAAAAACTAAAATAAAAGGGCTGAAAAAAATAGATATACAGGCAGATAAACAGACACACACAAAAACATCTTGCCTTTTATACATATATATTATCGATTTTCTGAACTATTGTAAGAACTGCAACCTTGAAGCATCTGAATATCGTTTCTTATGTCTTTGTCTATAAGTGTATCAAATTTGATTAAAATCGGACCACTCCTTCTATAAGCCGATTTTTTTGATTATCGATTTTCTATATTTATCGGGGGTACCTCGACACAAACGCTAGCTAAGAACACTCACAGATGCTTATAGTACAACTGTGTAAATTTTCAAGAAAATCGGTTCAGCCGTTTCGGAGTCTATAGGTAACGGACACACACACAGACAAAGTCCATTTATAAATAAGTTTAGATTAATATAATCCATCTCTTCTCCCTCCAGTTATGAGTTACATAGGAAAACAGATTGGGTTCTATAGCCTTGGTTGGCAACTAGTCTACTGTCGACCGTAATCGCAACGTACTACGAAAAAAAAAAAAAAAAAAAAAAAAAACCTCTGCCTTATCAGTCATGGATCGAAAGAGACATGATTGCACAATCGTGTATCATGTATGGCACTTCACTGACTGATGAACTTCTGAAATCGAGATTGTCTCCATATTCCACACGAATGAGAGAGGACGCTGAAATTTAAAACTTTTAGGAGTTAATTTATTCTTACTCTGTCCATAATTCTGACATTAAAAAATGCTACTCTAATTAACAAAAGAAAGCGATCCACTAAGACAAAAATGAGTACTTCACTTGCTTAGTTCATACACAGTAAATTTGCGTCAAGGTTCTGACAACGTTTAATCATTCTTGGCAGATCTGTTACCACAGCGTGGGAGATTTAATAACAAAAATAATAGAAAAAAAAAGGATCTGAATGAAAATTGCCAGGATTATATATCCAAAAGCAGAATAAAAAAAAAAATTCTGTAGATTTCAAATTTCTAGTGTGTCTTGTTTGTGCGCATGCGTAGTAACACATAGTAAACATAAACTTAGCCCGATGAAGTCCTAAAGAACAAAATGCGTCATTGAGCTTTTACGATCTCACACCCCGATTGAGCACTATGGAGGAATGGTAAACTCTGAAAATAAACAGTAGTTACTCACAACTACGCATCGTTCATTCAGTAAGGAATTTGAACACTCTCGGCTACTGGCGTGTGTATACATTGTATATAGCACGCTAAAGTCTTCCTCTATCGTGCACCCATAGTTCAGAGGTAAAGTAACTGACTGATGTCAATTCGGTCGGGTTTCAATCGGATGTCTTACCGTACTGATGAGCTGTGATACATCGAAACAGATCTGTCTGCGGATGACACTATATATATATATATATATATATATATATATGTCATCCGTTCTTTTTTTTAGATTTCTACTTGTTTTTCCGATGTACATTAAGGAAGAATTTTAGCAATTTCTTTTGGATTTACCTGCCTGTTCATGATTTTCGTTTTTTTTTTTTTTTTAGATCTGACAATGTCCATAATAGTTTTCGAGGTAGTTGTTACTATGTGTGTCTTTTTAGATGGGATAAATTGTTTTGGATAGTAGATGCAATGGAGTTAATGGGTAATATAATGAATGTTATTGTTTATATACATATATATATAAACTTATTTATAAATGGAACTGTGTGTGTGTGTGTGTGTATCCGTTACCTATAGACTCCGAAACGGCTGAACTGAATTTCTTGAAAATTTACACAGTTGTACCATAAGCGTCTGCGAGTGTTCTTAGCTAGGTTTTGTGTCGAGGTACTTCCGAGAAATATCGAAAATCGAAAAAATCGGGTTATAGAAGGAATGGTCCGATTTTAATCAAATTTGATACACTCATAGACAAAGACAGAAGAAACGATATTCAGAAGTTTCAAGGTTGCAGTTCTTACAATAGTGCAGAAAACTTGATATCGATACCAGGAAATCAAAATTTTACTTCCATCCATTCATTTTTCGCTTTAACTGGAAACAACTATTGCTTTTTAGTCTTTCGTGTCAACATCCAAAAAGTCTGAGCTCCAGGACCATGGATTAGTTTTAAAGCTTTCATTACACCCGAGCAACGCCGGTCTATACTGCTAACTTTTTATTTATATATATATATATATATATATATATAAAGCCAAATCATTGTACGCTGGCAATGTATGCAAGCTGTGCCATGAGGGAAATTAGCAATTCCCAGAACGAAAAAAAGAAATTATTCCATATGTAAACATACTTATAAATACATACTAAAAGCATACAAGCATGAATTGCAAGATCCTTCAATAACTCCTTTCTAATTTTTAAACTTTTTTTTGTTTGAAGATTCCAGTCGCGTTTAAAAAACAGAAAAATCAGTTACTGTAAATTGCCTGATGATAGCTAAAGGTTGAAACTTGGTTTGCGGAAGTAATTTCTTTACAAATAAAAATATTGAAAAGCTCTACAATACAATTGTATTGAAGACTTTAATACAACTGTGTACTGGCGTAATTTAATTGTAACCAAATACTAAATTATATATATATATATATATATATATATATATATATATATATATACAAAAGGTTTGTCTCTTTAATAGCATATATTTGTAGAGATACGAAATCAAGAACTAAAAACATTTCGGGAAAAACCTAAAGTAAAAGTGCACACAGGCAAAAGTGGATACAAATGACTATTCACAAGTCAGTGCGAAAAGCAAATCTTGAATCCTGATTGGATTAAAAACAGAAAATTCATAATGACGTCATTTCACATCTAAAAGCGAAAATGCTCGCTGAAGCCGGTCACATGAGATAAGGCCAGGTCGCACCTTGTTCTCTTTCGCGTATACTGATTGCTTTTACTTCTCCATCCAAAGAAATTCCTACTGAATACATACATACGTTCGTACGCATATACACTTTCAACAATTACTACTACGAACATTTTCTACAAATCTTGATACTCATAACTTTATCATTAAACACGAACTCTACTCTTAACTTCTTAATAATGTTTTTAGTTGCACATTAACTTCTACAACTTGTGTTATTCTTTCCTTTTAATAAATCTCTATTTTAAAATGAAAAAATGTATATTTTAATCTTACACTATTCCACCCTTGTTCACACATTCCAAACTGCTACCTTCCGATGAAGAAGGTCTTTTGATGATAGTGCATAAAACTTGTAAGCTGTAGGAAGTTCGGTTAAGTCTGACACAAGGCGGAATCAAAGAAACCAGCTCCCTACGCTACATATTCATGCCGTCGTCGACGTTTCGTGACGACACAGTTATGATACTTTCACACGTCAGGGTAGGAATACACTGTTCAAGAGACAAAAACTTTGTACCTATCAACGCCCTATCTACACGATATCAAGCACTTTAAAATAAATTAAAAAAACACCTGCTTGCCTGAAGACATTTTTTAGTCATAACCGCTGAAAAGTAACAACCTTGGCTCTAAATACTATCAGAATTAAACATTTTACATATTTTTTTAATAATCTTTTCACTGCCACTATTGCGCAGGGGGTTACATAGAGGGGAAAGTGGTGAGAAAGGATGGTTAGATATAGGAAATGTCAGTTGGAGGGTGATAGACGGGTAAGAATACCTAGAATGAGGGTTGGGTAGATGGTGAGAGTGTTGGGAGAATAGATGCAAGTTAGTGTGATAGGAGGTGTCTATTGACCTTACATTTAAACTCCTGGAGATTGTAACTGTCGGGAAATCAGACATGTGGAAGGGAATTCCACAGGCGGGAAGCGCGAGAAAAGAAGCTGTTGGAGTAGAAATTACGGTTACATCTTATGTTTCACTGTAAAAGGGTGGGGTCTAGTTGCTAATCTAGTATCTCGCGTAAATTCGTACCTAAGCGGCACCAGTTATCTAAGTCCATCGGAGCAGAAGCCGTGAAAGTATTTATAGAAGAGGCACAGGGAAGCCACGTCACGCCGGTGAGAGAGTGGTTGCAGCCGGTCTGCCAAGTCAGTATCGATCACGTTACAGATTCTCCGGTGTATTTTGCCAAGAAGCCCGAGGAGAGTAGCAGGGGCACCCGACCAGATGTGGCAGCAGTATTCAATACACGAGCGGATGGTAGATTTATTTATGTGCAGGATAGATAGATTCAGACGGTACAAACTTCCGGCCCTAAACAGAGAACCGACTTTCATAGCAGCGGATTTGGGAATGGATTCGATATTGTCATTCCATTTGAGGTCCGCCGAGAGTGTAAGGTCAAGTAGGCGTAGTGTTTTACTCTCAGGGAGGCAAGTCTGTTCCATGCTAATGGGAGGTAGGTGCGATTGTCTATGCTGGTTAATTGATAGTAGTTTCGTTTTAGAAGCATTGAAATTTACGAGCCATTCCTCACCCAAATCTGCGTTGCGTGGTTTTTTGGGTAAGATCAAAGTGTAGTATCTGTTCCCTAGTAGCGTTTGCTATCACTTGTGGTTTCGGGATTATCTGTTTTCCACCCAAGTTCATTGCTTGTGGCTGCGTGGAAGTAGCGACCTTCGCCGGTCGCGAAACACCGGAGGACAGTTGTCCAGTTTTTCTTTTTTTGCGGCCTCTTAGGAGGCAATGGCCTTAGATAGGCCGGACGAAGTCGTTCCTCCCACCATGGCGTCGGTGGGAGGTAAGGAGGGGGATTGGCAATTACCGCCAAGGATCAATCCCCCTTCGGAAGTTCCAGTTGCACCAGCATCTCCTAGACCCTCAACCTCTGGGTGGAAGGGAGGAAAAATCGTGTTAAAAAACGAGGAATACTATGAGCGTATTCACGCCAAGTATGCTGAATACATAAAAGGCACGGAACTGGTGTCCGTGCCCGAGAAACTTGCGCAGATAGAAGCAAGGATTATTACGCTATACACCAAGGACATTAAGACCCAGAAACTCATCGGCATCCCTAGAGAGACCCTGGAGGAAGGGATAAAAACCCTCAAGATCAAAGCCTTGGCCGTAGCGAGGAAAAGCAATGCCATGTGGGACGTCCTGCTTGGCTCCGCCGAGGAAGCAAAAAGTCTGGTCGGTTTGGTCCTAGAGACCAAAACGCTTCGCTTCCTCACTGAATACATGGGAGCTAGAAAGGTCAAGATCACGTTGCATGGCGTCCCCATGGACATTGACGAGGATCACGTCGGCGCATTTTTCACAAAGTACGGAAGGGTTGCGGAGGTCTCCTCGCTACGGTCAAAGGCTGGTTTCTGCACAGGGGACATGACTTTGATGGCGACCCTGGATAAGGAAAATTTAGCGAAGGTTCCCAATATCCTCACCTGTAGAGGGAGAAAGATTTTTGTGATTGTGGAAGGGAGAAAGCCGTGCTGTTGGGTCTGCGGGGCGGCAGATCACGTCGCTAAGACCTGCCCAACCAAAGATCCGGCCCCAAAGGCCCAACCAGCCAAACAACAAGCAGTCCCAGAAGCAACACCAAAACCAGCTGCGCCAACCACAGCACCTGTAGTCAACAAGGAAGGTGAGTGGCAGGTGGTATCCAAAAAGAAGGCGAAAACACCCTCTCCGACGAAGGTGCCGGGGAAGGTGCCGCCTCCTGCCAAGACTCCTACAAAGCAGAAGGAGTCCCCGGCGAAGAAGGAAGTGAAGAAGGGTGCCACCACCCAAAAGGAGGAAGCGATGGAAGTGGAGAGGGCGGCGTCGCTAAAACGAGCGAGGGAGGAAGAAGACGAAAAGGACGACCAACAAAAAAGCCGTCGGAAAAGCAGGAGTGTGGAGAGGAGCAGGGTGGTGAGCAAATGCTCATCGCTACCAGTCTCCCCAGAGAGGTGCACGTATGCACAAAAAGCTAAAAGTCTCCCCTCTTCCCCGCAAAAAGCTTCCCAGTCCCCTACCTTTGAATTGACCCCCCTGAAAAGATCAACTGTGACCCCCACTCCCTCCCCTTCTCCTATTCCCACTCCCACTCGGGGTAAAAAGAAAAATGCCCTACCTCGAGGAGACGCCCTCATGAAAGTGGATGAGGACGTTACATCTGAGTGGTCTTCGCAAAGGCGAAGGCTGCTAAAGCCTTTATTAAGACTGACCTCGGTGAACGGCAAGTCAACCGAGGATCCTAGAAACTTTTCCCAGGCCCCAGGTGTCATCACCCTGGTAAGGAATACCGGGGGGAACCTGCGGGTCTGGGACCACTTAGCCGAAGTAAAAAAGCAGTATCCCAAGATCAGAATGGTGCAAGAAGGCACCCCAGAACTCAAAAAAATGGAGAAAAATTGTTCGGGGAGGTTCCCGGTTTTACTCCACCCCTGCTTATATAGGGTGGTAAAACTAACGTACCCCACGGACGTCGGCGGAATTGTCCTAGACGGACGGATTACGTCCGATATAGGTACAGGGTCCCTAGGACAGTCCGTCGGGGTCCCGTCTACCCGAGATTTCTACCCGGTATGCGAGTAGAGCCGTTTGTTGCATGTTTTTCTGTGTTTTTTCGTTTCAGGTCTAAAGAATGTCTATTAAGATAGCCAGTATAAATGCGAAGGGCCTGAGGGATCGGGGTAAGGCGGCTCGCCTGCTTCGTGACCTCTTGTCCTTCGGCGTGGATGTGGCCGCGATCCAAGAGACTCACTTTGTTTGCGAAGTCGACTCGTGTGTGCTGTCTAACGACTTTGTCGTCTATTCAGCATATGGGAGCCGGCTGGCCAGAGGTGTTTCTTTGCTGGTCAAGCGTACCCTGGACGCGAGGGTTGACCTTGTCCATGTCGGTGCCGAGGGCCGGCTGATCGTGGCCGATATTGCAGTGAAAAGCAAGTCGTTCCGGCTGATTGTGGTTTATGCGCCCAATGTTCAAAGTGAGCGTGTCTCTTTCTTTCGGCTGTTGGAGCCCTTCATGGTGCATTCAACACGGCTAATCTTAGTTGGGGACTGGAATGCCGTCCTAACCCCCAAATGGGATAGAGGAAGGGGCGCTAGCGGGTGGAGTGGTGATCGTAGCCTGGTTGATCTGATCGGCGAATTTGGTCTCGTCGATAGATACCGGGTCGATCATCCGGATGGGAGCATGTGGACGTGGACGCGTAGTTGGCCTTCTACCCGGGTATCTGCGTACCTGGATAGGATGTTAGTGAGAGAAGCCGACATAGACTTCTTAGAATGTCCAACGTTCCACTGGTTAGGCTACTCGGACCACAAACTCGTTTGTGCCCGGGTGGTGTTAGACTTTAGGCCTAGGTTGGCTGGTTATTGGAAGTTCAATCAGTCCTTACTGGACAGGCGGGACTTTCGTGACCAGCTGACAAGACTAGTTCAGAGGGCGTTAATTGGGCGAGTCATTGGGAGTAAGTGGTGGGTTAACCTTAAGGACTCCATTAGGTCTTTCGCCACCAGGTATAGCCAACGGCTCAACCTAGATAAGGCTGCGGAGGCAAAGACACTTAGTGCTAATTTCGCCCGGGCGGAGGCTGGTGGGGATCCCCTAGAGATAGCCTTAGCCAGGGAGGCCCTGGAGCGCTCGACTAGCGGGCGCTACATAGGCCAGGTAATTAGGGCTAAGTTAAGCAAGATGTCTTCCGAAGCTGTGAACATGGGCGCAGAACTGCGCAAGGAAGAAATTCGCCATGCCGGCGACCGGTACATTCGAGAGGTGCGCGACCCGGAGGGACATCTCCTTAGGTCCACTGACGACATGTGCGAGGCGTTCCGGCAGCATTTCGAACGATTTACCAAGGAGCCTGGTCTCCGTGACGAGGAGTTTCGCAGCTATTTGGCTGACTTTCCCCGGCTTTTGCCGGCTGAAGCGGCTAGCTGCGAAGGGGAGATTACGGAGGACGAAATCTACGTGGCTTTGAAGAAGGTCGGCAGTGGCAAGTCGCCAGGTTTGGATGGTTTGCCCTATGAATTGTACTTGAGGATGTCGCACCTTTTTGTCCCGCTCTTGGCTGTCGTGTTCAACCACTGGTTTCGGCAGGGGTCCATCCCCGGTCGGATCACCAGGGGCGTGATCACGCTGTTGAGAAAAGGCAAGAAGGTTGGGGGGGAATTAGATGATTACAGGCCCATAACTCTGCTAAACACAGAGTTAAAGATTTTGGCCAAGATCCTGACGAACCGCTTGCAGCTAGTTGCCGAGTCTCTGTTGGAACCGGATCAGACTTGTTCTGTGAAGGGACGAACAATTCAGAGCAACCTGCACTTGATTCGCACGATCATAGAGGGTGTAGAAGACGACGATGAGGCCGCGCTGATCAATTTAGATCAGTCCAAGGCATTTGATAGGATTGACCATGGCTACCTGGCTGCTGTCCTGCAGGCCGCCGGATTCAAACCCGACTTCAGCCGCTGGATTAGCCTTCTGTATCGCTCCCCCAAGGCTGTGGTACAGGTGAACGGGAAGCTGTCGGGCGCTTTCGCGCTGTCTAGGTCGGTCCGACAGGGTTGTCCACTGTCTTCTCTCCTTTATGTCTTGGCGTTGGAGCCCCTCCTTCGCCGGCTGAGGGACGAGACGGGCAGTCCGGTCCTGCGTGGAATTGAAGTCCCTGGTGGAGCTCGAGCCAGGGTTTCCGCGTACGCCGATGACGTAACGACCTTTGTGTCCTCCCGCAGGGACATAGAGGCGGTACAGCAGGCGCTTGTACGGTACGAGAAGGTGACAGGGGCCAGAATTAACTGCGACAAGTCATCCGGCTTGCGGTTAGGTGCCTGGAAGGGTGTTTCCCTCCCGGGGCCCTTCAGCTGGACGGACGGGCCGGTCAAGCTCCTCGGAGTTTGGTTCGGTCCGGACTTACAGCTGGAGAAAAACTGGTCTGAAGTACTGGCAAAGGTCGGCGCGTCGGTCAAGATTTGGCGTCGACGGGGTCTCTCCGTGAAGGGCTTGGCGGAGGTGTGTAACACATACCTCTTTCCCATGATCCTTTACCGGCTGTCAGTACTTCCCCTTTGTGACGATCATGAGAAGGCGCTCGAGCGTTTGCTATTCTCCTGTCTGTGGAGAGGACGCAAACACATGGTCGACAAAGGAGTCTGTTGCCTCCGTCCGTGTCAAGGGGGTCTGGGGATGCCACACTTGAGGAGCCACGTGCTCGCTTCGAGGTTGGCATTCCTCAGGCGCGCGTTGGAGGAAGATCGGTTGCTTGCGGGGGTAGTGAGGGACATGTTCCCTTGCCTTACCATCACTCCCCCGACCCTATGGCTGACCGTCAGGCCTTGGGTGCGACCGAAATTCCTGCTCGAATGTCTGGCGGCCTTGCAGGCCATTCCACGGTCCAGTGACCTTTCACAGCCTAGGAAAATCTTCTATCGGGGATTAGTGGAGGGTGCCGTGAAGGATAAGCTGTGGAGTAAGCTCGGCATGTCGAGAGTGGAGTACCGCTCTCATTGGTCTTGGGCGCCAGGTGCGGATTGGCTCAGCAACTCTGAGTTTTCTCTGACCTGGCGATTGGCTCGGAATGGTTTGTCGCTCAATGACAAGCGTTTCGCAATGGGCCTGGCGGATTTGCCAGATTGTGAACGTTGCAACCTTGGAATTAAGGAGACGTCTGCGCACGCCTTCTTCCATTGTTCGCGCGTTCGCCCGTTGTGGGCGCGTGTCGGCGAGTTGACTGCTCGTATCGCGCCGCGGGAGCTTGTGCTCATTGATCGCGCATACGCTGTGGACAATGTGTCGCCCCCGTACTCTGGAGTGAAGCGGATGGTGTTTCTGTCGCTACTGGCCACGGCTAGAATGGTGATTTGGATGACGCGTCTGGAGGAAGTCTTGCGGGGAGGCCGTCTTTCGGATCAGGATCTAATCCGATATTTTGAGCACCAGCTCAAAATGAAGATTAGAACTGAACGGAAACGGCTGCACCCGACAGACTTTGGCAAAAGGTGGATATATGCAGCGAGCCTGGTTCGTGTGACCGGGGCTAGCCTTGATTTTTTCTTTTAGCTCTGCTAGTCGCATCGGGGTGGATTCCTCTGGAACCCCTCCCGCGGTTAAGGTTAGTATTCTTTTGTATACCTAGTTAATGTGAGTGATTGTGTTAGCCCCGGCCTGTTCCCGGCTCCATTGCTTTTGTTATGATCCAGTTCGAGATCCCCATTGTCCATCGTTATTTTGTCCCGTTTCATTCTCGGCTGGGTCAGCCTTATATATTCTCCAGTCCAATTTATTTTCTACCCGGTGCCTCCATTCCCCTTAGAAAGAGAGCGGCTTGATTTTGTCTCTTCAGGCAGAATACAGTGGCCTCTTTAATTACGAGGGTGTGTTTGGGTCTTACTAACATTATGTATAAATATTCATTTGAATTTGTTTTTGTTTTGGGGATTTTTGTTTCTTCATACCCCCTTCCCATCATATCATTTCATGTACAAATTTTTAAATCTATTTTTGTATTATATTTGTAAATATTCACAATTTTTATGTACATTTGGGGCGTTTTGTAGGTCCCCGGTATGTTTCGCGGTATTTTGGTGCTTGATAAGTATGAGTGTTGATGGACAAATTCTTATGGTGAATGAGAATCATTGTAACGTATGTATGGGTCGTGAATCTGATTAGCTAGGTATAGGATAGAGTAGCTGAAGACCACCCCAAGTTTTTTTCCCCTCCCCTTTTTCGGCCTTGAGCCACAATTTTGTGTAAACAAAATAAATAAAACGAGCCATTTCATACCCCAGTCCACTACGGATTGGAGGTCCTTTTCAAGCTCGGCAGCGAGGTTCGCTTTGTCGCCCACACCGGGTTTATGATCGAGGCGAGAGTAAATTGTGGTGTCATCGGCGTACATGCCTACTTGGGATCTAATAGCATCGGGGAGATCATTAATGTAGATCAGAAAGAGCGTGGGACCTAGGATAGAGCCTTGTGGGACGCCCGCGTTTGTATTGTAGTTTTGGGAGGCGTGTCCATTTAATACTACCTTCAATGTGCGGTTAGAGAGGAATGACTGGATTAGGTCAAACAAATGTCCAGTTGTACCGTAGCTCCGCAGTTTGCATAAAAGGCCAGCATGCCAGACTGTCGAACGCTTTGGTGATATCCAAGGCAACGGTTCGGGCTTCGCCATTCTTGTCAAGAGCCTGGTATATGTACTCGGTAATGGTCGTTAGCATATCAGCAGGAGACCTGGTGAAGCGAAAACCGTACTCTTTGTCCGAGAGAAGCCTGTGGGTCGTGAGATGCTGAATCACCTCGGCGTTGATAATGGCTTCGAAAACTTTGCCGAAGATCGGAAGGATCAGTTGTGTGACTCTTTATTGCTATATTCATCTTATTGCGATAGTCTGTAAAAGAACTTAAAATATATATGTGGTTTTTAGGAATAAAATATTTGTGCGGTGTTTAGACATAAACGTTTAAACCACCAGCTGTATACACTAATTTCTCAGATCATTTATTAAGAATGGCGCCAATCAAATAAAACAGAAGTAGTTAGGTTCGCCCATCGTACAGTTCACACTTCTCCTTGGTCTTTAACAAGAGCAGAGGTTTATTCTTTGTTTTTTGTTCACGACTGGGTTTCCGGTTCCTTCCAGAGTATTTTTTTATTCTCTTTCTCTACCAGAGGCCATTACATCTCAATTGCTTCATTGCTTAGGGTGAATTGATAAAAAATAGCCTATATTTTTGAAGAAGATAATCATTCATCAGACCTTAGACTGGCACTACACAATCGTAAAAGTAAACTGAATACTTCCAACAGAAGCAAGAACTAAAATGGATAGCAAATGCCCCGTAATTACTCATGCATAATGCGATTTGCTATCGGCTTTTTACGCAACATATATGCTGTAGTATAATACACAGATTAAATAAAGGGTTCAGCTCGAAATTTCTTGACAAAAAAAAAAAAAAAAAAAAAAACTGATGAAAGCCGAAAGGCTAATATAACAACGGAGATGAGGACAATAGTCCCTATGAAAACACTATAGATGACGGTGGTTTTGAGTAAAACTGTAAAGAAAGATTTTATAAATTTCAACCGAAAGTCATGACAATAAATGTCGAATGTTTCCTGGCCTTTTATGCAAACTGCGGAGCTACGGTACAACTGGACATTTGTTTGACCTAATCCAGTCATTCCTCTCTAACCGCACATTGAAGGTAGTATTAAATGGACACGCCTCCCAAAACTACAATACAAACGCGGGCGTCCCTCAAGGCTCTATCCTAGGTCTCACGCTCTTTCTGATCTACATTAACGGTTGTTAACACCATCATCCATGTATACAGCAGCGATAAATTCTGAACTGAAAAATTATATCAAACGCTCGAAGTCCCAAATAGAGTTTTCTAGGATTAGTAAATTAGTAACTCGTAAACTAACTACGTGGTCCAATTCCGCTCCACGAAATTGTGCGGCCATATGTTGCAAGAATGACGTTGCAAAATCTCACACAGTTTATTGCATCTTCCGTATTCTCCTGATTTTTCTCCCAATCATCATCACTTTTTTGGCACTTAAGCCCATTTTAAATGGTATAGCTTTCAGCTCCAAACCCAAGGTGGAATCAGTTTTCAAACATTTCGTTGCATCAAAGCCAATAACTTATCCACGATGAATAATATCGTCGATCGATGGCAGAGGTTAATAGATGCTCAATGCTCATTTTCTTTTACAAATTTCAGCATTTCTACAGTTAATGTTTCAAGAATAAAATTACGTTTCTGAAATCGGCTATTATTTTTGCAACAATTTAGTATATCTACACTTATTTATAAATGGAACTTTATCTCAGTGTGTGTGTCCGTTACCTATAGACTCCGAAACGGCTGAACCGATTTTCTTGAATATTTACACAGTTGTACTATAAGCGTCTGCGAGTGTTCTTAGCTAGGTTTGTGTCGAGGCACTCCCGATAAATATCGAAAATCGATAATCGAAAAAATCGGGTTATAGAAAGAGTGGTCCGATTTTAACCAAATTTGATACACTTATAGACAAAGACATAAGAAACGATATTCAGATGCTTCAAGGTTGCAGTTCTTACAATAGTTCAGAAAATCGATAATATATATATATATATAAAAGGCAAGATGTTTTTGTGTGTGTCTGTTTATCTGCCTGTATATCTATTTTTTTCAGCCCTTTTATTTTAGTTTTTGCTTAGGGTTTGGCTCTAAGTATGTATAATTGTAGTTCTTAGTCTCAGTCATGATACCATTTACTCAGAGGACTTATTTAGCCTTCAAAAGTCAGTTTACGACGAAAAAAACTTATTTGATATTGATACCAGGAAATCAAAATTTGACTTACATCCATTCATTTTTCTTTCAGTCTACCGTTTCGCTTTAACTGGAAACAACTATTGCTTTTTAGTCTTTCGTGCCAACATCCAAAGAGTCTGAGCTTCAGGACCATGGATTAGTTTTAAAGCTTTAATGACACCCGAGCAACGCCGGGCTATACCGCTAGTCGTAAATAAAGAGATATTCATGATTAGTCAAGTACTTTTCCCAAAACTACAAGGAGTTTTCTGGTTTTAGTCTTTGAGAGAACTTCAAGCAGTCAGTGTGTTAAGTGTCATAGATGATACACGCTTGGGCGATCATGTCTGTTCTGAATCATGACTAATTTAAGCAGAATCTTTTTTCCTGCAATAGGTTGATATATCTTTCTGCGATAGACGGGTTGTGAAAATTTGTAGAACGCAATCTGTCTTCCTATCTAACACATAACTGGAGGAAGAAGAGATGGATTCATGCCTTACCCAAGTGATTGCGACGAATTCAACTGGAATTCAAACTCGGCTCTGCAATTTCTCATTCCGAACTGACAGCCACTGCACCACAAGCAAAGGATAGACTGTCTGTAATAATTGTACTAGAAACGTGGGCAAAAATGGCGGTAACATTTTATTTATTTTCTGACTTTAATTACACTTTTCATTGTGTAACACTTGAATAATTTAAAATTTAAAATGTAAATTCTAGGCCATTCTGTATAAGGAAAAAAGTTTAATATGTAAGTACCACCACTCCATTTTTGATACCTAGTTTTTAAACTAAATTTTTAAGTAGAAGAAAAACTTTCTTGAAACATTAATTTTAGTTTAATTGAAAGCTAAACGAATAAATTTACTATTTCCAGTAAGTAAAATACTCTGGAGTAGTTTAAAAAAATATATTTATTGAAATCGATAATTTTGTGATTTTATTTTAATTTTTCGGTCATTGTTTGAGCAATTAACACATTTGTAAACAAAAGTTAATTCTCGGTTTTAAAAATCTTGTAAAAATAAAAAATATACATATCATTCGTTATTTTTGGAAAATTAGTAAATTTAAAGTTAAATTAATTTGATTTCAAACAAATATTACTTGTTTATGGCATGAAATTTAGAATAAAATTATTTATTAATCAGAAAGTCTGAGTCGTTGACCTTACAAGTAGGCGATGACAGCACCTGTTATCAATCAATCTGCAATTATGGTAACCAAAACCTGACATAACCCAATTTAACATTTCGTACGGAGAAAAAACCTTAGAACATTTGACTTTTAATGATAAGTCTCTTATAAATTTCTATAGTAAAAGAATATGCACAGTTTAACAAAAAAATTTTAAATGATTTTAAAAATATTAATTCTAAATTATCTGTATTAAGCTTTTGCATTTTGGGTTTGTAAATAAAATATTTTTAATGAATAAATTACTGAAGACACTGAGTAACTAGAAAAAGTTTAAGCTTGAAACTTTAATTAGCAAAAAAAAAAAAAAAAAAAAAGAAAATGAAATATAGTTCTTATAAAAATTCATTATTCATCTTTTTTTTCTTTTTTCTCCAGAATATGCTATCCTCAAATTATATTAGTTATAAAATCAGTTAAAAGTTTATCTACGTTAAAAAAAAAAAATAGCGTAATTTTAATACATTTTTAATTTCACGATTCGGGGTAGATTTTCGAGAAAATGGTCTCGTAATTAAAAAACAAAAATTACATGACTTAGATTCCCCAATGAGTCCTGCATTTAACTAATAAAAAAACGTTCGTACAAATAATAAATTTCTATAAGTTTTATGCAATTAATTTTGAGTTGGGGTTAACAGATAAAAAAAAAATTGTCAAGAATTTCTGAAAATAATTATTGCATGAATAATTTCATTCCTTTGTGAATAAATCCTGACAGTTTCATTAAAATCAGACAATTGATTTTTGCAAGAATTTTCAAATTAATGAATCTTTCAGCGTCAAAGATTGACTTTCGTAATATTATGCTTTGCTTAATAGTCACATTACGTAAGCATGGCGTGAATCACTGACGGAAAACAAAAAACAAAAAAGATATTTTAATTGAAATTTCGAACGTGTTAGAAAGGATTGAAACATTTTAAAAAATGACAACAACATTTGATCTTTTTTCTTAATGAACATTTTCTTCAATACGTTAGTAAATTCTGGACAATATCATCAAAGATGAAGGAAAAACTTGAAGCAACTGAAATGTGGTTCTACAGAAGCATACTGGATATAAAGTGGGGGACCAATTTCATATTACAATCAATATATAAACTGACACCTCTCTTTGCGATCACAGCAATTTCTATACATTTATATTCCCGAGATCCAAAAGCAGAAGGATGTATTCCAGGAGCTGAGAAGAATATTAAGACACAGGACAATTTCGCTAGAAACAAAGAAGAGAGTACTGGATTGCTATGTGATGTCAGTTCTTCAATATGGCAGTGAATGTAGGACAATATCATCAAAGATGAAGGAAAAACTTGAAGCAACTGAAATGAGGTTCTACAGAAGCATACTGGATATAAAGTGGGGGATCAATTCCATATTACAATCAATATATAAACTGAACCCTCACTTTGTGGTCACAGTAGTTTCTATACATTTATATTCCTGAGATTATTAATATTAGATTGAATATTAAGACACAGGACAATTTCGCTAGAAACAAGGAAGAGAGTACTGGATTGCTATGTGATGTCAGTTCTTCAATATGGCAGTAAATGTTGGACAATATCATCAAAGATGAAGGAAAAACTTGAAACAATTTTTAAAATCCTGTAAAAATAAAATAGTTGCGTGACCTTATCAGAAAAAAAAAATAAAATCAAGATTGTTAATTGAATATAGATGCACCTAAAACCTTTAAAAATGGTAAAAAGTTAAAAGCAGATTTAATCTAAGATAAGCCAGATTTAATAAAAAGAAAATTATAAATTCGGCAGTTCTAAATTATCCGACTATCTTAATCTCTCAAGCTATTCCTGTAACTTTGATTTTTCTCTTGTCATTATAAGCAAAAATTTTAAAAGATTTTTTTTGTAATTAACCACCAGTCCGATTTATATTTATTTCTTTAAAAATCCCCATCCGCCACAAAAAAATCAACAAGTCTAATGTTGGCTTGTGCTAATCGTCAAAGCCAGGCGCTCGTACTACCGGAAATGTTTTTGGTATATTTGATGTGATAAGCGATCCAGTTGACTACCTCTAAATACCAGTAGTACAAACAGGACACATTTCTAGTAACGTTATATGATGTCATTATATCGCACAGTAATTTTACGCGCCGTTTTTATGACTGTTCAGACTATTAGCTGACTCATGATCACTGCATTTCACATCAGTTTCTGTTTCTACCATGGTCAACTTGCTGAAATTTAGGTGACACCCGAAAGAAATCTTACACCTTAACGCTTCTCGTCTATACTCGACGGGACCAATTATGACATTCCCTTTATAAGAGAACATGTGTTTGCAATTGTGAGACAAGATGTTATCACCGTAACTCCACGAATTATTCACTATCTGGACGATAACGAATACTCTAACCACCAGTTTTATTTGCTACTTTGACTATAATCTAAAAGAAATGCGTTTAAAAATTTGAATCCCTTTAGACTGTCACAGCCAAGTTTTGTCAAATTTTAAATGTGTATCCCACACATATTGTTATCAACAGCCATGCACATGACGTTATTTATATCAGGCACACCTATATTCAAATGAGAAATATAACGTGTCTAAGAATCCTAGAATTTTCTTCTATATACCCTATCCTTAATATTGATATTAATTTCACAGTTTAAAAAAAACAGACACACACACACACATGTGTATATATATATATATATATATATATATATATATATATATAGGCTGTGTCATCATTACACTGGTGTAAGTCAGTGAGACATGGAGCACGTACGCCAGGCAAGATAGGCGTTTGAAAACCTTCCAAGTGAGAAGTATCCGACGTATATTGGGCATCTCATGGCAAGACACTGAAGTCCTGTCTCGAGCTGGTCTGTCTACCATGTTCACACTCCTTAAACAGCGCAGACTCCGCTGGCTAGGTCATGTCCACCGCGTGCCAGACAGTCGCATTTCCACTGGGTGGCCACAACTGCGGTATCGTGACATAAAACGCGATATGAAAGCTGTGGGCATCAACACGGAGTCATGGGAGAGTGTAGCAGTGAACCAGTTCAAATAGAGAGGAACCCTGGCCCGCCAATTTAAATCAAGGGAGGAGCAACTAACACAAGTCGCCATGGAGAGGTAGGTTCACAGAAAGCAAAACAAATGCAGCCTCTGCAACAAAGACTAACTTCCGCATCGGTTTCTACAGTTACAGACGCTGATGCTCCACTCAAGCAGACAACTATGATGCTACCCATGGAGGCCTAAGTGTGTGTGTGTGTGTATATATATATATATATATATATATATATATATATATATAGATATATATAACGAGAGAGGTTAACAGTAAAAACCACCTAACAACGTCATCAAACAAAAAGAATCTCATAAAAAGATATTAAACGAAAACAAAATGGGGAAACAGCAGGAAAACAAAAAACCCTGAAGAGTGAAGACATCACAATAATGCCTTCACAAAATGGAAATAAGGCTGCTCAGGTAAATGACAAACTTTTCCACATTAATTCTATTAACGCCCTATCTCTATATCGGCCACGTAAAAAAAAAAAAAAAAAAAAAAAAAAAAAAAAAAAAAAGACGCTTACCTAAAATTCCTTTCTATGAGTAGTTTACGGGGAAAAAAAAGAAAATGAAAACACGAATTTTGGTCCTAAACATGAAATGCTATTTAACACACACACAATATATATATATATATATATATATATATATATAATGTTTAGCGCCATGATTGTTGGGGTTTTTTTTCCCAGTGGTTTTACTGATAAAATATGTTGGCAAGCAGGTATTTTATCGTAAAGTGATAGACACTGGGGTTGCGATTAAGCGTTGATGAGAACAAAGAGTGTCACTTTAACTAGCCCTGATGAGTGAGAGTACCATAAGGCATGAACCGGCTCACTTAAAGTGGCAAACTCTTTCTTTCAGGTAATCCATACTGCAGATTTTGTCAGGTATATTAAGAGGGAGAGAGAAAGAGAGAGAACTAAAAGCTTTTCACGTTAGATTCCTCAGTGAAGCGAGTTTGATTCTCACTAGGTGCTTCATACTTGCTGCCTTATACCACATATTCTACGCTTAGAAAATCACAATTTTACTTTCTTGAAAAGAAAAATACTTCTTTCACTAGCTTTTGAGTCCTGATCAAAATGTACTATTGTTTCTCCTGTCTAAACTTGCCCGGTTCACACTCCACCCATGTCTATTGAACAGGTGAAGAGGCTTATCCCTTGTTCCCTGTTTAGGATGTGGTTTCCGGCTTTCTCTTTTCCAATCTTTTCACTCTTACGTAGCCCCCTGCACACCAGTGGCCTTACCGCCTTGCCCGAGGTGATATGATTTAAATAAAAAAATCTATAAAACAAAAAAAAAACCCGCAGCAAAACCTTCCTCATTGTTATGAATAGAGAAAATTGGCGAATATTAACGACAGTGTTCGTGGGGACTGGATACTTTTTTTCTCAACCTCTATAAAACTGACCTTGTATCATATCCTAACATCGGTGGAGTGAGGGAGATAAATCGATTTACTTTTTAAGAAGTTTACAAAATCATAAGCATAAACAAATTTAAGAAGAAAATATTAAAAAATATATACATACGCACATTTATATAGACACAAAAATGTCTTATGTGCAGATTTTATTATTTGTCAACATCTATGTATCTGGTACTGGAGTAAAATGTGGTCTGACATAAAAGACAGTTGATTAACTATCTTTGAATTTGACTATTCATGTAGATATGAACAAACACAAAATCTTCCGCAGGATAAACTGTGTACAGAGTCAGATTCTCTTAAAAATTTGAATTTTTTTATTCGCTCTAAAATATAAATTTGTCAGATTGATTTCCAAAGCATTTAAATTCAAACCAATTTAAATATTTATTTAAATTTCCTTTAATAAAATCAGCAAACGTCTGTTTAAATTAAAAAATCATATACATAGATATACCATAGATCAATGTAGAGAGAGAGAAAATCAGTATGAATATATGATATAAAAGGAAAACTGATGTTACTAACAGACAATTTGTTAAAACGAAAAACTCCTATCCCGATAGTCTCCATTAAAAAAAAAAACTCCTATCCCGATAGTCTCCATTAAAAAAAAAAACCTATCCCATAGTCTCCATTAAAAAAAAAAACTCCTATCCCGATAGTCTCCATTAAAAAAAAAAAACTCCTATCCCGATAGCCAAAAAAAAAAAAATCCTTCCCGATTAAAAAAAAAGTCTCCATTAAAAAAAAAAACTCCTATCCCGATAGTCTCCATTAAAAAAAAAAACTCCTATCCCGATAGTCTCCATTAAAAAAAAAAACTCCTATCCCGATAGTCTCCATTAAAAAAAAAAAACTCCTATCCCGATAGTCTCCATTAAAAAAAAAAAACTCCTATCCCGATAGTCTCCATTAAAAAAAAACAAAAAAAAAACTCCTATCCCGATAGTCTCCATTAAAAAAAAACAAAAAAAAAACTCCTATCCCGATAGTCTCCATTAAAAAAAAAAACTCCTATCCCGATAGTCTCCATTAAAAAAAAACAAAAAAAAAACTCCTATCCCGATAGTCTCCATTAAAAAAAAAAACTCCTATCCCGATAGTCTCCATTAAAAAAAAAAAACTCCTATCCCGATAGTCTCCATTAAAAAAAAAAACTCCTATCCCGATAGTCTCCATTAAAAAAAAAAACTCCTATCCCGATAGTCTCCATTAAAAAAAAAAACTCCTATCCCGATAGTCTCCATTAAAAAAAAAAACTCCTATCCCGATAGTCTCCATTAAAAAAAAAAACTCCTATCCCGATAGTCTCCATTAAAAAAAAAAACTCCTATCCCGATAGTCTCCATTAAAAAAGACAATGAAAAACGAAAGAGAAAACAGACCTAAAAAAACAAACTTACCTACTCAGTAAAGTGCTCGAAGCCTAGATTGCCTAGACTGAGCAAAAGCCGTTTAGATCCTATGAAAAGATGGCACTGGACCTAACCCGAGTTTTGCGTTCACTTGATCATCAGAGGATCTGAACGTATATATATATATATATATATATATATATATATATTGATTGTTTAAGAAAACGGTAAATGGTAAAATCAATTATTACAAATTGCGTGAAGACACCACTCATGGTAGAAACCTAGGTCGCGTAATAACTCGTTTACAAATGGAATATATATAACACAAACTTATCACTATAAACCCTCCGCGTATCAACGTGGAAGGAAAAAATGGTTGTAAATAAAAGAAAGGGCTAAGCACATGAACATCAGCCAAATGGATTCGGACTGAGCCAGTACGTAGCCCAAAGAAAAAAACCCGAGACAAGTAATCAATTAACAAAAAAGCGCTCAATACTTAAGCAGAGCAGAATAAGTAAATTAAACCTAGTGAGCCAAGAAACCTACCAAGGTTTTATCTGAACGGATCTTCAGCCAACGTTCCCAAAATTGGGTCACTTGTAGATCATGACATGACCCTTTGATGTACGCACAAATTTTTCGAGTCGATTTACAGCGAACGGAAGAAATAACCAAAAAAACGCATAGATTTTTACGAGCTCTTCTCCTCCGAGATGCCTTATGCGAATTCAATCAACATCAGGAAACTTGTAGATCAAGGTCCGAATCTTTGATATACACAACAATTTTAGAATCAATGTACAGGGCTCGTCAAAAATCAACGACAAACATAATTTTGGCTGGTCCTTTGCGTACTTTTATGCATTTCTCCAAACTCAACCAAAATCGAGAAACTAGTAAATCAATGTCCGATGCCTTGATACCCGAACTAAAATTTCAATTGACACACAGGGTGCAGCAAAATTTAATGGATGATGTTACTTTTTGTAATCGTTTGTTTCTCCGAGACGCTTAGTTGTATTCCAACAAAAATCTTTTTTTTATCTTTTTTGGTAGCTTCTACCTCATATACGGTAGGAATTTACGTTTTCTACAAGGTTCCAACCCCCTCCAAAATTGCTGGGACAATGCATCCACTTTTTCTGCGTCACAACGTCATCGCATCACATTTCAGACTCCCGTAACGCACGCCCATGTTCTTTCAATTGTATATGTATCATTCCCGTTTATTGGCAAAATTGACAAAGCATGAAACCCATTTTACAAATACAACAAAAACCAATACTTCGCATTTTTTAAACTTACGCGTCACGACAACCTCATAGTGGAGCTTTTTGAATAAGCACTTGTCTTTACGATTTCATATATATAATACCTACCCTATATTTGTGTGTGTATATATATATATATATATATATATAGAGAGAGAGAGAGAGAGAGAGATTGTGTGTGTGTGTATTTTTTTTTTTATTATGGTTTCACCCCGAGCAAGGCATTTCACTGCCACTACTGCGCAGGGGGTTACCTAAAAGGGAAAGTGGTGAGAAAGGATGGTTAGATATAGGAAATGTCAGAAGGAGGGTGATAGATGGGTAAGGATACCGAGAATGAGGGTTGGGCAGATGGTGAGAGTGTTGGGAGAATAGATGCAAGTTAGTGTGATAGGAGGTGTCTATTGACCTTACATTTAAACTCCTGGAGATTGTAACTGTCGGGAAATCAGACATGTGGAAGGGAATTCCACAGGCGGGAAGCGCGAGAAAAGAAGCTGTTGGAGTAGAAATTACGATTACATCTTATTTGTTTCATTGTAAAAGGGTGGGACCTAGTTGGTGATCTAGTATCTTGTGTAAATTCGTACCTAGGCGGCACCAGTTATCTAAGTTCATCGGAGCAGCTGCCTTGAAAGTATTTATAGAAGAGGCACAGGAAAGCCACGTCACGCCGGTGAGAGAGTGGTTGCAGCCGGTCTGCCAAGTCAGTATCGATCACGTTACAGATTCTCCGTTGTATTTTGCCAAGAAGCCCGAGGAGAGTAGCAGGGGCAGCCGACCAGATGTGGCAG
>JBBBDQ010000720.1:4227500-4235000 GCA_037127315.1 Ascarosepion bandense
TTGTTTGTTTTGTGGTTGGAGTTGAGGTGTCTGCGGAAAGTGGGGCCGTAGTGGGCCAGCTGTATAGCCAATCCCTCTCTGCGGATAGCTGTACGTATTTTTGCTGTTATATTTTCACTGAAGTGTGGTAGCCACAGGAAGCAGGTGTTAGATAGGGTGTGACGCCTTCGGCCTTTACTACCTTTCCGTTCCAGGCAACCCACAAAGCAGACTGATATCATCAGACCAAAAAGGCTCCAACTAGAATGCACACACACACAGAGCAGCAGCCAGCCAGCCAAGCATAGCCATTCTTTGAAAGGCCGAGAACACACTCGGACAGACAAAAGCTTCTCTGCCATTCTGAAGATGAGATTTTGATCTCGAAATATTAATGTTTAATAAATAGGTAATACCCAAAAACTTCTTTACCTTCCTTTATTTTACTCAACGCATTGTGACAGCCTTCAAGACATAACCATATAACTATTTTACACAATGCTTCAAGCAAATTACAAAACTTTACTATAATATATATATATATATATATATATATATATATATATTAGTGTATCGAGGCAGTAAATGATTTTCTAAACATATACTGTTAACTATAATGTCTTATGTTTAATCATGAGCCGTTCTAAACATTGTATTTTGGCTTTAATTTCAAGTGAAAAAGAATACAAAAAGTCTCCAACATTTGGACAATTCTTTTTATTATGCTGGTTCTGAGCTTTCGGCTCACATGAGCCATCTTCAGAGAGGTTACAGGGACGTTGACAAAGACATCCAACACCAAAGATGATATTATCTTGTGTTGATATAAACATTGCTATGCGATAACATTCACCGAATAGCATACAGTTATAATTAAACTATATATATAATTTCACTCTAATTAAGGCGAAAATGCCACTAAGATGCAAGGAGTGACAGTGTGAAAGAGAATGAGAAAACTTTAAGAATAACCGGAAACCCCATACTAAACAAGAGATAAATGGCTCTCTTCTGTTCAAAAGACAAGGAAGGTGCTTGAACCGAGTGATAGGCGAACCTATTAACTCCTATTGAAAAAAAGAATAAGTCAGATTTGAAGATATAGGGCGATGGTTAATGTCTATTGACTTGGCCTTGTATGAAGCATAACCGAACTCCCTACAACTTACAGAATATTCGCTACCATCAGAAGGTTAAAGATTGGAATGTGTGCATTTGTAGACGAATAAAAGTATATCTTTTGCATGTTTAAAGAGAAATTTATTGACAGAGAAGAATAACAAATTGGTAGAAGTTAGATGTTGATTAAGAAACATTGTTAAGTAAAGCGTAGAGTTCGCAGCAGTTCTTTTGCAAGAGAGTTTATGTGTACGTAGGCAGGAACGTATGTGTGCATGTAAGTATGTATGAGTGTTTGTTGGATAGGAGTGTCTGAAGTATTCGCTGCTGTTATCAAGTAAACGAGTGAACGATAAAGAAGCAGGTGAGAGAGTGAGAGGTGAGAGTGAAAGATAGAGACAAATAACGATCGCTTGACGTTTGTCAAGCGATAGTGTTAATTGCTCGTCATCTTAACTCTCTGACGCGATGGTGAAAAAAGAAGCTGATGGAGTAGAATTTACGTTTACACTTTATTGGTTTCACAGTAAAAGGGTGGTAACTAGTTGCTAATACTGTGGCTCGAGTAAGTTTATATATAGGGAGCACCACCAGTGAGCTAAGTTCATCGGGGCAGAATATTGTGTCAGACTAAACCGAACTCCTTACAAGTTTTTATCCAGAATTATCATCATAGTTATCAGAAGGTTGATTGTCGGTAGGTTGGAATATGTGGAATTGTGTGGAATATCTGAAGAATAAAATATGCATTCTGCATTTTAAGATAGAAATTGATTAAAAAGAAAGACTAACACAAGTTGTAGAAGTTAATGTGCAATTAGAATCATTAACAAGTTAAGTGTAGAGTTCGTGTTCACCGATAAAGTTATGGGTATCAAGAAATATAGAAAATGTTCGTAGTAGTAATTGTTAAAAGAGATAAGTAGAATGAGAACAAGGTGTGACCTGACCTTATCTCCGGGTTGATTTGAAGTTGAAGTTACATTTTAGTTGTTTCGTCCCGCGGCTCCCATCTGACTGTTGATCGGTCACAGAATGTTCTCAAGTAATTAAATCTAGTCATGTGACCGGCTCCAGCGAGCATTTTCGCTTTTAGATGTGAAATAACGTCATTATGAATTTTCTGTTTTTAATCCAATCAGGATTGAAGATTTGCTTTTCGCACTGACTTGTGAATAGTCATTTGAATTCCCTTTTGCAGGTGTGCAATTTTACTTTGGGTTTCTCCCCAAAATGTTTTAGTTGTTAATTTTTTTTTATCCTTACAGTATGACTTCTCAACGTTGGCCGCTTATTATTAATTTCACCATTTAATCATAATAAATAAACAGAGCTATTAAATGAAAAACATGTACCCAATGAAAGTAACATTTATAGTAGTAAAAAAAAATGTGTGTACCAATTGTTAATAAATAGTTGTATATTATTTTTATGCTATAAGTAACATTTCTTTAAAATCAGATTAATTTAACTTTCAATTTTCTAATTTTACTGAAATAATGTGTGAGAAATCTATTGAAATATTTATAAAATCGATAATTTTTTGTTTATTTAAAAATTTATTAAAATTAAGAGAATGGCAACTTTTAAGAAAAATTTAAGAAATCAAAAGTAGATGTGAAATTCCAATCTATATAATTTTTATCTGAAATAGACCAGAAGTTCTTTTACTTATGGAAATAATAAATTTAATCATTAAGATTTTAATTAAATCTAAAATGGAATTTTCAAGATGTTTTTTTTTTATTTTAAAAATAGGTATCGAAAATTTATGCCGAAATATTGGAGGTACTTATATAGTATATACATATAAACCTGTGTGTGCGTATATATATATATATATATATATATAGATATGTGATTGTTGTGTACTATTAATGTCAATTTAGGCTTCACCATATCGGTGTCTCGGAAGTAAAATGAAAATTTACTCTTTGTTTCACGATGTGTTCGCTTTATTTTGCTCATTCGCTCAGTAGCGGACCGCGGCGCCAGCCAGTCGACGACTGCTGAATTCTATTTTTTTGTTTCTAGAATTCACAAACATGCTGAACAATTTTTTTTTTTTTTTTTTTGGTTATGGAATCTTGTTTCATCTTACTTTAGTCAAATCTTCTCTAAATCAAATAAAATGCTTTTATTTATGGGAACTAAAGTTATGCCTTTTTTTTTTTTTTTTTTTTTTCCATCAAAAATTTAATTCATCGGGGTAAAACAAAAAAGCTTCCTCTTTAACGACCCCCCAGCTTTCCATAAAATATACTGTTCCTAAGTTCGTCAAAAAAAAAAAAAAAAAAAAAAAAAAATTTAACTTTCCTACGTAGTTTGAACTTTTCAGATTACGTGCTTTCATAACGCGTTTTACTTCGGTATCCCCACTAGACTAGTTTAAGAGGGAGGATGTTCAGTTGCCGAAACTAATTCGGGTATAGCCCATGACTGACAAGACGTTCACAGACGTCATTCTTTTGCTAGTTGCGTAGGGCCCATTGCCATCTCATGACAGTTTACAGCAAATAATCTTTAAAAGTGTAAAGCCAAGTGTGACGAAAAACTGAATTGGAACAGATATGCAACAGAAATATCAAAACGCATTTGGTGATAATGCCTTTAAAAGTTTCTCCAGTCAATCAAAAGATAGTTAACAGGTATCTTCTTTCACTTTTCCACAAAAAGACTACATTTCCTCGGCTTAAAACGTTTGCATAAAGGGAATATTTAATTGCATAAACTTTGTAAAGAATATTGAAAAATGGCTGTAATCCTTTTAAAGCTGTACAAGTTCAAAAGGACGCATATATATATATATTTCATAGCACTTTGTAAAACGTAGGTACATCCACTCCATTTTCGATACTTAAGTTTTAAATTGAATTTTTAAATATAAAACTTCTTAAAACTTTAATTTTATCTTAATTGAAAACTAAATGATTAAATTTAATATTTCCAGTAAGCAAAATACTCTGGTGTGTTCCAAACAGAAATTATATTCATTGAAATCTAAAATTTTCAATTTTTCGGTCATTTTTTTGAGCGATTGACACATTTGTAAAAGTTAATTCTTGGTTTTCAAAATCTTGCAGCAATAAAATATAGATCTCCCCCCATTTTTTTTTTTAATTATCAAATCTAAAGTTAAATTAATCTGATTTTAAACAAATATTACTTGTTTATGGCATGAAATTTAGAATAAAAGTATTTCTTAATCACAATGGTCTGACTCGTTGACTTTTTAAGAAGGCGATGACAGCACCTGATGTCAATCAAGCTGGAAGTATGGTGACCAAAATTTGACATAACCTAGTTTAACATTTCATGTGACCTTTTAATGATAAGTCTCTTATAAGTTTCCACAGTAAAAAAAAAAATGTATTTATCATAAAAATTAGAAATTATTTTAAAAATTTGAATTCTAACTGATTCGTATTAAGCACATGAATTTTCAAGACACTGAGTAACTGGAAGAAATTTAAAAAGTTGTTTGAAACTAATTAGCAAGAAAAAAAAATGGAGACAATTCTTATAAAACTTCATTATTCATCGAATTTTCTTTTCTTCTTCAGAATATATCCTAAAATTATATTATTTATAAAATCAAAAGTTTATCAACATTTAATAATAGCGTAGATTTAATGCATTTTTGATTTGACTATTCGGAGCAGATTTTCGAAAAAAATGTTCTGGTAATTTAAAAAAAAAAAAAAAAAAAAAAAAAAGATACATTCCCCAATGAGTCCTGCGTTTAACTAATAAATAAAAAATTGGTACAGACAATGTATTTTTAGAAGTGTGTATGTGTGTTGGAGGTGGGGGGGGGGCAATAGATGTAAAAACAAAAAATATACCAAGATTTATATAAAAATAATAATTGCATTAATTTCAAAATTCTTGCAAAAATCAACTGTCTGATTTTAATGAAACTTTCAAGACTTATTCCCAAATAAATGAAGTTATTTATGCAATTACTATAAAAAAATAAACTTAGTAACAGTATATATATATATATATATATATATATATATATATAGTAACTAAGTTGTTGAACTCGTAGGTTTATTTACCTTTTGTTCATGCATTTACTTTTATAAAGAGTGCTCGATACAAATGTAAAGCGTTATACTGTAATGATTGTTTCAATGTTTTTAAATTCATAGTATCACTACACAAAAAATTTCTCATGTTTCGAAGCCAGCCCATCATGTTTTTGGCTTCTTCCTCAGGTGATTTTTTAGAAAACTTTTCTCAAAAATCACCTGAGGAAGAAGCCAAAAACATTATGGGCTGGCTTCGAAACATGAGAAATTTTTTGTGTAGTGATACTATGAATTTAAAAACATTGAAACAACCATTACACTATATATATTACATCTGTTATCCACAATTCAATTAATTGCATGAAACTTCTAGAAATTCAGTATTGATCCCATTTTTTATTAGATAAAGCAAGACTACTTGGGGAATGTATATAATATTTTTTTTTTTTTTTTTTTTTTTTTTTTACACGAGTACACTTTTCCGAAAATCTGCTCCGGATATTAAAATAAAAAAATGCATAAAAATTACATTTTTAATTTATATGAACTTTTAAATGATTTTATAAACAATATATATTAAAGATATCTTATTCTAAAGAAAAAAAATTGATGACTTATACATTTTGATAAGAAATGTTTTCATTTTTTCTTTGCTAATTATGATGATTTATAAAGTTTCCACAACTTTCAAATTTCTTCGCGTCACTTGGTGCCTTTGGTTATTAATTTATTAAGTAAATAATATATTTACAAATTGCAAATTGAAAAACTTCATACAAATCATGTATCATTTAAATTTTTAAAATAATATACTTATACGTACTTTCAAAATACTTAAAATTTGTTAATTTTTCAAAAATAACATATCACATATGTATATTTTATTTTGCAAATTTTTTTAAACTCAGACTTATCTTTTGTTTGCAAATGTATCGATCGCTGAAGAAATGACCGAAATATCTCTAAATTTAAAAAAAAATCTTAAAATTTCATATTTCGATCAATATAACTTCCGTATAATACACACTATAGTACTTAATCATTTAGTTTTCAATTAAATGAAAAATTTAAGCTTCGAGAAAACTTTTTTTTTTTTAAATCCGACTTAAAATTTAGGTATCGAAAATGATTAGAGGTCCTTAATTTAAATCTGATGTGCGTCGTGGTGCAATGGATATAAGCTTGGAACGAGAAATCGGGAAGCCGAGTTCGAATTCCAGACGAATTCCAGATGAATTCCTTGCATTCACTTACGCGCAAATAACCTTGGGAAAGGTATTAATCCGTCCTTTCCTTCCAGTTATGGGTTAAATAATAGGACAGATTGAGTTCTGTAGCCTTGGTCGGCAACCAGTCTGCCGCAGAAAGCAATGGCAACCTACTGTGGGATAATCTTCTGCCCAGTGAGTCATGTTTCTTTCGAGACATGATCGCCCAAGCGTACATCACGTATGGCACTTAACTGACTGACTGAATTTAAATCTAAGCAATAGAACTAGAACTTCTAACAGGATTTATTATTCGTGAACACAGTATTAACAACATAGGATACGTGGATAAACGGTGTTGATGACAGACATTGAACGGAAACTGCAATGAGTTCTCGACGAGTAGTAAAGGAAAGCCAGAAGAAAGGACTATGTGTCCATATACTATGTGGCTTACCTCAAAAAGCGTATTGTAAGAAAGTATTTTATTTTCATTATTCTCAAATCTTTTATGCGAATAAATACTGTTAGAAATCAATCTTATCCAACACTAATTTTTTTAACAATGAAAATAAATCTAACTTTTTAAAAAATGTGTGTTTTCGTAAAGAGATTAGAAAGAAACGACGTTATTTTGGCATTAAATTACCCAAAAAGGTTAATATACCGTTAAACAAAACTCAATATGTGGCCTACCTCTTTGATTCTGGTATAGTATGTGGTTTACTCGGTTTGAATGTGTCCTACCTCAGTAAATATATATTTATACATACAAGTATTCGGATATTATTTGAAACTAATTATTTTCCCTAGCCTATAAACTTAATCCTAACCAGACAATTATAATACTTTCTTTACGTTTTTTAAGATAGGATGCTGATATAGTATGTGGCCTTTTTGGTTATTAGAGCTTTGCCCTTATTTCTTTGATGAAGTTAGCTAAGTTAAGCAAAAGCATGTTTAGTTAAGAGAAATAAAATGAGTGTATTTGGAATCAACATTTAGTTTCATTTATCCAAAAATTTCGCAAAGGATTCAGTTGTTAAATATACGCAATCAAAAAAGTTAATTGCACAGGATCGATTTATAAGGGTGTATGAAAAACTGAGCCCCGCCAAAAGTTTTTTTAAATATTGAAATTTTTCCAAACTTTTTATCAA
>JBBBDQ010000720.1:4242500-4355000 GCA_037127315.1 Ascarosepion bandense
TCGTTCCTAATCGATGTCCATTGCACCACAACATACACCCATCATGGGAAGATAAACAATTTCAAAAACCTCTCATTCGTCCCCCAAGAAAGCTGTAAAATGGATAGACAGATTTTTTTTTTTAAGAAATAAAATCAGCATAGAAATTGAACAAGTAAAGAGTCCAATTGAGTGCAAAAAAAATATTGAATCGTTTTTCTGTATTGGCTTCGTAAATTTTAGGTACACTTAAGCTTTTAACAAAATGTATTCACAGGTTTGCTTCTCGAGATGAGAGCACTGGATTGCTTCTTCACAGCGAGAGATTTGTAAAAGCCGTTCTTTGTAAAGTTTAAGATAAAAGCTATCAGAAATAATCAGATAGCCAGAAATAAGGTTTCGGTAAATGTCAGTTGGGATTTCTTTCCTGACAGGAGGTGGTTGTATTTTCCTTGTTAACGACCCTGAGATAATGCCAAATGGAAAGGTAGAAAGTAACGTCAGAATAGCGCATCTCCGGGTGGAGTGAATGGGAAGAAGACAATCGCTTGTTTGTGGTTTGGGTCTTGGATTTGATCAAGATCGATTAAGGCGGGATAACAAGACAAATCAAAGTGGAAAAGTCGGAAGAGTTCGTCGTGAGGTGAGAGATAACCTCGTAGAAAATTCCGTGAGAACGATGTATGACAATGGATTTATTCATTTTTGTCGTTGGAGAAAAATAAACAAAAATAGAATCTAAACTTATTTATAAATGGAACTGTGTGTGTGTGTGTGTGTGTGTGTCCGTTACCTATAGACTCCGAAACGACTGAACCGATTTTCTTGAAAATTTACACGGTTGTACTATAAGCGTCTGCGGGTGTTCTTAGCTAGGTTATGTGTCGAGGTATCCCCGATAAATATCGAAAATCGATATTAAAATAATCGGGTTATAGGAGTGGTGGTCCGATTTTAATCAAATTTGATACACTCATAGACAAAGACATAAGAAACGATATTCAGAGGTTTCAAGGTTGCAGTTCCTACAATAGTGCAGAAAATCGATTTTATACATATATATTTCTCTTTTCCAATCTTTTTACTTTTACGTAGCCCCCTGCGCATCAGTGGCGTTATCGCCTTGCTTGGGGTGATATGATTAAATATCATATATATATATATATATATATATATATATTTTAATTCAGATACTTCAATCCAAGGGAAAAAAGCAGGAAGGTAAATTTCAAAAAACCCGATCCTAATTAATATTAAAAATTTATTTTAATATTAAAAAATGATACAGGAAGAGAGCTCCATGTAATAAAATATTACAGAGCAAATATATATTAAAAAAAGGATTAATTCAAAGATGTTGAATGGCCATTTCGATATGAAGATCCCCACGGGGGACGACACATCACCTCAGCAACAGAAAAAACCTTAATATATATATATATATATATATATATATATATATATATATATAAGGCAAGATGTTTGTGTGTGTCTGTTTATCTGTCTGTATGTATGTCCTTTATACAAATCCGCAATTTTATCCGATTCTCACCAAACTTCACCCAAATAGTCTTTACGCTGAGTCTGAGCTCCAGGACCATGGGTTAGTTTTAAAGCTTTCATTATACCCGAGCAACGCCGGGCTATACTGCTAGTACAATATGTATTAGAAAGTAATAGCTGGTTATCTGTCGCACACTGACTTCGTGCGCTCATGTCATATATATGCGTATGTCTAATATTGTGCAGCGGATGTACATTGTAGTGCAGTGGATATCGGCTCGGAACGAGAAATCGGGGGCAGAGTTCGAATTTCAGTTGTATTCGTTGCATTCATTTACCCGCAAATACCTTTGGTAAAGGTATTAATCTGTTTCTTCTCTTCAATTATAGGTGAAATAACAGGACAAATTGGGTTCTATAGCCTTGGCGGGCAACCTACTGCAGGACAATCTTTTGCCCAGTCAGTCATGTCTCTTTCGGGGCATGATCGCCTAAGCGTGTATCACGTAAGGTACTTAACTGACTGGTTATATTGTACAGGAGTGGCTTATATATTGTACAGGAGTGGCTTATATATTGTACAGGAGTGGCTTATATATTGTACAGGAGTGGCTTATATATTGTACAGGAGTGGCTTATATATTGTACAGGAGTGGCTTATATATTGTACAGGAGTGGCTTATATATTGTACAGGAGTGGCTTATATATTGTACAGGAGTGGCTTATATATTGTACAGGAGTGGCTTATATATTGTACAGGAGTGGCTTATATATTGTACAGGAGTGGCTTATATATTGTACAGGAGTGGCTTATATATTGTACAGGAGTGGCTTATATATGCTTGTGCCATTTTAGTTAGTTAATTACTTTAGCGTTTTTAGAGTGATCTAATTCATTACTGAATGAGAGATGTAGATGCTAGATTGGCTACAGTTTTTTCGAAGTCTACTATTCTTCAAGAGTGCTCAATCAGGGTGTGAGAGCGTAAATAGCGTGTATATATATATATATATATATATATATATATGTATGCGCGTACACGCACAGTAATGTATTCTAACAAGTCCGAAATTCTGAAGTTTTGGCCAGACTTTGGAAAGTGCGTCAGACCTATAATTTCTCGGCATCCGCTAGTTGATATATGCAAATACGGGATGCGGCAGAAATCCCGCCCATAAATTATTAGCAATAGTATCTCTTAGCAATGCTGACTTCTGCCTAATGTGTGAGATATTTCTGCCGCATCCTGTATTATTGTGTTTCAATCGGTATATTTTATTAGATAATTGATCAATTCAGATATGTTTATTAAGCTGAAAATATATATCAATTTCGTCAAAATTTATTTCGGCAGGACATCCCGCTAAATTCAACTCAATGATCGGATATGCAAGCTGCAGTCACCCCAGTCGGGTTGAGCCGGCTTCCTCCCAAGCGATAGAGAAAGATTCATTGGGATTTGTTTGACGGGCAGGGTCCCAAGTCCTACCCTGTATAGACCTCAGCCATTTTAATTATCCCGCAACAGGTTGCCAGCCACGGCTACAGAACCCAATTTGTCTTGTCCTGTTATTTAACCAATAACTGGAGGAAAAGGACGGATTAATACATTTCCCAAGGATTAATACATTTAGCCCGTAAGTAAATGCAGAGCATTCAAGTGGAATTCGAACTCGGCTCACCGATTTCTCTATCGGGGCCAATATCCACTGCACCACAACACACATCCGTCAATAAACGCTTACAGCACCTTGTATTCCGAAGCGGTCACCCATCTAACTACTGACCAGGCTCAACGTTGCTTAACTTCGGTGATCGAACGAGAACAGGTGTATTCGACGTGATATGACCGTAAGCAATGATAATCACATATAGAGATTAAAAATAAACCAAGTATCAACAATACTCGGGCCTGGTATTTTTAACCCCTTTAACAAATATAAACAGTTTGTAATTTTTATATATATATATATATATATATACATGTGTGTGTGTGTGTACGCGAAGTAGTAAGTAAAAAAAAAAAACAAAAAAAAAAACAGTTCATATCTCCTGGCAAATTGTTAAGAACAAGGAAAGGTCTTTTTTTGCCTTCAGGTACACGGAAATATTTCTAAGTTCCAGATGGGTAACAAGGTGAAACTGTCCTGACATTCAGAATACAAACATCTCGAGTGTGGTGAAGAGAATTTAACATTTTAGCTCGAAGAATAGAAAATGCCAAGTCTTTAAAAAATCGTGGTGGCATATTTTGCTTAGAATGTGGTTTAAGCTAATCTCAAATGTACAATACGTAATTAGTTCTCATCTCGTTTACCCCTCTCAGGGACACTTATAATCGAAATCTGTAACACATTTGTTGCTAGTACGGATACGTCAAGCTTTATGTAATGACGTCTTGTTTGTTACTATTACAAATACCATATAAAGAAAAACAATGCATTATTCTGACGAATAGCACTGATAAATGCATTATTCTATCTTTTTTTATCAATTGGAGTAGATAGATCTATCTATCGCTCGGTTCACACTGCACCCACGTCTATTGAACAGGTTAAGAGGCTCATCCCTTATTCCCTGTTTAGGATGTGGTTTCCGGCTCTTTTCCAATCTTTTCACTATTACGTAGCTCCCTGCACATCAGTGACGTTACCGCCTTGCTCGGGGTGAGACGATTAAAAAATATAACAACACTAATAATGTAGTATAATTATTTGTCCTATTCTCCAGAATGTATTATTTTGATAAATAGGATTAATTACACATTATGATTAGGATAAATAATGCATTATTATGTCAAACAGCACTAATAATGTATCATTCTATTGAATAGGACCAATAATGCATTATTATGTCAAACAGCATTAATAATGTATCATTCTATTGAATAGGACCAATAATGCATTATTATGTCAAACAGCACTAATAATGTATCATTCTATTGAATAGGACCAATAATGCATTATTATGTCAAACAGCACTAATAATGTATCATTCTATTGAATAGGACCAATAATGCATTATTATGTCAAACAGCACTAATAATGTATCATTCTATTGAATAGGACCAATAATGCATTATTATGTCAAACAGCATTAATAATGTATCATTCTATTGAATAGGACCAATAATGCATTATTATGTCAAACAGCAATAATAATGTATCATTCTATTGAATAGGACCAATAATGCATTATCTTTGCGAAACATGTTTATAATAGTTTATTTTGGTGAATATTATCATCTTTATTAAACTGTAGCCGTAGGGAGCTGGTCAATGTTTCTTTGGTTCAGCCTTGTGTCAGACTTAACCGAACTCCCTACAGCTTACAGGATTTATGCAGAATTATCATCAGAAGGTTGGTTCTCGGCAGGTTGGAATATGTGGAATAGCCTAAGAATAAAATATACATTTTGCATTTTAAAATAGAAATTTATTGAAGGGAAAGACTAACATAAGTTGTAGGAGTTAATGTTCAGTTAGAAACATTAAGAAGTAGTGAGTAGAGTTCGTACAAAATATGCGACCTGACCTTATCTCCGAGTCGATTTGAAGTTTGTTACATTTTAGTTCTTTCGTCTCTCGACTCCCATCTGTCTCTTGACTAACGCCGAGGTCATATATACAGTCCTTTTGAATTTCACACTGGATCGCCAAGTCCTTCCAAATCTTACAAGTCGCTCCTATTGGTCAAAAATCATTTTAACACCTACTCGCGAAATCTGGTTTCGACTTTTTCGTTAAGTCAATCCTTTTTCTATTTGGGAAAACCAGGATTTCACACATCGTTGTGAATTTTTGTAAAAGCGAAGAAGAGAGTTGATTTTATTAATTTACTAGCAGTATAGCTCGGCGTTGCTCGGGTGTAATGAAAGCTTTAAAACTAATCCATGGTCCTGGAGCTCAGACTCTTTGGACGTTAGCACGAAAGACTAAAAAGCAATAGTTGTTTCCAGTTAAAGCGAAACCGTAGACTGAAAGAAAAATGAATGGATGCAAGTCAAATTTTGATTTCCTGGTATCGATATCAAATGTTTTGCACTATTGTAAGAACTGCAGCCTTGAAAGTTCTGAATATTGTTTCTTATGTCTTTGTCTATGAGTGTATCAAATTTGATTAAAATCGGACCACTCCTTCTATAACCCGATTTTTTCGATTATCGATATTTATCGGGAGTACCTCGACACAAAAGCTAGCTAAGAACACTCGCAGACGCTTATAGTACAACTGTGTACATTTTCAAGAAAATCGGTTCAGCCGTTTCGGAATCTATAGGTAACGGATACACACACATACAAAGTTTCATTTATAAATAAGTTTAGATTATTCACTACAAAACTATATAAAATGACAGCTCATACGCGTTTGTGTCAACTCTTTTTCTCCATCGTGTCACGCGATTCATTACATGAAATCATCGTACATGTGTCAGCGGCATCATAGGGACATGACGCAAGGCAGACATGCTTGCTGTCTGATAATATAATTTGCTCACATAGTTCAGTACCACTTATTCCTAAAAGCTAAAAGTCGCACACGAACATTCACTATTGTTAGATGCTTGTGTGCAGATATTTGATGAAGATATCCACCCTAACCGCAGACCCCCGTCCATCAGTATATTTAGCATACTGACATATAACAGTGACTATTTTTGCAACCTTGATAACCTTTTTAATTGCTTTTCTTACTTTTTTTTTTTTAGGTCTGACTAGTTACTACAAGAAAACTGAATGCATGACCAACAATAAAAAGAGGAGCCCAAAATGCGAATTACATGCTGTGGATACTGAAATCAACCAGGTGCAGAACTACTTGGGAAGTGTTCTAACAGAAAACGGGAAGTGTGACACAGAGATCCGAAGGCGAATTGACATAGCCAGGGATGCATTTCAAGGGCTGAAAAAGGCTGTGGTCAAAATGGCAAGAAAAAAAAAAAAGGCAAGAAAAAAAAAAAAAAAAAAGAAGAAAAAAGCAAGCAAGAGTCGTCGTCGTTATCTCTCTCTCTCTCACGCAACCCGATCACGCCCCACAAGGGGAAAAAAACGCGTTTCCCGGTTCTCCAAAAAACGGCTTGCTTTATGCAGTCGAAAACCGACCATAATTTGCATGCGAATGACGAGACAACAAGATTTCGCGTTAATTGTCCGAGATCGCCTGGTGTAAATCATAGGTGCTGCCATTTTGTTTTTTTACCACGGAGCAGCTAGATTTTACACGACGCACAGACTCGTTGGCGTTTCAGAGGTAAGCCGTTTTCACAAGTTTCCCACAGTAGAGTATTGAGAGACAGGAAAATTTCTTTGGAATCAAAGATGAGATTATTGGATTGTTATATGATATCTGTCCTTAAATGTGTCAGCGAATGTTGAACAAAACAGAATCCATAAACACGATCAAAATTTGTACATGGAATTGATATTTTTAATAAACATTTTAAGGAAATTTACCCCATCCTGATTATATATATATATATATATATATATATATATATATATATATAGTGTGCAGACCTGGGTATGACGATAAACTACATCCGGCAGCAAGGCCTCTGATCGGAAGATTAGAGGTTTTGAGGAGCGTGGAACCACCTCTTAATTGCTGATGTTCCCAGGTTCACCTTGACTCGGAGTGGTAGCACCTGTTAGGGTCCCAACTATGGGTAAATATTGCCCCCGCCATAAAAAAAATACATATTTATATTAAAACTACCTATTCAAAATTTATTTATTTAAATCCATAAAATTGCTAGAAATATCAATTAAACTGTATTCCAAAAAATATCTTCAACAAATCTATAGTAAAACATGTTATAGTTTTTTTTTTGAAGTCATTTTTTTTCATTTTTTTTTGTAATGCAGTTTAATTTTTTTTTAATTGTAGGATATTATCTGGATTAATGTCATCAAAAGTTCTTTCATGTTGGTTGATTTTGTTTAGTCTCATGTCAAACTCTATATGTTATTTTATCCCGAAATCTGAATATTTTAACAATTTTAGGGATAAATAAATGTAGATAAGTAAATAATAGACGAATACATTTTGAATTGGTAATTTTAATATATAACCGCCCATTATAATTATGTCCACACAAACAAGTATATGCACAAAAGATGAGTATCATTTGTTATGTGTTCAGTTGGGAAAACGGAATATCATCTCATATTTGTATTAATTTAAAGCTACCCAGAAAAAAATTGGCTTTATATGACACACATGTGACTCCATATAAAAGAGTCACATGTGTGTCATATGCTTATATGCCGTTCAACAAATGAACAAATCAATCAATATGTTTATAGATGATTTCAGAAACTCGGGGCAGGAAAAACTCCCACATACAAAATTTATCATCAGAATCGTTGGTGAGCGAAACAAAGAAATGGTTAAGAGATTTAATGGAGTCAATGCAAGAATTTTTTTCCCAGCTGGACAAATCCTTCAAAAGGGTGGAACTAAAATGTTTTACACCATTCTATTTTAGTACCAATTTACATCTGAAGATCAACACTTGAATTCTTCAGATAAGAAACACTAAGTTTCTTCTCTTTAAAAGTGAGAATGGAATTTGGCGGGTGAAAAAGCTTCAAGTACTCCTTCGAAATTAAAATTGGGTTTGGTTGTTGTCAATTTACGAAAATAATTTTTGTCTGAGAAATAAAATGTTGGTATTAATGGAAACAGAGAGAGAAAGAGGAAACAGAGGTGGGGAGGGAGGGAAGGAGAGAGTGGGGAGGGAGGGAAGGAGAGAGTGGGGAGGGAGGGAAGGAGAGAGTGGGGAGGGAGGGAAGGAGAGAGTGGGGAGGGAGGGAAGGAGAGAGTGGGGAGGGATTTTGTCAGGAATTCAAATGCTGATTTTTAAGGGTGGCAGTTTGATTCGTAGCACTTGGAAAATTGCATAATATAATCATTTCTTATTTCACACCCTTGTGCAAATTAATGAAAACAAAACGAATAGTGTTTTCCTAGAATCTGAAATTGTGGAACTAAAGAATGGAGCGCTCATCTGAACATTTGTGATAGGATAACGATAGGCTTGAAAGGTTGTGTTTGTGAAAATGAAATTGCATGAACAATTTTGACCTGGAACTTTTTGGTCAAATCAGACACTTATGAGCATGAAGCTTGGCATATAAAGCCAGATGCTTGAAAGAACGATCCGACCAATTTCCATGCTCCCATAAGCATGGACCAAGCGATTCTCCCGAAGAGTAATACACTACGCCTCCTCGGACTTACCCTGTCCTCAGACCTCAAATGGAACCGCTATATTGAATCCATAGCAAAATCTACTGCTAAGAAGGTTGGGTCACTATGTTGATCCAGGATGTTTTATCCACCTGAATCCATCCTGCATATATACAAGTCAACCATCCGTCCGTGCATGGAGTACTGCTGCCATTTATGGTCAGGTGCTCCTGCCGTTCTCCTCAGTGTTCTTGACAGGCTCCAAAGGAGAGTCTGTAATGTGATAGGTACTGATCTGGCGGCTCGACTGCAGCCACTTCCCCATCGTCGAAATGTGGCCTCCCTTTCTCTGTTCTATAAATACTTTCATGGCTTCTGCTCAGACGAACTTAAGTCACTGATGCCTCCTCAACAAGTGTTTACTCGTGCAATCAGACTGGCAACTGGGTCCCACCCATTCACAGTCAGGTTAGCCAAATGCAGACGACAATTCTACTCCTGCAGCTTCCTCTCTCGCACTTCCCGCCTGTGGAACTCGCTTCCGTATTCTTGCTTTCCTGACGGCTACAACCTCCAGGAATTTAAATGCAAAGTCAATACTCATCTACTAACCACTGGCCTCTAGCTCTCTCCCCTCCCCCGTATAACCTTCCCTTTCTCTCCACCTATGTATCTGTCATCGCACCTGCTTTCTCAGCTTTCTATTGTTCCTTTCTAACTAGTTTGTATTCCTCACTCTTTTCTAATTAATCTTTTTACATTTATGTAGCCCCCTGCACATCAGTGGCGTTTCCGCCTTGCTCGGGGTGAAATGATTTAAAAAAAAAAAAAAAAAAAAAAGTCTATGAATGATGCTTCTTCTACACTTTGTTCAAATTAATTGAAACAAAACAAATGTCTTCCTGGGATCTTACAGACTTTCCCTGATATAAGTCGTCATTCGGTGGTGTTATTTCTCTTCCGACCTCATTTTCCTGTTCGTTTTTTTACTGATGGATCCAGTTAGTTTCATTACCTTGATGACACGACTGACAGTTAAAAAGGCTAACATCAACAATATCGAAGCCCCCTCTATGAGATTTTCGTACTCTGCCTTGGAGTAACGTCCATCGCAGGCAATAGCCGTAAGACAACTCATCAACAGTCGATACACAAAAGCAGGACATTAAAGGACAGGAAAATTTTGATGGAAACAAAGAAAAGATTACTAGCATGTTATGTGATATCTGTCCTCCTATATGACAGCGAATGCTGGACAATATTATCAAAGATAAAAGAAATGTGCTTCTACAGAAGGGTAATGAGGATGTAAGAGACCAAACAGGGGAGGAATTACGAGGTTTTGGAGAAAGGAAATTAATATATCAGGAAATGATAGCTAAAGTTTCTGGGTCGAGGAAGGAAGTCTTAGAGAATCTGATACTCACAGGACGAATAAAGAAAATGAGAGAAAGCAACGCTTGACATACTTGATGTAACCACAGATCACAATATTTTTCAAGGCCAAACAAATTTCATCATACACCATGAAATTCATATTACTCCACACCATTGCAAATGACCTAATCTAAGGGAAAAATAGAAATCGATTACACCCTGTCACAATAGTGGGTCTAAAACTAACCGTATGGCGAAAGAAAGGAAGGTAAAGCAGTTGTTTCAATTAATTTGCACAAGGTTGTATCATGATCTTCACCCAGCTATTAATCCTGATTTTCCAGGCAAGCAGTCTCTTTTTTCCCTAAAAGTTTAACGGAAGACCTCTCTCTACAATGCATCGTTGTATTTTGTGGCTCCAAATACATGACCCGAAAATAAGTGGACAATTGAAATTTGGCCGATGTCCGAGTTCGAATCCCAGTTGAATCCGTTGTATTCACTTACGCGCAAATACCCTTGGGAAAGGTATTAATCCGTCTCTTCCTTCCAGTTATGGGTCAAATAGCAGGACAGATTGGGTTCTATAGCCTTGGTCGGCAACCAGTCTACCGCAGAAAGCAATGGCAACCTACTGCGGGATAATCTTCTGCCCAGTCAGTCATGTCTCTTTCGAGACATGATCGCCCAAGCGTGTATCACGTATGGCACTTAACTGACCAGAAGGTTAAAAGTTTAATTCGTTTGTAAAGAGAGGATAAACTCTCAGAAATCGTGGGTTCAGACACCGATATGACATTTTATACTAAATTTCAATCAATGAAAGGCTGCAGAGCCTCTCAAGGTAGTAGGGGCCATTAAATGAGTAATGCTCAAAGGAGTGAGTAATATGAATCAAAGAGAATGTAGTGAAATGTAGTGAAAAATCAAATACAGATTAGGATAGGTGCCTCCACTAAAATCACTAAAAAAACAGCAGAGTATGTATAAAAAAAAAGGTCCCAAACTTAAAAATGAACTTTCTCAATCAAAATATTTATATTATTAAGACGAAAGATCAAAGTAATTTTTAAATATTTTTAAAAACTTTTCAATCCCTTGTAACACGTTCAAAATTTTGGCAAAAAATATTGTTTTGATTTGGGTTAGCGGGTAACCAAAACATTACGACTGTTTACAATGGAGAACGTCATGATGAAATCACCCACCATTCTTCCGGTGACAATATGGAAATTCTCACAAAAATCAAATAATAGTCAAATTGTAATGAAACTTTCACAAATGAATGCAATTATTTTTAAAATTATTAATATTTAAAAATCTTGTAAAAAATATATATTTTTTAACCTCTGTAACTACCCGCTCCACGTAAATCCATGGAATTTTAATCAATTTTAATTTGTTGCGGTCTATAATTTTATTAGTTAAACACAAGACTCATTGGGGAATATAAATCATCTATTTTTTTAAAATTTGGTATCTGTATCCGAAAATCTGCCCCGAAGTGTAAAATAAAAAATTCAATAAACTTTGTTATTATTTAATTTGATAAGCTTTTAATTGCTTGAATAAATAATAAAAAAAACTCAGGACATTATAGTCTAAAGAAAAAAGAATTCGATTACTAATGAAATTTTGAAAGATTTGTTTTCAGTTTTTTTATTATTATAATAATTTATAAAATTTCAAAAATATTTTCAAAATCAATGGTTTGTTGCGATTAGATTTTTTAGTTAAGAATTGATGATTATAGTGCCTATCGAAAATTTTCGTGGAAAAAAATGAACAGTTTATCCAAAATTTTGATGTGACGGTTCAAGAACTTGTTTAAAAATGGAAAAATACAATAAAAATACAAAGATACTGTCGGTTGAATCTAGTAAACTTGTTTAAATGAATTCTTGCCGTTTATATTTAGCCTGTAAGAATTCTTTAAACAAGGCACTTTGTTACAGTAAACACCCGTGCACTGTAGACAAAAGCGGAAAGAGGGCTGAAAAAGGTTCTCATTCGCCGTTCTGAACACCGGCAATCGCAGACAACAGATTATCTTACGCGCGGTTAATGCCCAAACGAAATTAGTCGAGAGAAAAAGAAAGCTTCCCATTAGTGATGGTGTATGGGAAGTTATACACGGGGGACTGGGTCCTATAGTAAATGAACTACTTTACTCGGTTGTACTTTCATAGCAGAAAAAGGCATTTAGCAAACCTGAATCGAAACCAAATAGAAGATGGGTAACAGATTAGGACCGACCACTCCTTAATATATATATATATATATATATATATATATATATTTTAATTCAGATACTTCAATCCAAGGGAAAAAAGCAGGAAGGTAAATTCCAAAAAACCCGATCCTAATTAATATTAAAATTTTTTTTTTAATATTAAAAAATGATACAGGAAGAGAGCTCCATGTAATAAAATATTACAGAGCAAATATATATTAAAAAAGGATTAATTCAAAGATGTTGAATGGCCATTTCGATATGAAGATCCCCACGGGGGATAACATCACCTCAGTAACAGAAAAATCCTTTCAGAAACTGGAGAAAAATTAGTCTACTTTTCCTTTTTAAATATATATATATATATATATATATATATATATATATGTGTGTGTGTGTGTGTTGTTAAATAAAAAAGACAAGAGGAAAACTGTATTTAACTCGCCAATGCGTTTTATCCTGTGATGGACTGTGAAGGCAAAATAGACAAAATGAGCTTTATTCCAAATCACGTATCTATAAACAGTGTTTGCAACTATATATATATATATATATATATATATATATAAAACGATCACAAATTCAAAAAGATTGACAGAAAAATTTTAATTTCAGAATTCCTTCGTGTGAAGTGCAATGTCACAAGATGTTAAAATGAAGGAAATTTAACCGTTTTCTTTAGACATCTTTTTTTTTCTCGAGATCGCCGCCATCCAGTACTACCAAAATATCAATTTGCACCCCGGTTTTTTCCCAATCTCACCTTTTCTTACGGAAATGAAACTCAAACAGACTAACATACATGCTTCAAAGTGAAATTCTTTCGGTGAATGGCGTGTGTATACACCGCTTATAGAAAACACGCGAAAATTTCTCCTTTCTCATTTCATGCCGCCATGGCTTAGAGATTAGGGACTCCAACTGACACCAAATCGGTCGAGTTTCGATCCCGGCTGGAAGCAAGTGGATGTGTCTAACCACAATGATAGGCTGTGATACAGCAAAACAGGCTTGCATGTGGATGACTATATATGTATATTTTTGAGTGTATAGATTGTGTTCACCTCTTTTTGTTGTATTGGTTTGACCTCTTCTCACCGTGTTGATATACATGCTTAAAAAATTACGTTTGTAGTGATGTTTGAATATTTACATTCTTGTGTGTTTGTGGGTTTTATGTGTTATGTTTACCGTTTGGTGGTTATATTACTTCCTATTTTCTGTCGTGATTGAGTATTTATATTTTTCTTTATATGTGATAGATTTGTGCTGTGTTTATTTGATTTTGCCATTATTTGCAGAGCAAAGTAGATATTTGTTTTCATATTTACATTTTCCATTATTTCGTTTCCTTTGTTTAATTTTTAATGTGATTTTTAAAGTTGATTATTGTAAAGTGGTCAACACAATAAGAGGACAACCTAAATGACAATAACAAATCAATTAAAAAGATAACGGACACGTATTCAGCATAAAACAATTAAGCGACTATTATATTTTCAATATTCTTTTATAAACGAGTTATTACGTGACCTAGGTTTCTACCATGTGGTGTCTTCAGGCGATTTGCAATAACCGATTTTACCGTTTAACGATTTCTAAGAATGCTCACGTAACAGTAATTTTTGTGAGCGCTCACGTAGTGAGTAGTTTTAGAACGCACAATTTTTTAAATAACAAGAAATTATGACGTTTTCATTCATGGTTGCATGAACCTAATAGGTATTTTTTGGCATGTTGGTACAGCCATAATTTCTGTTCTTTCATTTAATAATTCATGTTTATTTGGGAATAGCATAAAAACTCGTTTACAAAGAAAATTATATATATATATATATATATATATATATATATATAGAGAGAGAGAGAGAGAGAGAGAGAGATATACTTTTGGCTGTTATCAAGGATGAATTTTATTTTGCGTGTAAGTGAATATGCTTAGTGTTTTTGTATGTTTGTAGAATCATGTGCGTGTTTTATATTCTGAATACGGTAAGCAAATTGTTGCCGTCTTTGTAGTTTATATTATTAAGTGTATTGCTTTTTTATTATTATTATTAATAATACTTCCATTATTTTTAGCCTTCTTTGTATGTGGAAGATGCTATTATATATGTATTATCAACTAGTATGTTACGAATACAGTTTCGTAGGTCTCCATGTGTTTAAATGAGAACGAATTGAACTATGGTCCAAGAGATGCAACCTGAATCTTCGCGTCATACGAGTGGTAGTGTGTTCGACGAAATTCTTGATGAAATTGGGTAGACCAAGAACGCAGTTCTTCAAAGGACATGCAAATTCGTAAATAATATTAGTTCTCTGTAGTTTAGGTTTTGTAGGTGAATTGTTATTTTTAATGACGATGTTAGTTTTAATTTTTTTTTTTTTGTAATAGATGATATAATTTTGTTGAAATCAACAGGAGTTGCGTATTTTAGGGTGATGTTTCGCAGTGAAAATTCGTTCTATTTATAATAGCTATGCATTTGGTTTTATAAAAAGTAATTTTTTTCTATATTTTTGTTGTTACTATTGGTTAAGTTAAGAAAAAGTCTAATATGATTGTCAATATGACGATTACGCAAGCCAATTTTAATGAGGGTTTGTTTGAAGTCGTAGAGTTCTTTCAAGAAAAGCGGGCGTGTACGCATTCGTAAAAAACTTTTTAATGACACCAATTTTATATCTAATAGTACATTCATGACTAAAAGTAAGGTGGCAATGATTTTTATTAGTGGGGTCTTTAAAATAGTGACACTATTATTACTAGACTTCACGAGAACATCCAAGAATAGTTGATTTTTTTTTTACTAAGCTCATATGTGAAGGTGAGAATAGAATATTTTCTTCGATATTAGACTTAAGATCAATTTTTTTTTGTTCTCAGCTAATTTAGTAACTTTTAAAAAACCATGTCTTCGACATCGGACATATAAGTTAAAAAAAAAAAACACAGATCGAGAGGTTTTTCCATACTTACTCCGTAAGCCTGCGTGTAGATATTGCCGTTATGATTATACAAGGGTACTTCAGTGGAACAGGAAAAATAATATAAAAAACATAAGCCTAATACTTTGCTCGCCATTTTTAAAGAAACATACGTAAAAAAGAGATTGCTGCCCACATCTAATCTAAACTTATTTATAAATGGAACTTTGTCTGTCTCTCTGTGTGTGTGTGTGTGTGTGCGTGTATGTGTGTCCATTATCTCTAGACACCGAAACGACTGAACCGATTTTCTTGAAAATTTACATAGTTGTACTATAAGCGTCTGCGAGTGTTCTTAGCTAGGTTTTGTGTCGAGGCACTCCCGATAAGTATCGAAAATCGAAAAAATCGGGTTATAGAAGAAGTGGTCCGATTTTAATTTGATACACTCATAGAAAAAGACAAATAATATTCAGAATTTTCAAGGTTGCAGTTCTTACAATAATACAGAAAATCCATAATATATATATATATATAAGTCAAGCTGTGTGTGTGTGTGTGTGTGTGTGTATCTGCCTGTATGTATTTTTTTTTCAACCCTTTTATTTTAGTTTTTGCTTCGGGTTTGGCTCTAAGTAGGTATAGTTGTAGTTCTTAGTCTCAACTATGAAACCATTTACTCAGAGGACTTATTTAGCCATCCAAATTCAGTTTACGACGAAAGAAACTGATTTGATATCGATACCAGGAAATCAAAATTTGACTTACATCCATTCATTTTTCTTTCAGTCTACGGTTTCGCTTTAACTGGAAACAACTATTGCTTTTTAGTCTTTTGTGCCAACGCCCAAAGAGTCTGAGCTCCAGGACCATGGATTAGTTTTAAAGCTTTCAGTACACGCGAGCAACGCCGGGCTATACTGCTAGTGTATATATATATATATATATATATATATATATATATGAGTGTGTGTATTTGTGTGTGAATGTATGTATATATTCTTTGTGTGTGTGTGTGTGTGTGTGTATATATATATATATATATATAACGTATTCTCAGCCTCTATAGTCCGTGCGCATGTGCAGTCGCAGAAAGGAAACGAACTTAGTCTTAAAGAATATTTTTCTCATAATATAGTTCTTGAAATAAAAAAAAAAAGATAATATATCATTATCTCATATCTACGAAAAGTGACAAGTTTAAAAGATGTTATAAACCTCTCCTATATTTTTTCTCTCTTCAAGCTAAAAAGTAAGCTTCATGTTATCAGATCTTGTTCATGAAACGAACATGGAAAAAAATCAGATAAAATATTCTAGATTTTTTTTTTGTCGAGGTCTTCACGGAATGCCATATTCTTTCGTGAAAATCTTCATCCCTTAAGTAGAACCGCAAACGAATCTTTGCTTTCCCTAAAGTACTACTGCTTCTATCCCGTAACAGTTGCGATACATTTGTATACACATTTCAAACATTAGATGTAACAGTGATTATAGCAAAGATGTAATAGTTTCTCTTATGTGTTTCTTTTTTAACTGGGTTGTCAGTCTCCGACTTTGATATGTTATAGTCAAGTCCTTGAAGAATTGAAACACGGCACTATAATAAAGGAAAGAACGGATCATATCCAGTTGTAGCAAGAACCTAAGCCCTTGATATATGTGAGGTTGGCGTTATTGTTATCCGAACGGCAAATAACATCAGAATAAGTCTCAATCGTTCTGTATAATCTCTTGTATAAAAGCATAAATTCGTCGACACTTCTTCAGTGTGTGAGTATATATATATATATATATATATATATATATGCACTAGCAGTATATCCCGGCGTTGCTCGGGTGTAATGAAAGCTTTAAAACTAATCCATGGTCCTGGAGCTCAGACTCTTTGGACGTTGGCACAAAAGACTAAAAAGCAATAGTTGTTTCGAGTTAAAGCGAAACCGGAGACTGAAAGAAAAATGAATGGATGTAAGTCAAATTTTGATTTCCTGATATCGATACCAAATAAGTTTTTTTCGTCGTAAACTGAATTTTGAAGGCTAAATAAGTCCTCTGAGTAAATGGTATCATGGCAGAGACTAAGAACTACAATTATACCTACTTAGAGCCAAAACCAAAGCAAAAACTAAAATAAAAGCGCTGAAAAAAATACAGACATACAAGTAGATAGACAGACACACACGCAAACATCTTTTATATATATTATGGATTTTCTGTATTATTGTAAGAACTGCAACCTTGAAAATTCTGAATACCGTTTCTTGTGTCTTTGTCTATGAGTATCAAATTTGATTAAAATCGGACCACTTTTATAACCCGATTTTTTCGATTATCGATTTTCGATATTTATCGGGAGTACCTCGACACAAAACCTAGCTAAGAACACTCGCAGACGCTTATAGTACAACTCTGTAAATTTTCAAGAAAATCGGTTCAGCCGTTTCGGAGTCTACAGGTAACGGATACACAGACAAAATTTCATTTATAAATAAGTTATATATATATATATATATATATATATATATATATATTCATCGGCAGACAGATCTGTTTCGCTATATCACAGTTCCTCAGTACTGTTACACTCCGATTGCTTTTTAACCCAGGATTAAAACCCTACCGAATTGGCATCAGTCGGCGATTCTGCCTCTGAGTTATGAGCGCTTGGTAAAAGGAGGCAGACATTTTAACGTATCATTATACACGCCCAATAGCTGAGAGTGTTGTAATTCATTACTGAATGAACGATGCATAGATGGTAGAGTAGCCACTGTTTTTCAAAGTCTACCATTCTTCCAGAGTGCTCAATCAGGGTGTGAGAGCCTATATATATATATATATATATATATATATATATAGTTTTATTTATCTAATTAGATATCGTTGACCATACTCCTCTTTTTTTTTTTTATCAGTAAAAGGAGGAACAAAAATTTCAATATTTGCGAAGTGTTCTAACAGAAGACGGAAAGTGCAACACAGAGATCCAAAGGCGAATTGGCATGGTGAAAAAGCGTTCCAGAAGTTGAGTCAAGTATTAAGAAACAAGACAATTTCGCTAGAAACAAAGAGTACTGGATTGCTATGTGTTGTCAGTTCTTTAATATGACAGTGAAGTTTGGACAATATCATCGAAGATGAAGGAAAACCCTGAAGTAACTGAAATGTGGTTCTACAGAAGGATGCTGCGAATATCATGGATCAAGCATGTGAGCAATGATGAGGTTTTAGGAAGGATGGAAGCCAAAAGGAAATTAATACTGAGCATCAGGAAGAGACAGCTAATTTCCTGGTACATGCTATGAGGAAGGAGGGCTTGGCGTAGCTGATACTAACAAGCCAGATAGAGGGAAAAAGAAACAGGGGAAAGCAGTGGATAACATATTTTAAGGGCCTTAGCAGGTGGATGACAGAACGAGGGTTGTTTGGTGTAACAGGAGAAAGCGTGCTAAGAGCCACCAGGGATAGGGAGACATGGAAGGCCATGATTGCCTATGTCCTGAAAGGACAGGGCACAGAAGAATATATATGCCAACTGTTTATATGAAATTATGTGGGTATAAAATGGGGGATCAATTCTGTATTATAATCAATATATAAACTGATCCCTCATTTTGTGGCCATGCTAGTTTTTATACATTTATATTCTAGATTTATGGGCTTGAGCTAGTGGATGACAGAGCGGGGTTTGGGTGGTGTATCAAGAGAAGGCGTGCTAAGAGCCACCAGGGATAGGGAGATGTGGAGAGCCATGATCACTAAATTCCTAAAAAGACAGAGCACATAGAAGAATTGGGAGAGAATGTCTACACTTCTGAGATGAGGTAGTATTAACATTGTTCGGACTGTTGTCCTCACCTTTATTGCCATGCTTACAGCATTTCGGCTGTTGTACGCTCCAGAAAAAAATCGACTATGGTGAAATTCGAACCCAGATCTCATGGTCCTGGGGCATGCAATGAAGGACTTAAAGAACCTGATACTATCAGGCTAGATAGAGGGAAAAAGAGACAGAGGAAAGCAGCGGATAACATATTTGAAGGGCATGAGCAGGTGTATGACAGAACGGGGTTTGCGAGATGTTACAGGAGAAAGCGTACTAGGAGCCACCAGGGATAGGGATAGGGATATGTGGAAGGCCATGATCGCCTACGTTCTAAAAGGATAAGGCAAACAGATAGAAAAAGGCCAACGAGGCACAGTGTGTTCCTCTCTAGAAGATTAGCGTCATTCATTCTGATGGTGGGTAAGAATGTTTCTCTATGGTGGTTAAATGAGAGCGATTTCGTTTTTGAAGCATTAAAATTTACGAGCCATTTCCTACTTCATTCAATCACAGGTTCTCAATCCATTTCAAAGGCAGCGGACGGATTTATTTGGTCAGACTTAGCAGATTTCTTACTGGGACGGGAGTGAATGGTGTTCTTACAAGCGTACCATTTCGACTGCAGAAATATTCGGTAACGTTCTAGGAATTTCGAACCAAACATGCGTTTCAAATTTATTTGTTACTGACAGGCTAAGTTTGTTGAAACTTTGAGATGCATTAACGGAAGAAAGATTTGAGGATTTAACTCTCGAGGCAAATGTAAACAAATGGTTGAAGACAGAAGGTATTTTAAAGGGGTAAGCATGTATTGAAGAGAGAAAAACCAGGAGGAATACAGTAACGAACCTTAATGACCTAATTATGACAAAGAAAGGAATCACACCAGCTTTTATGAGGGGGTGGGGCTGAAAAGATTTTGTGTGCGATGGGAAAGAGATAAAGGGGTGGGGCAGGAAGAATAAAACAAAAAAAAATGAAAAGTTGAAAAAAAAAAAATACAGGAGAGAAAAAATGAAAAATAGAAAAAAGTCAAAATTGAATTAGAAAGATGTATAGGCAAAGAAGAGAAAGATGTATAGGCAAAGAAGAGAAAGATGTATAGGCAAAGAGAAAGATGTATAGGCAAAGAAGAGAAAGATGTAGAAAAAGAAGAGAAAGATGTATAGGCAAAGAAGAGAAAGATACAAGTAAGAAGAAAGATGTATAGGCAAAGAAGAGAAAGATGTATAGGCAAAGAAGAGAAAGATGTATCGGCAAAGAAGAGAAAGAGATGTATAGGCAAAGAAGAGAAAGATGGAGAAAAGAAGAGAAAGATGTATCGGCAAAGAAGAGAAAGATGTATCGGCAAAGAAGAGAAAGATGTATCGGCAAAGAAGAGAAAAAGATGTATCGGCAAAGAAGAGAAAGATGTATCGGCAAAGAAGAGAAAGATGTATCGGCAAAGAAGAGAAAGATGTATCGGCAAAGAAGAGAAAGATGTATAGGCAAAGAAGAGAAAGATGTATAGGCAAAGAAGAGAAAGAGTATCGGCAAAGAAGAGAAAGATGTATAGGCAAAGAAGAGAAAGATGTATCGGCAAAGAAGAGAAAGATGTATAGGCAAAGAAGAGAAAGATGTATCGGCAGAAGAGAAAGATGTATAGGCAAAGAAGAGAAAGATGTATCGGCAAAGAAGAGAAAGATGAAGAAGCAAAGAAGAGAAAGAGCGTATCGGCAAAGAAGAGAAAGATGTGTCGGCAAAGAAGAGAAAGATGTATAGGCAAAGAAGAGAAAGATGTATAGGCAAAGAAGAGAAAGATGTATAGGCAAAGAAGAGAAAGATGTATATAGGCAAAGAGAAAGATGTATCGGCAAAGAAGAGAAAGATGTATAGGCAAAGAAGAGAAAGATGTATCGGCAAAGAAGAGAAAGATGTATCGGCAAAGAAGAGAAAGATGTATCGGCAAAGAAGAGAAAGATGTATAGGCAAAGAAGAGAAAGATGTATAGGCAAAGAAGAGAAAGATGTATAGGCAAAGAAGAGAAAGATGTATAGGCAAAGAAGAGAAAGATGTATCGGCAAAGAAGAGAAAGATGTATAGGCAAAGAAGAGAAAGATGTATCGGCAAAGAAGAGAAAGATGTATAGGCAAAGAAGAGGAAGATGTATCGGCAAAGAAGAGAAAGATGTGAGAAAGAAGAAGAGAAAGATACCGGCAAGAAGAGAAAGATGTATCGGCAAAGAAGAGGAAGATGTATCGGCAAAGAAGAGAAAAGATGTATAGCAAAAGAAGAGAAAGATGTATAGGCAAAGAAGAGAAAGATGTATCGGCAAAGAAGAGAAAGATGTATAGGCAAAGAAGAGAGAAAGATGTATAGGCAAAGAAGAGAAAGATGTATCGGCAAAGAAGAGAAAGATGTATAGGCAAAGAAGAGAAAGATGTATCGGCAAAGAAGAGAAAGATGTATAGGCAAAGAAGAGAAAGATGTATCGGCAAAGAAGAGAAAGATGACGAAGAAGAGAAAGATGTATCGGCAAAGAAGAGAAAGATGTATCGGCAAAGAAGAGAAAGATGTATAGGCAAAGAAGAGAAAGATGTATCGGCAAAGAAGAGAAAGATGTATCGGCAAAGAAGAGAAAGATGTATCGGCAAAGAAGAGAAAGATGTATAGGCAAAGAAGTAGGAAAGATGTATAGGCAAAGAAGAGAAAGATGTATCGGCAAAGAAGAGAAAGATGGAATGGCAAAGAAGAGAAAGTATGCAGAAAAAGAAGAGAAAGATGTATAGGCAAAGAAGAGAAAAGATACCAAAAGAAGAGAAAGATGTATAGGCAAAGAAGAGAAATATGCATCGGCAAAGAAGAGAAAGATGTATAGGCAAAGAAGAGAAAGATGTATAGGCAAAGAAGAGAAAGATGTATCGGCAAAGAAGAGAAAGATGTAGGCAGAAGAGAAAGAGTGGTCGGCAAAGAAGAGAAAGATGTATAGGCAAAGAAGAGAAAGATGTATCGGCAGGAAGAAGAGAAAGATGTAGAAGAAAGAAGAGAAAGATGTATCGGCAAAGAAGAGAAAGATGTATCGGGCAAAGAAGAGAAAGATGTATCGGCAAAGAAGAGAAAGATGTATCGGCAAAGAAGAGAAAGATTACCGGCAAAGAAGAGAAAGATGTATAGGCAAAGAAGAGAAAGATACAGGCAAAGAAGAGAAAGATGTATCGGCAAAAGAAGAGAAAGATGTAGTAGGCAAAGAAGAGAAAGATGTATCGGCAAAGAAGAGAAAGATGTATAGGCAAAGAAGAGAAAGATGTATCGGCAAAGAAGAGAAAGATGTACAGGCAAAGAAGAGAAAGATGTATCGGCAAAGAAGAGAAAGATGTATAGGCAAAGAAGAGAAAGATATCGGCAAAGAAGAGAAAGATGTATCGGCAAAAGAAGAGAAAGATGTATAGGCAAAGAAGAGAAAGATGTGAGAAAAGAAGAGAAAGATGTATAGGCAAAGAAGAGAAAGATGTATCGGCAAAGAAGAGAAAGATGTATAGGCAAAGAAGAGAAAGATGTATCGGCAAAGAAGAGAAAGATGTATCGGCAAAGAAGAGAAAGATGTATCGGCAAAGAAGAGAAAGATGTATGAGCGGTAAAGAAGAGAAAGATGTATAGGCAAAGAAGAGAAAGATGTATCGGCAAAGAAGAGAAAGATGTATCGGCAAAGAAGAGAAAGATGTATAGGCAAAGAAGAGAAAGATGTATAGGCAAAGAAGAGAAAGATGTATCGGCAAAGAAGAGAAAGATGTATAGGCAAAGAAGAGAAAGATGTATAGGCAAAGAAAAAAATAGCGAAGGAGAAATAAAAATGAAATGTGAAAGAGAATAAAATAGAGAAAGAGGGAATAAAGAAAACAAAAACAGAAAACAAGGGTAGAAAGGAGTGTGTTCAAACAGAGAAGAAAAGCAGGAAACTGTCCGAGCGTGATCTTGTGTTTGGATTAATGATTAACTTTTATTTCCTCCGTAGTTTGTCGTCCTCCTGTCTGGTTTTAATGTAAATGTCGGGTACAGTGGACGAATTAACTCCTTTCTCTTGACCCAAGTCGCAGACAAGTAAAAAAGATGCCAATATTTTTGACACTTGGACATAGATAAAGAATCGTCGTATTAGAGCCAGATATCTCAATCCAACGACGATCCCACCTTGAATACGTTACGATATAACGAACACACAAGCACATATGAAACACGACATGGCTTCCAATTACGATTTTAACTGCTGCGAACAGAGGTCGCTTATGCTAACGAGAATAATCAACATGGAGCCTGTCTTGTCTAGACTTTTGACCACTTTGTCTATATCGCATTGGTAGAGCGTTAATTTAATTAGACTCTTTTAGCGAGCTCAGTGGCTTTCCATCAAGACTACTTGCACACTTTCATTGTTTATGTTACTGAAGTCCTAACGAAATTTATTAGGAGGTGAAAGCTTTTCGCTGCTCTTGCCTGAGTAGATAAGAAATTGGTTTGCTAAGCGCTCATTCACCCACGCCATCATAGACTGACAATAGCGAAGAGTGGATTTCATGTCTTTTTAAAGTCTATTCGTACGTGATTTGTAGATTTCGTTTTCAATGCATCCCGTAATCATTTTCAAATCAATCTTTTAATCCTATACACTCGTCCAATGAGGGCGGCCTATCGTCACTCGGGGTTCAAGTATTGGGGGCTTTGTGCGGCATCAAAACGAAGGCTAACAACCAAAAGTGGCTATGATCGTTTAGAAAGAACACTGGCTAAGTCTACTAAACATTCTGTTCATTTTTAATATAGGTACCTCCACTCATTTTCGATACCTAAGTTTTTAAGTGAAATAATGAAATAAAGCGGATGTGCGTTGTGGTACAGTGGATATCGGCTCGGAACGAGAAACCGGGGAGCCGAGTTCGAATTCCAGTTGAATCCGTTGTATTCACTTACGCGCAGATACCCTCGGGAAAGGTATTAATCCGTTTCTTCCTTCCAGTTATGGGTTAAATAGCAGGACAGATTGGGTTCTATTGCCTTGGTCGGCAACCAGTCTACCGCAGAAAGCAACGGCAACCTTCTGCGGGATAATCTTCTGCCCAGTCAATCTTTCGAGACATGATCGCCCAAGCGTGTATCACGTATGACACTTAACTGACTGATTGAATATAAGAATCGAAAACATGATTAAGGCTTTTACTGGACATAAAGTGGGGTATCAGTTTTATATTGTTATAAAGTAATGAACTGATCCCCCACTAATTACTACTTAAAAATATAATACATCTCTTTCCCCCCTCTGGTTATGAGTCGAATAACAGGACAGACTGGGTTCTATAGCCTTGGCTGGCAACCACTCTTCCGAAGAAAGTAATGGCAACCTACTGCGGGATAATCTTCTGCCCAGTCAGTCATGTCTCTTGGAGACATGATCGCCCAAGCGTGTATCACGTAATGGCACTTGACTGACTGAATGAAAAAAACAAATGCTTTCTTGAAGTTTTCATTTTAAATTTAAACGATTTAAACGATTTAAAGCTAAACGATTTAATTTACTATTTCCAATTTTAGTACTGATACTCTTGTATATTTCAAACAAATTATATTCATTGGACTTAAATTTTGAAATGTTCAACAATTTTTCAATTTTTCGGCCATTTTGTGACATTTATGAACAAAAGTTAATTCTCAGCGTTAATAATCTTGCAAAAATAAAATATACATCTGTGACTTGTTATTTGGGAAAATTAGCAAATTTCAAGTTAAATTAATCTGATTTGAAACAAATATTACTTTTTTTATGGCATGAAGTTTAGATAAATCAGAAAGTCTGACTCGTTGATCTTTCAAGTAGATGATGACAGCCCCTGTCATCATTCAGTTTAAACATCTGGAAGCATGGTGACCAAAAAAATGACAAACCACGTGGGCGTTTCATAAGAGGAACAACCCTTGAAACACGTAACCATTTAATGATACGTCTCTTATAAGCTTGTATAGTAAAAAGAAAGTGCAGTTTAAGATAATTGAAAAATTATTTAAAAAAACTTAATTCTAAATGATTTGTATTAAGCTTTTCAATTTGTAAAAATAATCTTTACTCAATAACTAAATAACCAAAGACGCTGACTGACTGAAGAAGTTTAAAAGATGTTTGAAACTTCAAAAATCATCATCATTAGCAAAGAAAAATGTAAACAATTCTTATAAAAATTCATTATTTATCGAATTTTTTTTTCTTCAGAATATTGTATTCCTAATCTATATCATTCACATCATTAAATTTTTATTCAGATTAAAAATGGGGAAATTTTAATGCATTTTTTTTTTATTCTGTTATTTGTAGATTTTTGGAAAAGTTGTCTTGTAAAGCAAAAATCTTCTGAGGACCCTAGATGTTATGCAAGGATTTGTCATTAGAGGCCACAATTTAAAAAACATAAGGTACGTAGATGATACAGTGCTGATAGTAGACACGGAAAGGAAACTACAAGACCTTCTAAAGAAGGTAGCTGAAGAGATTTTTTTTTTTTTAAATCATATCACCCCAAGCAAGGCGGCAACGCCACTGAAGCGCAGGGGGCTACGTAGGAGTGAAAAGATTGGAAAAGAGAAAGCCAGAAACCACATCTTAAACAGGGAACAAGGGATGAGCCTCTTCACCTGTTCAATAGACGTGGGTGGAGTGTGAACCAGGCGATAGTTTAGTCTACTCCAATTTGAAAAAAAAAGAGAAAGAGAAAACAGTGAAAAGATTGGAAAAGAGAAAACCGGAAACCACATCCTAAACAAGGAACAAGGGGTGAGCCTCTTCACCTGTTCAATAGACAAGGAAGGACTAGATATAAACTGCAAGAAAACCGAATGCATAGTCATCAGCAGAAAAAGCAACCTAAAATGCCAAATACAGGTGGGTGATATTTAAATCAAGCAGGTACCAAAATTTAATTATCTAGGAAGTGTTCTAACAGAAAATGCAAAGTGCGATACAAATATCCGAAGGTGAATTGGCATGGCGAAGGACTCGTTCCAGAAGCTGAGTAAAGTATCCCAGTTGAAGTCATTACATTCACTTACGCGCAAATAATTAATCCGTCTCTTCCCTCCAGTTATGGGTTAAATAACAAGACATTGGGTTCTATGGCCTTGTCTGGCAACCGGTCTGCCGCAGAAAGTTATGGTAATCTTCTGTCCAGTCAGTTGTGTTTCTTTCGAGACATGATCGTCCAAGAGTGTATCACGTATGGCACTTAACTGACTGACTGAATGTAATAGTTGAAAACATGATTAAGGCTTCTACTGGGCATAAAGTGAGGTGTCAGTTTTATGTTATGGAGTAATAAACTGATCCCCCACTAATTACTACTTAATAATATAATGCATCTCATATACCAATGAGTCAAATAACAAGACAGATTGGGATCTATAGCCTTGGATGGCAAACAGTCTACCACAGAAAGTAATACTACTGCAGAATAATCTTCTGCTCAGTCATTTATGTCTCTTTCGAGACATGATCACCCAAGCGTGTATCAATGTATGACACGTAAATGACTGACTGACGGACGGACTGATTAACAGATGTCACATAATTTTATATGTAGAGATTCATTATAATTGGCTTGATTACAACAAAGACCGATGGCTAAAATAAACAAAGAAAAATAAAAGAAATATCCCGGTTTTCATAAGCTAATCGGAATTACTTTAATTTTGAGGAAAAAAATAATTTTTTGCATTAGAGCAGGTGAGGATAAAATTAATTATGAAAATAAAAGTTTTGCCGAAAACGTTGAAAAAACCCGATTTTGAAACGTTTTCTCAGTTTTTTTAAGGCAATTTTAATAATTGGTCTTTATCAGACAGTATATAGAGGCTGTCCATGAAAAAAATTCATAACTTTATTTGTGATAGAAATAATCTGTAAAAAAATGTTACAATTTTAATGTACCTAGTTTTAAATAAGTCTTTACCACAAAATTTGCAACAATTTTTAGATAAGTAAAAAATGGATCGGAAGAGGTGAACCATTTTATTGGCTTTCACGTTTGCCAGATTTGATTCCAGTAGGTTTTTTTTATGGGGACATGTGAAAACAATTGTGCATGCAACCAGACCTAGCTCATTAGAAGATTTGAAAGCTAAAATAACTAATGTGATTTCAGGCATTACCGTAAATCAGTTGGCAAATGTTTTCCGTGAACTGCAAAATCGCATTACCATTTGTAATGCTAATGATGGAGGACATGTGGAAACTTAAATAAAATTTCAAGAAAACCTTAAAAGACATACAAATTATTTCTATCGCAAATACAAATAAAGTTATAATTTTTAAAGCGCACACGGACTTTATGGACAGCCTGTAGAATCATTATACGTGAGGCAATAGTTATCACGCATATCCCGCAACATAGAATTAAATTAATTAATGAAGCTTGTATAACTAAATCATTATTATCTAAAAGAAATATTCTTACAATTTAAACTTTTTCTAGATTTATATGACCTGTAAATGGTTGATAAGCCATAAAAAACGAATCACAGACAGCACTGTAACGTAGGTATCTGTCTGGCCTTGTCATGGGTTTAGCAAATAAATAAATAAAATAAAATAAAACAATTTTTCACGTGACATTTTCTTCCAACTGACACAAATGCTTTTATTTAGTCAGTTGAAATATTCATAACAGCATCAAGTTTTTACTTGTCTATTACGCGTAAAAATCCTTTGTACAATAAAGACGGAAGCTAATGTTGGTCCGCCTGAAATAAGCCTAAACTTCCGATTTACCATGAAATAACGGAATTTTTCTTATATTTGCGCTCTCTCTTTATAATGTAAGATACGATCGATGTTTAAAAATGCGATTTGTATGCCGTTAAAATATTGAGCTAATGAATGAAAATTATATATATATATATATATAATTATGAATTAAAAGTATATTGCGACACGGAAATTTCTGCGTTTCGAGATAAATCTAGTCATCAGGCAATGTTGAATGTTAGTTGTGAAAATGATTTACATTTAAAGACAAAAAAAAAAAAAACAAAAAAAAAACATCGGTTTGCTATTTATGTATGTGAGAAGGTGTAAAATCTGTCCAGTAGTTTCTAGGGAATACATACATACTTTTTTTTTCTCTCTCTCTCTCAGGGTCGAAGTGTCAACCTACTTTTAACCTAATTTTATTTTTTTTTTACTTTTCTTGCTTCTCACTATATCGTATTACCTTTGATGTATCTATTCTAGTATCAATAATGTGTGTGTGTGTGTGTGTGTATATATATATATATATATATAAACTGATATTTGTATTAATTAGATTAATAATTTAACGGCATATAAATCATATATATATATAAGCATGTGGTGTAGATATAGATAAATCCATACATACAGTGGTAGGATAACTCTAAGAGAGTTCTAAATCTGTGTGTGTGTGTATATATATATATATATATAGAGAGAGAGAGAGAGAGAGAGCGCAAATATAAGAAAAATTCCGTTATTTCATGGTAAATCGGAAGTTTAGGCTTATTTCAGGCGGACCATCATTAGCTTCCGTCTTTATTGTACAAAGGATTTTACATGAATGAGATTCACAAAGACCTCAAAAAGAAAAAAAAACACTTTCTTTGCGTTTCAAATCTACGGGTCTGCAGTCCAACTGTCAGGCTGAATGTATCTGAACTTTTGTTGACATCCGCCACTACGCGTCTTTGATTATATGTTGCATATATATATATATATATATATGCTTATGTATGAATATGTGTGTTTGTTCGCCGAACTGATGGAATAATGTATTTTTTCTTAAATTTTCTCTTTTAAGGGAGCGACCGTTATTTTTATATTTTTTAGGTCTTTATGAATCTCATTCGTGTAAAATCCTTTGTACAATAAAGACGGAAGCTGATGATGGTTCGCCTGAAATGTGTCTGCCTTAATTTTTTATCATATATATATATATATATATATATAAAGGGGAAGCTGGTTCGAATCCTGCCGAATGACACACACACACACATATATATATATATATATATATATATATATATATGTGTGTATATAACTCGGTACTTATTTGAAAGCGCTCAGTATCAGTGATAGAGCTAACATTCAGTTAGATAAGTGTGAATTTGTGACCCTGGGTTTCACGGTTTTGCGATCGTCAGACAAACTGATTATAATTTATAACCAATCAAAATGATGTGTTGAGTTTTCCTTTATAAATATCATATTGCTCTGGATAAAATCCATTGAGCCCCCTATATAAATATAACACTGAATATTCTATTTTAAGTAGAACTTTTGGATTATCCTCAATCGTTCACAGATGTTTTAAGTTATGTTATATTTATGGGTTAAAGTACTCAATATCAGGGATAGAGCAAAGATAAAAGTGAACATTGGTTAACACCCAGAAGCGACAGTGTTTCATATTTAAACGCAATTGTCTGAAAATTACCTTTAAACCTGAAAGACTCTCGCCGTTTGGGAATTGATCATATATATATATATATATATATATATTTTATTAGTAATGATGTCAAATTCTTGAACGGAGAGGATGATCCAAATAGATCTATTCAGTATGAATTATTAAAATTAAAGATCTACAGATTTTCTGGATGCTATCCAGAACAATACGATATGAGTTCAGTTTTTCCTTGTGAGCAATTAACTTAGTGGTCACTCACTAAGTTCGATCCTTACAGGGTAACCCATATTTACGTCCTTGTACCAGACTAAGCTCAACTTGGTAAGTATTTATCTATTAGCTATTTAGTGGTGTATTAGAAAATACTCCACTAAATTGTTTTATGTCTTCCGTGAAAGGTTTTTCTTTGAAACTAAATAATCTTTGAGATGCAGTTTGGCGAAGTTAACGTGTCACATGATTCTCTTGTTTCTTCGCCCCGGGTAATTATTCCTTCGGGTAATTATTTCCACTTTAAGCGTCATTAAATCCTCATCAGAAGATTTTTCTAACTCCCATCACCGAATAGTCAAGAATCTGTAAGCGACAATGAAAATCGGTTTTTAAGAGCCAGAGATACCTCTTCTGTTTTTCACGGTATCAGAAGAGTAGGTCATTGCTTTAAACATTATCCTTAGCGTTTTCATTGGACAGAAAGTAGATCGGAAGATAACTTAAAAATAAATTTTTAGCGGTTTATTTTCTAAGAAGGAAGCAAAAACGAAATGATTTAACGTACTTTAACGGAAATTTTCAGCCCTGCCTGGTCAGGAGATCTCAGATCTTGTTTTCCAGACAAAGCTTTTTCCCGTTTTATAATCACAAAATTTCGTATATTCCAGCTGCTATGAAAGTCGGCTCTCTGTGCAGGCCCCGGAAGTTTTTCCCACCTGAATCTATTCTGCACATATACAAATCTACCATCCGCCCGTGTATAGAATATTGCTGCCATATCTGGTCGGGTGCCCCTGCTGCTCTCCTTGGGCTTCTTGACAAAATACAAAGGAGGATCTGTAACGTGGTTGATACTGACTTGGCAGACCGGCTGCAACCACTCTCTCACCGGCGTGATGTGGCTTCCCTGTGCCTCTTCTACAAGTACTTTCATGGCTTCTGCTCCGATGAGCTTAGATCTCTGGTGCCGCCTTAGCATGAATTTACACGAGATACTAGATTAGCAACTAGGTCCCACCCTTTTACAGTTAAATAAGATGTAACCGTAATTTCTACTCCAACAGCTTTACTCGTGCTTCCCGCCTGTGGAACTCCCTTCCACAAGTCTGCTTTCCCGACAGTTACAATCTCCAGGTGTTTAAATGTAGGGTCAATAGACACCTCCTATCACACTAATTCCCAATTATTCTCAGAACCCTCATCTACCCAACACCCATTCTCTGTATCCTTACCCGCCTATCACCCACCCTCTGACATTTCATATATTTAATTATCCTTTCTCCACTATGTAGCCCCCTGCGCAGTAGTGGCAGTGATATGCCTTGCTCGGGGTGAAACGCTTATAAAAAAAAAAATCGTGGGTTTTAATAGTACTGCACTAATCTTCCTAAAAACTTACCTATGTAAATAGGTTCTTGTAGCACTAATACGTAACTGTGCGTATTCCTTCGCTACTAAAATAGTTCCGTTGCAAAACATGGAATTACAAGTTAGATTCACCTTGTGATTTAGAATATTGTTGAGAATGGCTTTCAGGTGAATCTGATGGACTTCGCCTTTCAATTATAGTCTGTTTAAACCCCTCATTATCCACTGAACAAAATTCTTTCGGCCTAGAGCAACATTGCCAATTCAGAATAAGAGCTGAATCGGTCAAGTTTATTTAAAAGTATCTCCAAAAGTTTAAATTAATGAAATTTACATTTACTACAATGCACTGGAAGGGAAGTTAGAGTATTCAATGATGTGTGCAGTTTGTCTAAATTTGGGTAAAAATGACCATCACAATACAAAAGTCATGCTGATTAAAATCCTTAAATTAAAATGCAGAATAAATGCATTTCTCAGCCTTAATATTTCTGAGGTGTGTGTGGGGGTCACAGTGAAGCGTAATAATGTGGAAGAAAACAAAGTCTGAAATACATAAAAAAAAAGATTTTTTGCTTACCTGTGTCGAAAGATGATGAGAAGTAATTTTAGCGCCAAGATTATTGACTTACCTGAAAAGGAAAAAGAATATCAATCAATTATAATAAATTTTAATAATAAAATTCAAATAACCATGAAATAATTAACTAAATAATAAGGATTGATATTCCAATCCTGACCTAAAAAAAAAAAAAAAAAAAAAAAAAAAAAAAAAAAAAAAAAAAAAAACATAGCAAGCGTTTGTCATTTTTAATATTAGTTTAATTATTTTTTAATTCCCATCGTGGGAAAATACCTGGGAAGTGTTCTAACAGAGGATGTGCGTTGTGGTGCAGTGGATATCGACTTGGAACTACAGCTCGGGGATCCGAGTTCGAATTCTAATTGAATTCCTTGCATTCACTTACGCACAAATACCCTTGGGAAAGGTATTAATCCGTCTCTTCCTTCCAGTTATGGGTTAAATAATAGGACAGACTGGGTTCTATAGCCTTGGTTTGCAACCATTCTACCGCAGAAAGCAATGACAAACTACTGCGAGAACCTTCTGCCCAGTCAGTCATGTCTCTTTCAAGACATGATTGCCCAAAGCGTGTATCACGTATGGCACATGACTGACTGTTCTAACAGAAGACGGAAAGTGTGACACAGAGATCCGAAGGCGAATTGGCAGGGCATAGGAAGCATTTCAGAAGTTGAGTAAAGTATTAAGACACAGGACACTTTCATTAGAAACAAAGAAGTGAGTACTGGATTTCTATCTGATGTCAGTTCTTCAATATGGCAGTGAATGCTGAACAATACCATCAAAGATGAAGGAAAAACTTGAAGCAACTGAAATGTGGTTCTACAGAAGAATGCTGGAAATATCATGGATTAAGCATGTGAGCAACGATGAGGTTTTGGAAAGGATGGAAACGAAAAGGAAATTAACACTGAGCATCAGGAAGAAACAACTAAGATTCCTGGGACATGAAATAAGAAAGGAGGGCTTGGAGAACTTGATACTAACAGGCCAGATAGAGGGAAAACGAGACAGGGGAAAGCAGCGGATAACATATTTGAAAGGCCTGATCAAGTGAATGAGAACGAGGGTTGTTTGGGGTAACAGGAGAAAGCATGCTAAGAGACACCAGGAATAGGGTGATGTGGAAAGTCATGATCGCCTACGTCCTAAAAGGACAGAGTACATAGAAGAATTGGGAAAATGTTTGTCAATACTTATAAGATGAGTTAGTATTTACATTGTTCGGATTGTTGCCATCTTTATTTCCATGTTTACAGCATTTCGGCCGTTTTACACTCCGGAAAAAATCGACTATAGTGAAATTCGAACCCAGATCTCACGGTCGGCGAACGTTCTAACCATTCAACTACGAGTATGGCGCCAATATATCGCAATATTCTAAACCAACTTACAAGTAAAAAAAAAAAAAATTATAACTAAATTAAATTAACTATTTATTCAAAATAGTTCATTATATAGAGAGGGACAAAGTGCCTATCTATGTAGTGGACTCCTCCAGTTCAAAATTCCTAGCACCTGAAGAAAGCATGAGCGTACAACGGCCGAAACGTCATAAGATTGCAATAAACACGAGAACATATGAAAATATTGTTTGTAAAATTTTCGTGTTGCAGAGAAATAACGACAATGTCGTTTATCTAAATCTCCAAAGGTATGAAAGAAACGTTAAAAGCTATTCTTTTTTGTAATATATTAGTTTTGGCATTTTGGGAATTCAAAACACTGAAATACAGGAGTGTCATAACCACTCTTTTAGAGAAGGCTTTCAGGCGACCCCGCTGTTCATCTCAGTGTTCTCGACAAGCTCCAAAGGAGAATCAGTAATGTGATGCGGTTCGACCCCAGCCACTTTCCCACCGACGGGATGTGGCTTCCTTCTGTCTGTTCTACAAATATTTTCATGGCTTCTGTTCCGACGAACTTATCAGTTAATTGTCATACGTGATACAAGGTTGGGCGATCATGTCTCTTTCGATCCATGAATAACTGGGCAGATTTTGCCGCAGTACGTTTCCATTATACTGCGGTAGACCTGTTAGCAGGCAAAGCTAGAGAATCCAATATGTCCTTTTGTTTAAGCCATAGATGGAGGGAAGAACAGATTAATACCTTTCCCAAGGGTATTTGTGCGTAAGTGAATGCAACAAATTTAACTGGAATTCGAACTCAGCTCTCCGATTTCTCGTTCCGAGCCAATATCCACTGCACATCAAATATAGCAAAGGTTAAAGCATAGTTTTTCATATATATATATATATATATATATATATATGTGTGTGTGTGTGAAATTATTTGTTTGAACATTATTTTTGATCGATACTCGTATTTAAGTAGATATTGTTTTAGAATCAAACAATATATTTATTTCTACCGGACTACGGTAAATTTTTGTTACGAAAATGCGTCATTCAGCAGGATTCGAACCAGCGACCCCTATTAACATCGGGGAAGCCACCAACTGATCTGGCGCGTCTTAGACCTCTCGACCACAAATGACCAACAGTCTAAACGAAGTTAAATCAAGCCTATTTAACAATTTTCGATTCACGTAAATAAGCATCTCTGCACTGAAATGTAAACATACGATGTTACGGAAATTAACGAAATTGTTATAAACAACCGACAATTTGAAATTATTCGTTTGAACATTTTTGATCGATACTCGTATTTATCTATTTAATATCTACTTAAATACGAGTATCGATGAAAAATAATGTTCAAACAAATCATTTCAAATTGTCGGTTGTTTATAATCATTTCGTTAATCTTCGTTAATTTCCGTAACCTGATGTGTGATATATATATATATATATATATATATATATATATATTTGTAAATGGTTAAAGTATTAACTAAAAGTACTCGAAACAATATACACGATGGACAGTTCTCCACACAGTCAGTTCCCATAAAATAAAAATTGTAAGAACACAAGTGTAACTGAATTAAATACTTAAAGAATATTTCTTTATCCGCCATATTTTACCAAACATGCTATATATATATATATATATATATATATATATATATAGCATAACCTTAATAACCTGATGTGTGAGATTATATATATTAGGGGTATATTGCAGAAGCAATATCAATCTTCTTCGTGTTGTATTTGCAGTATTTGTTTAGTTTTCGAACACAGTGTAGATTTTATTGAACTCGATCAAATGGTCGTGCTTTTCGGGGGTGGGGTCTATTCTATATTTCTATTTGTTTCTTAAATTTGATAAGCCTTGCTTCGTAGCGCACATTGTTCCAAGTGTAAAGCATTTGAGAGGTCCGAACTAGCTTGTTAACCAACACATGACAGCAAGAATCCCAGATGTCGTATAAAACATGGAATGCACTGAGTGATAAAAGGTGACAGTTTAAATTTTCGTTTATATTTGAAATAAATTGAAAAAAAAAAAGAAAAAAAATGGTTATCAGTTTAAAAAAAAAAAAAAAAAAAAAAAAGGATGACGTCAGTCAAGATGATTTATTACTTCCTTAAATAGTGACATTCTTCAATTTTATACAAGTTTTGTGAATTCCAGAAAGAATTGTTTATATATCATTTTGTTTACTATACTGTCTTGTGTGTGAGCTATTTTCGTGGCAGTAATTTAATTGCTCTTGGTGTTTTATTTGCTTAGTTTCTGAACAATGCGAAGATATTTTGATCCCGATCAAATGAATATGTTGTTGGCGGAAGGTCTATTGTTTGTTCAATGAAAACTGTTGCTAATATCTTAAAAACATTTGACAGAATTTTCTTTAATCCTACAAAGTATTGCAAATGATTTTTAATTTGCCTTGTTACGCACAACGCTGTAAATGTAACGCATTCTCACTCCACTACACGTTACGGCAACTATCAGAAATGCCATATAAAACACGTGATCCATGGTGATAAAAGACAGCAGTTTAAAGTGCTGTTTAAACTCTTTTTAAAAAAGGACGAGTAATCCTGGCTCGATTTTTAATCGAGTGTATCCGGTACAATTATACAATGCGTCAAATCGACAGGACAATATTCGCTGTGCTTCTCTTCATTCGGTTCGCCATGTTTGTTGATCCAATCTTCTGTGTCAATAAAGCGAAGACTAAAGCTCTTTTATGATAACACGAGTTCCTCTTATTTCTATTTAACTCTGTCCTGTCCTTACCGATCGTTCTCTTTTGCATTGTTTCCTCCCGGGTAAATATGTATATTCAAAAAGGGTGTCTTCTTTTCTCTTCTTTCGAGATTCGTGATCTATTCAATTAAAAGGATAAGAGACTTATATTAGATAAATATTTTTATTTTTAAAAATCCAGACTTCGATGGGTATTTCTGCGACTAATATATTTTTTCTACCCCCATGATCAGAGCGTACGAATCAATCTTTTTGGATCTTGTTAAGTATAAGAGAAACAACTTTATTTTAGGTAGATAATATGAGTGAGTAGTTTTTTTTTAAAAAAAATGGAATATACGTAAAGGGAATACACATTTCTATATTAGTTTTCATTAGTCAGGGGTTTAGTTGGTTTTATATCTTTCCCAAAATAAACAGCCCCAGTTGTTAAACTATTTACATTATTTAGACTTTGTGCGACGTTTCGACCGTTGTATGTTCCAGCCTCCTTCAGGTGCTATGGATTTCGAACCGAACCCTTTATTACATTAGATAAATATAAAGGGTTTCTTTTCTTTTCGTACGGGTGGAGATATCTACTCAATGAATGTAGAAGAAAAGAGGAACAGCTGAAAGGGATGATTATTTAGAAAGAAATGAAGGATTTTCTGTAAAATACCCTCTATTTTTTCTGATTATCTAAAATAGTCTGTGATTGGGGGGAAAAATGCAGAAAGATTAATGGCATTAAATAATGTTCAAACAAATATATATATATATATATATATATATATTTGTTTGAACATTATTTTTAATCGATACTCGCGTATTTGAGTAGATATTCTGTTTTTAATCAAATCTTATTAATATATTTATTACTACCGGCATAATTATATACCATAAAGTTTAGTTACGAAAATGTGTCATTAGGCAGGATTCGAACCTGCGACTTCTATCAACATAAGGAAAGTCTTAGATCACTCGACCACGAAGTCAAATCAAGCCTATATAAAAATTTTCGATTTTTATCGTAAATAATCAGGCTGGTAGAAATAACACAGTTTGATTAAAAACAGAATATCTACTAAAATACGAGTATCGTTGAAAAATAATGCTCAAGACAAAATTTCAATATGTCGGTTGTTAAAACCATTTCGTTAATCTTCAAGGTTTTTCCGTCACATTATGCCTTGGAAAATGTAATGGTCGACAAATTCATGATAAACGTTGTCACCTGATGCTGAGGGTAGATGGCAAGCGCATGGGAGCGGGGAAAAGATGCTATTTTGTTGATTAATATTAATCTGTTTGCATTTATCCTACTCGTTAAAAAAAAAAAAAAAAAATTCTATTTGATCTGTTATCAAATATAGTTAGCAACATAACTCGCTCCAGAGCCAGTGACGTAGATTTCAAACTCAAACAGGATTCAAGATTTCGAACGCTAATTTTCTCCGCAAGTAAGTCCTTTCTACTCGCGTTAAGTTATCATTATGAACAATAGGAGGCTAAATATGTCTACACTTATTTATAAATAGAAATTTGTGTGCGTGTGTGTCCGTTATCTATAGACTCCGAAAAGGGTGAACTGATTTTCTTGACAATATACTCAGTTGTACTATAAGCGTCTGCGAGTGTTCTTAGCTAGATTTTGTGTCGAGATAGCATCGATAAATATCGAAAATCGATAATCGAAAAAATCGGGTTATAGAAGGAGTGGTCCGATTTTAATCAAATTTGATACACTCATAGACAAAGACATAAGAAACGATATTCAGAAGTTTCAAGCTTGCAGTGCTTACAGTAGTGCAGAAAATCGACTATATATATATATATATATATATATATAAGGCAAGATGTGTGTGTGTTTATCTGCCTGTATGTCTATTTTTTTCCAGTCCTTTTATCCATGATACAATTTACTCAGAGGACATATTTAGACTACAAAATTCAGTTTATGGCGAAAAAACTTATTTGATATCGATATCAAGAAATCAAAATTTGACTTACATCCATTCATTTTTCTTTCAGTCTACGGTTTCGCTTTAACTGGAAACAACTATTGCTTTTTAGTCTTTCGTGTTAACGTCAAAAGTGTCTGAGCTCCAGGACCATGGATTAGTTTTAAAGCTTTCATTACACTTGAGCAACGCCGGGCTATACTGCTAGTCATACATAAACTTATTCATTGTGGATTTTCGTCAATTAATATCGGTCTGAAGGTGTCTGTTTTTGGTGACTTTAATGCTGATAGTCGCGTGAAGATATGAGACTATTCCATCTTGTGTGAAGAGCTTATATAATTCTGTCATGTAGTTCTCCCGCTCGTGCATATTCCAAGCTTAAACTGCGTCAACGTCTTGTTTATATTTTAACAGCAAATTTAACAATGGTAATTCATTCTTAGTTTATTTGTCGATGGCCGTTCGTCAATTAGGACACCACGCTGTATGTGGTGTTATCGTTTTTCACACACAAACACAAGGAAGAATTTTAAAAAATAACAAACAAATCCGAAAATGAATTTAAGACATTGGGACTTTTATTCTCTCAGTCAAGCTGGAGAGATGACGTGGCATTCCGCAGTATAATTCTCCAACACAACAACACGCATCGCCCTTGACTACCAGGCAGGGCTCTCTATCTGGGATAGTCTGCCGCGTCAAAGCTAGTCCCCCACCCCTTCAGTGAGACCCCAATCTTATTCAACCGCACGCTTAAACAGTTGTATCCCGACTCACTTAAAATGAAGGTGTATTTATATTAAAGACATCTGTAAACTGATCTGTGTTCTTATAGCGGGTATCTCTTCTCTTATTTCATTTGTAGTGAGGGGTAGTAGGATTCCGTAGCATGTTAACGGAATTTGGCCTTGTGGGAAGATAGCCCACTATAATTCATAAATTCAAGAAAGGCAATTTTTGAGTGTAAAATAACATTTATACATATATACATTTCAATCAATGTTTTACAAAATAAGTAATGCTTGAAATAAAAGTTCAACGGAGGTAAAAGAGTTCATGGAAGGTGTGATGATCTGAAAGAAAAGACCTGTTCATTTTCAAGTTGCCTTTTTGAAGGTCAATGAGTCAGCGAGTTGGTTTGTGTGATTAGTTTCTTCCTTGACCTATCTTCTCTTCCGTATGTGCGCCTTTTGTCACAGCTTTTATATTTTCCCTTCTGGCTCAAACGCTGGTCGTTTCGCATTCCATCCTTGTATTTGATTTCGGGCTTCTCATTGGCTGATAAATAAAAATTGGTAATTTGATATTTTATTAATTTTTATTTTTCAACCGGAACATCTGCGCGGATCCGGATGCGTACGACGATTTTTATTCATTTGACTTAGTTGTGAGAGAGCACACATCCGGTTCATCGCTTTTGTTCGGTTGGTATCACCACATTCTAACAATAGTCATAAAACCTTTGAATCTGATACCTGTAATTTAAACTTGGTGAGCTTTGGTACTACAATTGTATTTCTTGTCTAAATAAAATTACAATCTTTTTGGCATTGGTGTCTTATTACAAACACCAAAAACACAACAAGAGGAAGAATTTTAAAAAACGAACAAACTAATCCGAAAACACGCATCAAGCTCGACAACCAACTCTCTATCCGGGCTAGTCTACTGCGTCAAAGCTAGTTCCCCGGACTCACTTAAAATGAAGGTATATTTATATTAAAGACACCCGTAAAATGATCCGTGCCAACAGTCATAAAACCTTTGAATCTGATACTTTTAACTTAAACTTGGTGAGCTTTGGTAATAGAATCATTTATTTGTTGTCTAAATAAATAAATAAAAAAAAAAAAACAGTCTTTTTGACCTTGCTGTCTTATCACACATATCTGATTTATCTCAGAGTTTTGGTCAATCATTTTTTTTTCTTTTGTTGCACGTAGCACATAACAATACTATAACTAAACTTATCTAAATGTAATTAGTTTTATTTTCAGATAATTCAGAGAACCCATAATGCCAAATAATTCAAATACTGATGAAAGAAAATAGGTGCTGATGGAATACTCAAGGACAACGTTTAACTATAATAGAAAAACAAAAAATGTTGGTGATTTCAAAAATTACATACAGTCAAGTGCCATACATGATACACGCTTAGGTGATCATGTCTCGAAAGCGACATGACTGACTGGACAGAAGATTATTCGGCAGTAGGTTGCCATTACTTTCTACATACGCGCATACGTACATACACCTATGTGCAACCATGGGGACACACACGCTAGCTTAATGTAACTATCGATGTTTTAACAATTTAAGAAATTGACCTTTGCATCTGATACATGAAATTTAAATTTGATCAGCTTTGGTACTATAATCATGTTTATTTGTTGTTTAAATAAAAAAAGTCTTTAGCCTTGCTGTTTTATCACATATGTATACATACGCGCATACATACACACACCTATGTGCAACCATGGACACACGCGCCCTAGCTTAATGTAGCTATCGATTTTTAACAATTTAACAAATGTTTATTTATCTTACTTGCAACTGCAGAGTGCCAGAATATGTGGGGTTAGACAATTCTTTGAGGCCCGATTCAGCATCTGGTGACTATGAACCTACTCTCCTATAAATCTGTCTCTTTTGATGCTCTGGTGTGATACCATGTGCGAAACCTACTTTGGTAACTATGTGAATGTCCTTAAATCTGATGTTTCTCATTGAAATTTAATTCGATCGAGACCTCTGGCGTCAATAACACGTTACACTTGCAAGACAGTGACATCTAGCTTCCTACTGTCGTTTGCGCATCTCAAATAACTAGCATTGCGTAAAACTGTGCTAACTTTAGTCACTAGAATGAGATCTTCCCCGTAGGTGAGAGTTTATTTTCCACAGTGTGACAAGTTAAAGCGCATATATTTTGCAGCTTTTCAAAATGAGCTGTAAACTGTCGTAAAACAATCTTTTCTTTCTGTGACAAACTTTACAAATAGAATACTTTTATACATACATATGGTTAAATAAAAAGAAGACCAGAGAAAAACTGTATTTAACACGACTACGCGTTTCGTCCCGTGATGGACTTTATCAAGGCAAAAAGACGAAATGAGCTTTATTCCAAATTACGTATCTATGAACAGTGTTGGCAACTATATATATATATATATATATATATATATAAACAACGCTCACAAATCATTAAAAAAGATTAACGGAATATTTTAGTTTTAGAACTCCTTCATGTGTAGTGCAATGTTACGAGATGTTAAAATGACTGGAATTCAACCGTTTTCCTTGGACTTTTTATTATGTATGTTAGTCTGCTTCAGTATCATTTCCATAAGAAAAGGTGAGTTTGGAAAAAAACTGGGGCGCAAATTGATATTTTGATAGTACTGAATGGCGGCATTCTTGTTTATTTCTTGTCTTTTTGTTTAACCATCCTGTCCTCAATCTCAGATCGTGAGTGTGTATATATATATATATATATATATATATATAAGAGAAGTCTGATTAAAAAAAAAGGTTTGTGGTTAATTTGTTACTATGCAGAAGTTCAAAAGTAAATTGACCGAAACCGAAAGAATCTCTAAGTTGCCAACCAACTAAAACCTGAAAGAGAACCTCATGGAACTAAAAGGGTAAAGAGATATTTTGACTCTTTCATTGACCAGACTAATAATTATTCTTTATATACACATTTGAGGATTTCCAAAAAGTATAGCACTTAAACTTCTTTTGGTATCTTAACTAAGTAAAGATACTGTCCCTTCCCTCTTCTTCGTAACACTTTACCTGCCAGTAATACACTCTGTACGTTTCTTTTTTGAATGTAAAAAAATTGTAAATTTTGTATATGTTATAGCGGGTATCTCCTATTCCTTTTCTAGTTGTAGCAGGATTCCGTAGTAGGTTAACGGAATTTGGCCTTGTGGGAGGATAGCCCACTATAATTCATAAAATGATTATAAATTCAAGAAAGGCAATTAGAGTACAAAATTATATATATATATATATATATATATATATATATATGCATAGCAATTATGTTTTACAAATAAAAGTTCAAGTTCGCTTGAAATAAAAGTTCACCGGAAGGTAGAGATTTCATGGCAAAATAATAACGAACTGAAAGGGATAAAAGAATGTTCATTGAAGATATAATGCTGAAAGGGTAAAAGGCTTAGTAGTGGGATTGATGTTCATTTTGAAGTTGCCGATTCCCAGGTCAGCGAGTCAGCAAGTTGGTATGTGGAATGTCTTTGAAAATGTCGGTTAGTACTTTGAGAACATGGAGAAAGGAAGAGGTCAACATAGTAGCCGCTCGACATAGGTCAAGAGAGAAACTAATTACTCTTCTCCTTTTCGTCCTTCTGTCTGACTAAGCGTTTTTGTCTTCGCTTTTTATATTGGCATTTTGGATCAAACGCAGCTAGTTTCGAATTTCATCATTGTATTTGTTTTCGCGCTTCCCATTGGCTGGTAAATAAAAATGGTAATTTGATCTTTAATTAATTTTTTATTTTTCAACCAGAACATCTGCGCGAACTCGGATGCGCAAGACGATTTTTATTCATTTACTTTTTAGTTATGAGAGAGCACACATCCGGTTCATCGCTTTTGTTCGGTCGGTATCACCACAATGTATCAAATTGTGTTTATCGTAAATTAAATTTGTCTGATTTATCTCAGAGTTTTGGTCAATCATTTTTTCTTTTGTTACACGTAACACATAATACTATAACTAAACTTATCTAAATGTAATTAGTTTTCTTTTCAGATAATTCAGAGAACCCATAATGCCAAATAATTCAAATACTGATGAAAGAAAATAGGTGTTGATGGAATACTCAAGGACAAAGTTTAACTATAATAGAAAAACAAAAAGTGTTGGTGATTTCAAAAATTACATACAGTCAAGTGCCATACATGATACACGCTTAGGTGATCATGTCTCGAAAGAGACATGACTGACTGGGCAGAAGATTATTCGGCAGTAGGTTGCCATTACTTTCTACAGTAAATTGTTTGCCAACCAAGACTATAGAACCCAATCTGTCCTGTTATTTGACTCATAGCTAGAGGGGGAAAGAGATGAATTATATTATTAAATAATAGTTAGTGGGGGATCAGTTCATTACTTCATAACAGTATAAAATTGATCCCCCACTTTATGCTCAGTAGAACCCTTAATCATGTTTTTAACTTTTTATTCAGTAAGTTAAGTGCCATACGTGATAAACGCTTGGGCGATCATGTCTCGAAAGAGACAAGTCTGACTGAGAAGATTATCCCGCAGTAGGTTGCCATTACTTTCTGCGGTAGACTGGTTACCAGCCAAGGCTATAGAATCTGTCCTGTCATTTAACCCATAACTGGAGGGAAGAGACAGATTAATAACTTTCCAAAGTGTATTTGCGCGTAAGTGAATGCTAGAAATTCAACTGGAATTCGAACTCGGCTCCTCGATACACAGAGACTTCTGCAAAAATGTTTGTTAAATCGTGAGGGGCAGACTTCAAAACTGTAACAAATTGTGATGGGGGTACCTGCGTTTATAATATTAAAGCGCTTTTGCATTATTATACACAATAAAATTTAATTACCAATGTAATAATTGTATTAATAAACATAATTGTTTATGTAATCTCAAAATATCATTTGTTGTCTAACTTCTTTTACAGCGCCCTGTATTTTTTCCATGTTCGTAGCTGTGAATAAACTGTCCAAAATTCATATTTTGTTATTAGCTGGCTAGAGGAGTTGCAGGCGCGCCATCTCCAATTTGAAAGATATTTTGCCAATCTTCCTCCGAAGAAGATGAGCTTTGTAATTTTTTTTTATATCTCCAGGGAGTATGTTGTAGACAAAGGACAAGCACGTTTTTATCGCCGATGTTTCGCTAGTATAACGAGTTCAATTTATACAAAAAGAGCTAGAGTTTTCGTATTCAGACAGATGAGGCGTGGTTTACTGAGCATAGATACCCCCTCGACCTAACCCTGTAAGTGTTTCTATGAAATAAGTTTTCAATAATGACATTATCTATAGTTACAGCAACATAATCATTGAAAAAAAAAACAATACTCAAAGTACGTTCGAGTTTTGTTTAACGGCATTTTAACCTCTGTGGGTTACTTAATGCCAAAAAGGTAGTGTTTCAAGGTATTTTTTTTAATGTTCGGTTATAGTGAAAAGGTTGAATTAGTCAGATTTTAATAAAATTATTTTTAATACTTTTTTTTTTATTTTAGAAATCTGAAAATGTCTTTTAGTTTTGTATTCAAAAATGTTTCGCTGAGAATATTTTTTCCTTTCAAAAATGTGTTATGGCAATTTCTTTTTCTCCAAAGATATATTTTGGTAATTTTTTTCCTTCAGAAATATATATTTTTCTATAAAAATGTATTTTTATACTTTCATAATGTTTTGACCCCAGTTTTGAGGTTAGCTATTTACCCATAGCTCAGACCCTAACAGGTGCTACCACTCCGGGTCAGAGTAGACCTGAGAACAGCAGCAATTAAGAGGTGATTCTATGCTCCTCACAATCTCCCAATCAGAGGCCTTACTGCAGGATGTTGTTTACCGTCATGCCCAGGACCCTAAAAGTAAGTTTTTTTTTAAATAACCGATGATAACCTAAGAAAAAAATATTTTTTTTGTTTCGGGGTTTAACGTCCTATCAATCCTTATGGGATCGTTTAAGGTCATAGCAAATGTTTTTGGGTAAGGTTATTTTATTTTTACAACATTTTTCTTTTCGAGTATCAAGATTCATTGGGATTTGTTTTTAAGATCAAGGTCCAAGTTCTACCCTTGTTATTTAACCCATAATTGGAGGAAAAGGACGGATTAATACCTTCCCCAAGGGTACCAGTGCTTAAGTGAATGCAGGGTATTCAACTGGAATTCGAACTCGGCTCACAGATTTCTCTTTTGGAGCCAATATCCACTGCACCACAACGCACATCCGTCACTATATGCTTACAGCACCTGATATTCCCAAACGGTCACCATTCTAAGTACTGACCAGGCTCAACGCTGCTTAACTTCAGCGATCGAGCGAGAACCGGTGTATTCAACGTGATAGGACATAAGCCTAGATTTATGAAGTTATCATAATAAACAGAGAAACAATGGAGGATAAACCGACTGAAAAAAAATCAGTGCACGTTAAGCTTTGATAACCCCCTCAGTAGACCTAGCATAAAGCTGAACACTATTTGTTTAACGAAATGACACTAAAAAGTATTGCACCATTAATCATTTTCCGGAGCTCAAATATACATGATATTTTATATCAGTTAATGTTCATTTATCACCTTTGTGTCGCTTGTGTGTATGTTGTGGCGCAGTGGATATCGGCTCGGAACGAGAAATCGGGGAACCGAGTTCGAATTCTAGCTGAATTCATTGCCTTCACTTACGCGCAAATACCCTTGGGAAAGGTATTAATGGTCTCTTCCCTCCAGTTATGGGTTAAATAATAGGACAGATTGGGTTCTATAGCCTTGGTCGGCCTACCGCAGAAAGCAATGGCAACCTACTGCGGGATAATCTTCTGCCCGGTCAGTCATGTCTCTTTCGAGACATGATCGCCCAAGTGTGTATCGCGCATGGCACTTAACTGAACTGTCGCTTGTCATTTTTCCCACAGAACCAGAATATACGACATCTCAACAGGGGATCGAACACAAATTTTAAAGAACCTAATTTAAAATCTAAGTGTGTCTCAGAGAAACAAAAGTTTTACGAATCAAATTGCACTCTGAGTTGTCTAAAAGATATTAGTCAATTGAAGAGGCAATTATGTCTTAAATGTATGGCAATGTTGAAAAGTCATGTTTTAATTCAGTTCCGACCAGCGATATGAAGAGGAATAACGTAGGAAAATATTAAATGACATGGAATATTCCCTGAGTTAATCAATAATTTAACTCTTTTATATGGTCTGAACACTATAAAAGAATTAAATAACCGGTTTTGAGCGGAGACAAACTTTCGGATTTATATATTACGTTTCCTTCGGAAGTAAGTGGCGAAAAGTCAAAAAGATGGTATAAATGGTTATCAGAGCTAAGTGTGGATATTTTGAAGGTGTTGGTATCTCCACCGTCATTTCATATTATTCTCAAGCAATGTTTTGATTCTTATCAGTTTCAATCGAAACACTCAAACGTGGAGAATCGTTCAGCTTAGTAAATTAGATTTGATACTTACTAGTATCCACGATAATCTCTGTAAAAAAATAAAAAAGCCAAACCCTTTTCTGGGTTTTAGTTACATTGGCACCCAAGATCTATTCATTCTCATTTCTATCATATTGCACGAGTAAGGAAGAAGTTCCACACAAGCAGCTTCTCCTGCAGAACTGTTACTTTATTATAACTGAATTTACAAAACCTTGCTTAGCACACATGCAAAAGAGAATCCAAAACTAAACCCGTGAAATTTCACACCGAGATGCGAAATGTTTTTCGACTAAAAGAAAACTAAGAAACATCTAAAAGCAAATAGAATGGCCAGAATCACATCCGGGAGTGAATTCCCAAATTACCTGTTCGGAGCCCCAACAAACGAAATAAAAGACGGCACAAGCTCGACTGTCGCCAGAGAGAAAAGAGAGGAGCGTAATTAACACGTCCCTTGACAAACGTCAAGCGATTGCTATCATTGCCTATTTATTTCTCTCTCACCTCTCACTTCCTACCCTTTCACCATTCATCCTGAGTGATAACTTCAAAGACAATCCTACCCAACAATAAACGCTCATACACACATACATACGTTCCTGGCTACGTTCATGTGAACTCATTCTTGCAACGACTACTATGAACTCTTGATACCCTTAACTTAATACTGTTTCTCATTGAACATTAACTTCTACCAATTCATGTTATTCTTTTGTGTAAATCAATTTCTATTTAAACATAAAAAAGAAATACATTTATTCCACACATTCCAAACTCCAACTTTCTGATGTTTCAGAATAATCCTAAGTTGTAGGAGTTCGGTTATGTTTCAATTCAATAAACATTAATCATCTCCCTAATTCTAAACAATTATATATATATATATATATATATATATATATATGAGAAATAAATTGTTTGAACAACGAAAATGTGTGTCATTCGGCATGATTCGAACCTGCGAACCCTATCTACATAGAGGAAGCTAGCATTGAATTCAAACAATTCATTTCAAATTGTCGATTGCTTATAACCCAGTTTCGCTAAAATTCGTTAATTTCCGTAACATGTTTATATTTGTTGACATTACGATACATTTCAGATGAATCGAAAATTGTGTTATATAGGCTTGAGGTCATTCGTGGTCGAGCGGTCTAGGTAGCTTTCACTATGTAAATAAGGGTCGCAGGTTCGAATCCTGCTGAATGACACATTTTCATAATCATAAAAAATTACCGTAAATAATCAGGCCAGTAGATATAAATATATAATGCTGTTTAATTAAAAAACAGAATATCTACTTAAATACGAGTATCGATAAAAAAATGTTCAAACAATTCATTTCAAATTGTCGGTTGTTTATAACCAAGTTTCGTTAAAATTCGTTAATTTCCGTAATATATATATATATATATATATATATATATATATATATATATATGTGTGTGTGTGTGTGTGAGAGAGAGTGTGCAATGCTATTGATCATGACTTGGCATCTCGGCTTCCGTTATTTTTCTAAGCCGAGCTCGAATTCTTACGCACAAATACCCTTGGGAAAGGTATTAATCCGTCTCTTCCTCCAGTTATGGGTTAAATAATACTACAGATTGGGTTCTATAGCCTTGCTTGCCAACCAGTCTACCGCAAAAAGCAATGGCAACTGACTGCGGAATAATCTTCTGCCCAGTCAATCATATCTCTTTCGAGACATGATCGCTCAAAGCGTATATCACGTATGCCACTTACCTGACTGACCGACCTAACGTAGATTCCCTGTTTCTTTTCTATAAATACTTTCATGGAAAGTCTTCTGGTGAACTTTCCTCTATTGTTTTTTTTTTTTTTTTTTCGTTTCCCTACCTCTACAGACCAAAGTTGTACATATGGGGACTAGTTAGAGACTTCAGATATTATGGTGGCTGTAGTAGAAATGTGTTGTTTTTGATATAAAGAAATTTTAATATGGAATATTTGACTCACTAAAGGTGGTAAGCTAAATTTTATTATGAGACTGAAAACCAGCCTTCCATTTGTGTCACATCTTTGTATCTTTACAAAATAAATATTACTTTCCTGTATGGTAGCTAGATTTTATGAACGAATGTAAGAAATTCAAAACAAATAGCGACAATTCAATCATTGCTCCCTGCAAGCATATATATATATATATATATATATATATATATATATATATAATTATATGGTTATGTCAATTTTTCATTGTTACATGGAAATTTCTAACAGTTGAAGCTAAAATAAAAGAAGTAGATTTCCTCGATGTAACTTTGGATCTAGAGAAATATATACACTAACCAGACAAAAAAAAACACAAACCCTTTATACATCCACCCAAAATTTAACGACCCTCCGTCTATCATCAAGCATATACCCTCATCAATAGAATACAGAATTAGTCGGAACTCGGCTAATGAGGAAGTGTTCAATAAACATAGCGATTTTTATAAAACTGCATTGAAAAATAGTGGATACATAAACCCAAATATTAAATATGTAAACAAGAAAAGCAACCCTCGAAGAAAAAATAGGAATAGTAAAATCATATGGTACACACCCCCTTACAACCAGATGACTAATGGTAGGTTGGGAAGAAAATTCCTCGAGCTAATTAGGAAACACTTCACGGAGAAAAATCCACTTAGTAAGATCTTTAATAGAAACACTATAAAATTAAGTTACAGCTGTATGAATAATCTAGAAAAAATTATAAAAACCACAGTAATATTTTTAAAAACTTCAACAAAACTAGTAAAAATAACCAGACAACAGAAAATAACAATTTAGACGAGAAAAAAAATGAAATTGTAAAAGCCCCATAAACTGTCCGCTAGAAAATAGGTGTTTGACGAAATCGATAATATATCAATGCGAAATATGGACGAAGGAAAACCCAAACAATATAAAAGTCTATATAGGGAGCACTAAAAACACTCTAAAGCAGAGAATTTACCAACATACCTCTTTATTTAATAATAGCAAATACAGAAATAGAACATCCCTATCGAGATATCATTGGTATCTAAGGGAAACAAACAAGACACCCAAAATAAAATGGAAAATCCTAAAAGAAGCTAAAACATGTAAGTCCTTAAATGACCCATGTTCATTATGCTTATATGAAAAACTATTATTATATCGCTTAAAATTTAAAATTTATTAAATAAACGTAACGAAATTAATGTCATATGTAGACATTGTAAATTATTCACATTAGAAAATGGATAAAAACTAAATTAATTAACATGCTCACCGATGAATTAGGTAAAAATAGAAATGAAAATAAAAATAAAGCCAAAGATAGAATAAGGTAGTTCTCCCTTATTTTCCTTTTTTTTATATAATTCTCTCCCTCCCTTGTATCAGGATAGTAAACTTTACAGCAAATTGATAGATGTAGCGAAAAAATAGCAGTTCAGGGTTTACTCGAAGGAAAGCAGACAAGAGGGGAATAGGGTCAAGGAAAAAGAAGAGAAAAAAAGTTGGTTAGCACGTAAATTCCTTGAGGTCAAACCCCTAAGTGAATCTGCATTCTGATTAGCCGGAAAACACACAAAAACACCCACATACATTCACAGTAAAGCGAAAGTATTTGTCATTTGAATGTAAATCGTCTGCACAACCACACCAGCATTGCCTGATGATGAGAATTAATCTCGAAACAGAAATTTCCATGTAGTAATGAAAAATCGACATAACCATATAATTATATTAAGCTCTATGATACTCATTATATTGAGCACTGTTCATAATAAAATAAATGCCAGAGAACTCAAGATATAAAAAAAACCGAGTCCTCTTCACTTGGAATTATATATATATATATTATATAAAAATGAATTTAATCAGAGTAAGTCAACACTAATAAAAACAGACTAAATATCCGAAAATAATGCTAATATAAACCGTCTTCTAACCCGGCGAGGACCCCCTCGTGGGTTAAATAAAGGGGGAGAAAAAAAAGAAACAAACAGCGCACAAGAACAATATGTCTAGTGCTTGTTTGAAAGAAAAAAAAAACCAAGACGAAACCTTAACAGCAAAGTGCAAGATACGAAAGTAGAGCAGAATACAATACAAAATCTAGAATTGAGCCAGGTGACTCAATTCTAGATTTTGTATTGTGCATATATATATATATATATATATATATATATATATATATATTTCAGTTTAAACAACCTCTCTGAAGATGGTTCATGTGAGCCGAAAGCTTAGAAGAAAACCAATAAATAATTATCCAAATGTTGGAGAATTTTTGTCTTTATTTTCAACTAAAATTAAAGCAAAAATACGACGTTTAGAATGGCTCATGATTAAACATAAGACATTCATTGTCTTTTATATTTAACAGTGTATGTTTAGAAAAAAATGTATACACACACTACGGGCCATAATTAGGCCACCTCAGGTTTAGAAAAAAAATGTATTTCATACTATTTTTTGTATTTTTTTATGTATTTATTGCCAAATGAAAATAGAATGGTTCTTTGGTTCTTTTGTTATTACTATTATTGTATGTACCGTGTCCTTTCAGGACGAAGGAGATATAGCCTTCCACATCGCCTTATTCCTGATGGCTCTTCGCACGCTTTCTCCTGTAATGTCTCGCAGCCCCAGTTCTGTCACCCACCTGCTCAGGCCCTTCAAATATGTTATCCGCTGTTTTCCTCTGTCTCTTTTTCTTTTGTCTGGCCTGTTAGTATCAGGTTCTCCAAGCCCTCCTTCCTCATTGCATGTCCCGGAAATTTCAGTTGTCACTTCCTTATGCTCAATATTAATTTCCTTTTCGTTTCCATCATTTCCAACGGCTCGTCATTGCTCACATGCTCGGTCCACGATATCCGCAGCATCCTTTTGTAGAACCACATTTCAGCTGCTTCAAGTTTTTCCTTCATCTTTGATGATATTGTCCAACATTCTGTCATATTGAAGAACTGACATCACATAGCAATCTAGTACTCTCTTCTTTGTTTCTAGTGAATGTTTCCTACGTCTTAATACTTTACTCAGCTTTTGGAACGCGTCATTCGCCATGCCAATTCGCCTTCGGATCTGTGTGTCACACTTTCCGTCTTCAGTTAAAACACTTGCCACATATTTAAATTTTCGTACCTTTTTGATTTTAACATCCCCCACCTGTATTTAGCACTTTGGGTTGCTCTTTTTGCTGATGACCATGTATTCGGCTTTTTTGCAGTTTATTTGTAGTCCCTTCTTGTCATTCTCTTCAACTATCTTCTGCAGGAGGTCCTGCAGGTTCCTTTCGGTGTCTGCAATCAACATTGTGTTGTCTGCGTATCGTACGTTGTTCAGATTGTGGCCTCCGATGACAAATCCTGGCATAAAATCTAGTGAAAATACACATCCCTGTCTTAAGCCCCTTTCTATATCTGCTGATAAGGTCTTTCCCAAATATGTCGAGGCTGCTGAGCATCTCCATCAGTTCTTTGTGGCGAATTTTGTCAAACGCCTTCGCATAATCAATAAAGCACAGGTCCTTCATTTGTATAGCCCTTTCAGAGAGCATCCTAATCATAAATATGGTATTCCTTGTCCCCCTCCATCTCGCTCTCTAGAGACAGACAGAGACAGACAGTGACAGACAGACAGAGACAGACAGTGACAGTGACAGAGACAGACAGTGACAGTGACAGAGACAGACAGTGACAGTGACAGAGACAGACAGTGACAGAGACAGACAGTGACAGTGACAGTGACAGAGACAGACAGTGACAGTGACAGAGACAGACAGTGACAGAGACAGACAGTGACAGTGACAGAGACAGACAGTGACAGAGAGTGACAGAGAGTGACGACAGAGAGTGACAGAGACAGTGACAGACAGAGACAGTGACAGACAGAGACAGTGACAGACAGAGACAGTGACAGACAGAGACAGTGACAGACAGAGACAGTGACAGACAGAGACAGGAGTGACAGACAGAGACAGTGACAGACAGAGACAGTGACAGACAGTGACAGTGACAGACAGTGACAGTGACAGACAGTGACAGTGACAGACAGAGACAGTGAGACAGACAGTGACAGAGACAGACAGAGACAGACAGAGACAGACAGTGAGACAGAGACAGACAGTGAGACAGAGACAGACAGTGAGACAGAGACAGACAGTGAGACAGAGACAGACAGTGAGACAGAGACAGACAGTGAGACAGAGACAGACAGTGAGACAGAGACAGACAGTGACACTGAGTGACAGACAGAGACACTGAGTGACAGACAGAGACAGACCCAGAGAGACACAGACACAGAGGCAGAGAGAGAGAGACAGAGGCAGAGAGAGAGAGAGACAGAGAGAGAGAGACAGAGGCAGAGAGAGAGAGAGACAGAGAGAGACAGACAGAGAGAGAGACAGAGGCAGAGAGAGAGAGAGAGACAGAGAGAGAGAGAGGCAGAGAGAGAGAGACAGAGGCAGAGAGCCTAGAATCTGAATTTAAACGCAATAAAAGATTGGCGACAAAGTTTCAACATTTTAAAGTTGAAATGGCCACTTGTAACCAAAAACTATGTGCTAACATTTTCTGTTGTTGCACTTTTCGCTTGCGGAATTCTCTTCCGCTTTTTTGTTTCCTGTCAACTTTGATCTTCAAAAACTTGAATCCAATGTCAATCGTTTTCTTCTGTCTTAATCCCTGTTCTTTTGTTGCTTTCTTTTAACAGCATTTCTTTTTTTCACAGTCTCTAACACTTAGTTACCCCATAATGGTAATTGCTTATGAAACGCTACTAAGTCGTAATGACGAATTATTCATCATACGTATAGGGTAAGACGAAATTTGAACACTTGCTTTCGGAATTATACAGTCATATGCAGGAGTATTTATAAATGAGATAAATTATATGAGGCTGAGTCATAAGTAATATCCGTTTTTAGTAACCAACTGTAATGAATTGGTCATCCTGGCTACTAATCATACGTGGAAGTTAAGAATAAATTTGGAGTGCACTCACATATCTTACTTTAGCACAGTAATGGTAGCGTACACAATAGTTTAAAGAATAAATTTCTTAACCCTCCCAGGGCTGGAAGCATTGATAGCGCATTTATATCCGATAATGTTATTTGAGTTGAAACGGGAATAACACTACGGAGACATATAGAAAAAACACGTAGTGTTTGTCGGTCAAAGAGTCATAACTGTAGAGTAGGTACGAAATTGGTTTTATAACAGGGGTGGGTAAAATCTTCAGTGCTAGGGCCACGTTCAAAAATTCACAATTTTTTAAAGCCGCATTGGTTATAAAGCAATTAATATTTAAAATAGACAAAATGAAAGACTTAAAGAAAAAAAATGCAATTAATTTTTATAAATTAATATTTTAAAAAGCTGTGGAAGATTCATACGAAACAAATTTTTGAAAGACAAAGTAGTTTAAGTTTTTAAAGAACAAATAAGTAAAAAGTCGGAGCTTCACAAGAAACATTTGAAAGGCAATATAACTTTGTTTTAGTAGGAAAAAAAATTATTCCAATTAATATGCTAAAGTAGAAAAACTTATTTATCTGAAAAAGAATTAACTGTTTAAAGAAATAAAAAAACAATTTTTATTAAATTTTTTAAATGGAAACTTCAATTGAAAAACAAAGTAACTCATTTCAAAAGAAAAAAATAATTTATATCTTTAAAACATTATGGAACACTTGTTTGAAAACGAAAGAATTCGATTTTAAGAAGAAAAAAACAATTTCTCTTTCAAATTAACAAACATTTGGCTGACCGCATGAAGTCTTTTGGCGAGCCAGTTTGCCCACACTTAGTTTCATTCTGGGAAAACATCATTGGCAGTGACGTTCATGAGACTTTGACGTTGAAATTCGAAAGTCGGTAACGGACAGCTATTCGCGGCAGAGAAGTCGGGAATTAGCGAAGATAATCAAAACTCATCACAATCAAAACTCATCACAATCAAAACTCATCACAATCAAAACTCATCACAATCAAAACTCATCACAATCAAAACTCATCACAATCAAAACTCATCACAATCAAAACTCATCACAATCAAAACTCATCACAATCAAAACTCATCACAATCAAAACTCATCACAATCAAAACTCATCACAATCAAAACTCATCACAATCAAAACTCATCACAATCAAAACTCATCACAATCAAAACTCATCACAATCAAAACTCATCACAATCAAAACTCATCACAATCAAAACTCATCACAATCAAAACTCATCACAATCAAAACTCATCACAATCAAAACTCATCACAATCAAAACTCATCACAATCAAAACTCATCACAATCAAAACTCATCACAATCAAAACTCATCACAATCAAAACTCATCACAATCAAAACTCATCACAATCAAAACTCATCACAATCAAAACTCATCACAATCAAAACTCATCACAATCAAAACTCATCACAATCAAAACTCATCACAATCAAAACTCATCACAATCAAAACTCATCACAATCAAAACTCATCACAATCAAAACTCATCACAATCAAAACTCATCACAATCAAAACTCATCACAATCAAAACTCATCACAATCAAAACTCATCACAATCAAAACTCATCACAATCAAAACTCATCACAATCAAAACTCATCACAATCAAAACTCATCACAATCAAAACTCATCACAATCAAAACTCATCACAATCAAAACTCATCACAATCAAAACTCATCACAATCAAAACAAAATAAGTAAAACACTGTGCCTCCTCGGATTAACTCTAACAGACCTCAAGTGGAATGACGTTATTGAGTCCATAGCTAAATCCGCTGCTAAGAAGGTCGGTTCCCTGTGCAGGGCCAGGAAGTTTTTCCCGTCTGAAAGAATCCTGCACATATATAAATCTACCATCCGCCCGTGCATTGAATATTGCTGTCATATCTGGTCGGGTGCTCCTGCTATCCACCTAAGGTTCCTTGACAAAATCCAACGGAGAATGTGTAATGTGATCGATCCCGTCTTGGCAGTTCAGATAGTCACTATCTCACCGGAGCAATGTGGCTTCCCTGTATCTCTTCTACAAATACTTTCACGGCTTCTGCTCTGATGAACTTAGCTCACGGGTGCCCCCTATATATGAATTTACTCGAGCCACAAGATTAGCAACTAGGTCCCACCCTTTTACTGTGAAACCAATAAAATGTAAACGCAAATTCTACATCAGCAGCTTTTTTCTCGCACTTCCCGGCTGTGGAATTCCCTTCCGTTTACTTGCTTCCCCGACAGTTAAAATCTCCAAGAATTTAAATGTAAAGTCAATAGTCATTTATTCCACTAACCTGCATCCACTCTCTCATGCTTCTTTCTCCGTCCACTTCAATCAGTATTCTCATCCTTCTCTTACCCACTTCCTGACACCCCCTATAACCTGTCAGTTAGCTATGTAACCCCTGCAAAACAGTGGCAGTAAAATGCCTTGTATGGGGCGATATGAATATAAAAAAAATATCCCATATGCTAACAATTAGAAGAGGGAGAGTGTGTTGAGTTCATAGGTTAAAGCGTATTGAAGTATACCCTTTTCTTTTTTCTAATCAAATGACAACCCTTTTCTCTAAACACATACATCATTTCCCTCTTTCTATTGTTCTCCATTTCTGGTAACCTAGTATAACATGGAAATAGCTTATGTGGTCAACTGACGTTATTTGAAGTCAACCACTGACTAACACTCACCAAAGTCAAATCAGAAACGCGTAAGCGTTAAATAAATATAAAAATTACAGTGAACACGTGCATAGATTCGCCTATCATGCGTATGGAGTTCGGGTCAGTCGTCGGAGATTCAATCAACACACGAACCAGCCACAAATAATCTCCACAAAAGGAATATGCAAAATAAACAAAAATAAAAATGAAAATAGGAATGAATTCAAGAGTACAATCCACTCAGATTCCCTGGAACATAACATAACACAAACAGCAACCTGATACTACATTCCACCTGACAAACATTTAGAACAATTTTGTTATATTTACATGAATATCCATATACACAAAGGAAAAACCCCATTATAACCTGAACACAGAAATACATATATAATAATGTTCACATGAATATCACAATAACTTATACAAGAATCATATCAAAGATGCAAAATACAAATAGAACAGAAATGATAACTATTCGCATTTTTTATATATAAAGAAGATAAAGAATGGTCGTACAGTTAATAAAACCTGGCTTTTTACTCATTAGCTCAACCTCGTCTATACCATAATAGTGAAATTTAGCAGGCTTCCAGTTTCCACAAGCTCTTAACTAAAAGAACAAAGTGAACCGTTGATAAACAAATACGGAAATTATTTACGACTCAGACCAATAAGATAAAATTGATTCTTTCTAAAAGACTAAAAGCCCTTAGTATTATCTAAATATTAAAAGAAAAAATCGAAACAAATTTCTTTGGATAACCAATAGTCTACCGCCTAGTTCGTCGGATAAGATTTATTGCTTAAAATATGTTGGGATTTGAAACGAATCAGACAGCGTGATATTTTTTAAATTGGATTTTTTCCGAAAGGTATCTATTTCGTAACGGATACACTCAGGCTATGTGGAGCCCGGTTATTTCCATAGGGACATTAGTTTCTTCATCTACAATGGCAAAAATAAAAAAAAGGGGGGCCACTGATCTGTCTATAAAGCACTAGCTGTTAATTTGATGTCGTGTATATCAGTGATTGTGTCAACAGATATAATACAGCCTATGCTGCCATAAACGCGTCTGTTTAGAATAAAAGTCAAGAAGGAAGGCGGTAATCCAAGCATTAGATAGAAATCTTTTTATTCTTATAAAAATAAACAACAAAAAAAAATTCACAATAAACCTGACATTGTTTCTTGCGGCCCTTTGGTTAAGGAAAATGTAGAACTAATTTAGAAGATTATACATCTGTCATTTATAGAACTGTATACCGCGCGCAGGGACGTAGAAATACCTGGGTTTGTGTCAAGACGCGCGAATAGGCACCCCTACAACTAGAGGATGATGATGGATCCCAGACACCTATCTAAGGGCTAATCCAGATATCTCATGGTCCCGGATTATAGTCTTAGTACGAGCATTACTGATATCTTAATGAACATTCACCATAATATCCATTTTTGTGAATATTCCTGTAGTGTAACGGTTCAATCAGTCAGTTAAGTTCCATACATGATACACGTTTTGGACGATGTCTCGAAATCTACATGACTGACTTGGCAAAGAGATTATCCTGCAGTAGATTGTCATTGCTTTCTGCAGTATACTGGTTGCCAGCCAAGGCTATAGAACCCAGTCAGTCCTGTTATTTGATTCATGGCTGGAGGGGGAAGAGATGTATTATATTTAGTAGTAATTAATGGGGGATCAATTTATTATTTATAACAATATAAATCTCATCCCACACTTTAAGCCTGGTAGAAGCCTTAATCATGTTTTCAACTAATATATTCAATCAGTCATTGAAGTGCCATACGTGATACACGCTTTGGACGATCATGTCCCGAAAGATACATGACTGACTTGGCAGAAGATTATCCCGCAGTAGGTTGTCATTGCTTTCTGCGGTAGACTGGTTGCCAGCCAAGGCTGTCCTATTATTTAACCTATAACTGGAGGGACGAGACGAATTAATACCTTTCTCAAGAGTATTTGTGCATAAACGAATGCGAGGAATTCAACTGGAATTCGAACTCGGCTCCCCGATTTGTCGTTTCAAGTCGATATCCACTGGACCACAATGCACATCCTAGTGTAATGGGTAGCCACCCGTAATAAGAAATCAGCTAGTCCATTATCTTCATTTACGCGCAAATACCCTTGAGGAAAGTATGAATCCATATCTCTACTCCCAGTAATGCAGATTGGGTTTTCTAGCCTTGTTTGAAAACCAGTCTAGGAGAATGACAATTCTGCATTCAAAAGCGTAAACATAAATTGCCAGTAAGGAGGCGAGAGCAATATTGATTGATTGTTTAGTACTTAGTTTCTGGTCATAATAAGGTTAGACCATTTGTATTAAAAGTGTTTAATACAATTATATTGGAGAACTCTTGAATATTTTCCATTTGTAAATGAGTTATTACGCGACCTAGGTTTCTACCATGACTGGTTTCTTCAGGGGATTTGCAAAATATATCTAGCATCTTTAAGAGAAACCTAGGTAGGTTCGTCTGGCCCATTAGGTGCTATTTAGTTCGCTCTACCTTTGTGTTGAGCGCTTTTTGTTAGATGGTTACTCGTGTCGGGTTTTTTTCGTTGGGCTTCGTGCTGATTTCGGTCCGAACACTTGACTCACTTTCATGCCCTAAGCTCTTGGTTTTTTACAACCGTTTTTTTTTCCTTCGTTCGATAGTTTTCGAGGAAGGTTTACGAGACGAGTATAATTATAATCATGTATATAAATTTTTAAAAAAATGCTTTAGTTTCCTTTCTTTCACTATTCAGTCAGTTTTTCACCACTAGTGACAGAGTGTAATCGATTTCTATTTTTCCCCCCTCAGATTAGGTCATTTGCAGTCGTGTGCATATATATATATATATATATATATATATATATATATAATAGACAGGTGTCCGACTGACTTATGCAGGGTCGACGGGATATTTTTGGTCCAGCTTAAGGGCTCGGAGATCCCACATTAAAAAAGGACGCTGTACTGCGTTCCGCTTCAGCCTTGTCAGGCAACTGCCGTCTAACCTCGTCAGACTATGCTTGCGGGCGGAGAGGAACCAAAACAAGGTTTAGTCGAAGGGCAGAGTCTCGTCTGGTAGTGGGGAATAGACAGATGCCGGCCTTACTTTATTTTTAGCCAAGCTTAAGAGCTCAAAAGATCCCTCAATGAAAACAGCCTTGTGCCGCATTCCGCCTCAGTGGGGAAGTAGATAAATACCGAAACGGTGTCTTGCGATGTCGGTTCCGTGGGTATTTTGTTCCTAAAGTTGTGGTGATTTCCAAGGCAGTGTTATTTGTTTTTATCTCCCGTCTCTTTCTCCTCTCTGCTTATTATCCCCGTATATAGGGGAAGAGTAATAGGTTAGGTGTTCGAATTCCAGTTGAATTCGTTGCAATCATATACGCGCAAATACCTTTGGGAAAGGCATTAATCCGTCTATTCCTCCCAGTTATGGGTTAAATAGCAGGACAGATTTGGTTCTATAGCCTTGGTCAGCAAACAGTCTACCGCAGAAAGCAATGACAACCTACTGCGGGATAATCTTCTGCCCAGTCAGTCATGTCCCTTTCGAGACATGATCGCCCAAGCGTGTTTCACGTATGGCATTTAACTGACTGACTGAATATAATAGTTGAAATCATGATTAAGGCTTCTACTGGATATAAAGTGGGGGGGGTCAGTTTTATATTGATTTGAAGTAATAAACTGATCCAGGGGATCAGTTTATTACTTCATAACAATAGGAAACCGATCCCCCACTAATTACTACTTAATAATATAACACATCTTTTCCGCCTCTAGCTATGTGTCAAATAACAGGACAGGTTGGGTTCTATAGCCTTGGCTGGCAACTAGTCTACCGCAGAAAGTAATGGCAACCTACTGCGGGATAATCTTCTGCCCAGTCAGTCATGTCGCTTTCGAGACATGATCGCCCAAGCGTGTATCACGTATGGTACTTGACTGACTGTACCCCTGCCAATCTCAAACTGAGCTAGAACAGGCCCTTTCGACTGAAAGCAAGTTCGTGAGTTGGCAGCATGAACAACATTGATCGCGTTCTTCCACGTTGATTTGGCGGGAAGCATGTTTACTGTGTTCTAACGACTCAGCATAAAGGAAGAAAAGATACAGGCCGTATTAGGGCGGGGGGGGGGGACCTGTACGTTGCCTATGACACAGATCCATTCGTAGCATACGGCCATTTTGTAGCTAGGCGCTTGAATTCAAACGAATCTACTAGGTAGACCAACACAGGCTATAGTCAACCTTGTATGGCGGGGTGTCTGACCATGGACTTGCATTTAAAAAAAAAAAATTACATTCATATCGCTCCAAGCAAGGTATTTTACTGCCACTGTTTGCAGGGGGTTACACTTTTTTTTAAAATCATATCACCCTGAGCAAGGCGGTAATGCCACTGATGTGCAGGGGGCTACGTAAGAGTAAGATTGAAAAAGAGAAAACCGGAAACCACATCCTAAACAGGGAACAAGGGATGAACCTCTACACCTGTTTAATAGACGTGGGTGGAGTGTGAACCGGGCGATAAGGGAAAAGTTATGAGAAAGAGTGACAGGTTATGGGGGTGTCAGAAAGTGGGTAAGAGATTGATGAGAATAATGATGAGAGTGGATTGGGCGGAGAAAGAAGCAGACATCAGCGCCAGTTTCATTCACCACCCAGATATAAATGCGGCGCTGCCTGTGGTCAGCTTATTGGTCGACGGGTAATGGTATTCCGCTCTCATTGGCTGTTCCGGGTCTTGACTAAATGTATCCGTTGTTCTAAATTAATAGTTCAAATAAAATCATCTTTGATAATGACTAAATGTGTAGCCGAAAGCGCTCGAGACTAGAAATCCTTCGAAAAGTTTGTACTTAATTTGTCCAGCAAAGATGATTCTAAGAAAATAAAAAAACTTAAATAAAACAAAAAAAGGCGGACCTGAAGCAGACTACCACCACGTTTAATTTGTTTTTCATTTTTTTTTTTTTTAATTTTTCAGCGCAGTCCTACCGATTACCCACTTAGCTTTACGTTTGACAAAAAAAAAAAAAAGAAAATTGAAAAAAATTTCAATATTTAAACATTTTCTGGTGGGGGGGATCATTTTCTCATACAGCGTTTTAGTAAATCGAGCCTTTAAATGTGTTAATTATCAAATGTTTGGGACTTTTTCAGTGTAATATTATTTTTTTTACACCTTAAACTTTACGAATGACAAAAAAAAAATTTGCAAAAATTTTAATCTTAAACAATTTTAAGTTGGGGAACAGTTTTCATACAACATTATAGTGGATTGAAAATGAAGGATCAATTTACTGTAACGTTGTATGAGAAACTGACCCCCCCTCAAATTTGTTTAAATATTATAAATTTTCTAGTTATTTTTGATAATCGGAAAGTAACAATCGATAGAACTGCGCTGAAAAAAAAAAAAAAAAAAAAAAAAAAAAACCGAAATGAACATAAACAAAGCGACCCCAATGCGAGTGGATTGAAATTGGAGGATCGATTTACTTTAACGTTGTATGAGAAACTTACCCACCTCTGCAAATTTGTTTAAATATTGTAATTTTTCAAAATCTTAATCGGAAAGTTTAACAATCGATAAGACTGCGCTGAAAAAAAAATGAAAAACAACGAAATTAAACGTGGTGGTAGTCTGCTTCACGTCAGCCGAAAAAAAAAAAAATCCCTTAGTACCTTGTCAGTCATTTTAATAAAACATCATACAGTAGATACCCGTTTTCTGGACCACGATCTTATTTTCGAGGTTAGTCGGGATTCACATATTGAACGTAGATAACCATGCCATTTACCTAAGCTAACAAAATTCGAAAAATATCAATCTAGTATCATAAAACATCTTTCCATCTCAGCAATTAAACCACTTTGCTGTTCTGTAATTTGCTGATTACAAAACAGCAAAGTCATTACAGAACGCATACTGCAATATGTGAAGGGATCTGCATAAACGCAGATCCCTTCAGATTGCAGTATGCGTTCTTTATCGACGAGACAGTCGTACAACTTAGATCCAGTGCGCGGCCAATGTTCGATGTTTCGCCCTTCTCTGGCCGTTTTATAATATCTAATATCTCTTTCAGGGGGAAATGGCTTTTAATTTCGTCCAAAGCACTGACCTCAAAAGAATCAGTCTTAAGCTTTCGTGACATAATGGATAAATATTTTTTAAAGAAGTATGAACGAAAGCAATTGAAGCACAATCAAATATGGCGTATGAGGCGCGACTATAAACAACGGCGCCTTCCTTTTCACTACCCTGCCGCGCGACAATGTATTCATCCACACCGCTAACACAAATAGTTCCGCATCTATACGCCGCAAGTGTCGTACGTCGGAATGACGGAACAGGATTTTAGGAGCTCAAAATGCTAATTACAAGTATACTACAATCAAACAGATGCAGAAATTGGGAAGTATTCAGAGGTCAGAAAGTGAGATACAGAGATCCAAAAGCGTATTTGGCACGGCCAAAGTTGCCTTCCGGAAGCTGAGTAGAGTATTAAGAGACAGGAAAATTTAACTGGAAACAAAGAGAGTACTGAGTTATTTTATGATGTCTGTTCTTCAATATAGCAATGAATGCTGGACAATCACATCAAAGATGTAGGAAAGACTTGAAGCAACAGAAATGTGGTTCTACAGAAGGATGCTGAGGTTTGCATAAACGGAACATGTGAGCAGCGACAAAGCTTTGGAAAGGATGGAAACGAGAAGGAAACTGATACTTAATATCAAGAAAAAACAGTTGAAGTTTTAGGGACATGCAATGAGGAAGTAGGGCTTGGAGAATCTGATGCTCACAGGACGGCTAGAACTGAAGAGAGACAAAAGAAAGCAACGCATGACGTACTTGAGAGACTTGAGCCGATAGTGGAGCGGGGAATGAGATAACAGGAAAAGGAGTATTAAGAACGACAAGAGATAGGGAAATGTGGAAGGCCATGATAACACGTCCTGAAGTAATACGCCACCTGGAAGATTAATGAGAGATGCCGTCTTAACGACGAATCGTTGTAGATCGGAAACGCCGTAAGCCAGGGACATATATATATATCTCCATTCAACTGTTTCTAAGAACAATTTTGTAAAAGGACTATCTGATGATGTTTTGTTTTTGTTTTTTCCTTCCTTAGAATTCTAAACAACTTCAACGAGAAGTGTGGGGTGTCGAGGCTTCCCATTATTCTCCTTTCTTTTGGGTTCGAAATGAGGCAAAATCCTAGCCCTCTATCTCACTAACTTTTTAAACGACAGCCCAAATCCAAGTGACCCCCACCTTACAAATACTCGCGTTCCCGCTTTTCATGTTTGTCCTTGAATAACAAGAATTTCATATCATAAGTCTATCATTTTCTGATTTTTATTTGTGACGTCGAGCTCAACATGAATTAAATTTCAAAATTAGGCGGACCTGAAGGAGACTACCACCACCTTTAAATGTTTTTCTTTTTTTTACTTTTTTCAGTGGAATCTTATAGCTTACACTTTAAACTTTCCGAGTGACAGAAAAGAATTTGAAGAATATCAATATTTAAACAATTTTTTTGGTGTGGGGTGGCTCAGTTTTTCATACAACGTTCATAGTAAATCGATCCTCCATTTTGGAACCACTCGCAGGTACATTACCACCACCTGTAAATCTTATCGATTAAATCCTAAACTTTTCGACTGACAAAAAAAAAAAAAAATTGGAAAAATTTCAATATTTTAAGAATTTTAGGGGGAGCTCAGTTTTTCATACATTATAGTAAATCGATCCTGTGCAAGTAACTTTTTTGCTTGCGCATATTCAACAACTGAATCCTTTGCGAAATTTTTGAATAAAGCTATTCTTGGAGTTTCTGAGGAAGATGCCATCGTAAGAACTGAAGAAAACTTGAAAAAGACAAGAATAAGAGCAATTCGTCCCACAGCAAAAAAAACAAAAAAACAAAAAAAAAAAAAAAAAAAACAAACAACAAAGTGACCCCAACGCGAGTGGTTCCAAAATGGAGAATCGATTTACTATAACGTTGTATGAGAAACTGGCCCGCCCACAAATAGTTTAAATATTGAAATTTTTCCAAATTCTTTTTGATAACCGGAAACTTTATGTAATAGTCGATAAGACTGCGATAAAAAAAAAAAAAATATAAAAATGAAAAAAATGAAAAACAAATTTAAAAAGGTGATGGTAGCCTCCTTCAGGTCCGCCCAAAATTGTAGTAAACTCGAATTTATAGCAGAAACGTCACTGATTGTTTAATACGGCTTATCGACCCTTTATTTAATGCCAGAATATTTTCTAGATTGTAAGAATTTTGGGGGGAGAATGATACAAGTCTTACTAATTAATCCATAGCTGGGGGAAAAGAAAAGCTGAATTCGTATCTTTCCCGGGTGTATTTGCGAGTATGTTAATATAAAGAACTTAACAGAACTTGAAACTTAGCTCTCAAATTAACAATTTCGAGCCATTATTACATCACTTGCACATCAAAGCCTAAAGCGCCTGGTATTACCAAACGGTCATCCATCCTGGTACTGACCAGTCTCGACTTTGCTCAACTTCGGTGATCATACGAGAACAGGTGTTTCAGCGGGATACGGCCGTAAGCCTGTTAAGTCCGCCATGAATATAATAGGCCATATTTATGACATTGCAAAAATAGAAATATATTACTACGGATAGCGTAATGGTTGTTAGTGTGGAAAGTAGAGCCGGCGAGCTAGGTTCAAGTGTGCGTTCCCTTTATACTAAACAGGAGGGTAAATTATGCACCCTAACTTTAGAAAGCATGCAATTTATAGATAAAATTATACCGTGAGCAAATCCCCTGCATACGGATAAAAAAATGAATTCAGTAACTGCAAAAAAAACAGAAAAGGGTGCAAGACAAGGATGGGTCTTCTTACCGGAATTACTCAACTTTTACAGTGAAACGATCCCGAAAGAGCTAGCAGTCCTAGCAGGATTTATAATTGACGGAGTCTTATAGGGTGTAGTAAAGAAAAGCATGAAGAAAGGACTAAACATCAACTGAAATAAAATAAGACGTATGATTACCAGCGAGAGAAACGTCCCAAAATGCGAGCTAAGAATCAGAATGAATGTATGGAATAAATATTCCTTGTCCTTATCGCGCTATCACGATCTTCCTAAAGCCAAAAATGCTGAATTTGGAGCTTCTTACTTACCTATCGCACACGTTTGTTTTGCCTATCTTGTCAAAGGCTGATTAGAGTTTGAAACTGTTTCAGGCGTGTAAGCGAAAATTTTGAAACGACTGGAAGTTGATATCGTCAGGATCAAGACTTTTCCTGGTGTCTACAGTTATCTGCCCTTAACCCAGACAACAAGTCTAGCTTTTCCGGATATTAAGTTCAACAGAGTTTTTATCACTGCCATCTTATAACCCCAACCGACCTGCTTATGGCAAGGCACATACAGTGCTTTGATATACAATTTACAAACAAACTAAACTAAAATAAAGCCGCAGACGGGCGTAGCGCATAAAGTTAGGGAATTCGTCTGAGTCCATCTTGCACATTTATAAGTCTCCCATTCGTCCAGGCATTGAATACTATTGCCATGTCTAGTCGAGTGCTCTTGCTGTTCATCTCGAGGTTCTCGGCAAAATCCAAAGACGGTCCGCAAAGTAACCGATCCTGGCTTGGCATCTTGACTTCAGTCACTTTCTCACTGACATAACGTGGTTTCCCCTCTGTCTTTTCTGAAAATATTTTAATTGCAACTTCAATGAATTTTTTTTCCCCCTGATACGTAGATCACATGAATTTAAGCGTATTATGGATTACGGATATCGACTCGGAACGACAAATCGGAGAGCTGAGTTCGAATTCCAGTTGAATTCCTTGCATTCACTTACGCACAAATACCTTTCGGAAAGGTATTAATCCATCTCTTCCCTCCAGTTATGGGTTAAATAATAAAACAGATTAGGTTCTATAGCCTTAGTGGGAAACCAGTTTACCGCAGAAAGCAATGACAACCTACTGTGGAATAATCTTCTACCCAGTCAGTCATGTCTCTTTCGAGACGTGATAGCCCAAAGCGTGTATCACGTATGGCACTTAACTGACTGACTGAATATAATAGTTGAAAACATGATTAAGGCTTCTATTTTTTTTTTAATCGTATCAGCCCGAGCAAGGCGGTAACGCCACTGATGTGCAGGGGGCTACGTAATAGTGAAAAGATTGGAAAAGAGAAAGCCGGAAACCACATCCTAAACAGGGAACAAGGGATGAGCCTCTTAACCTGTTCAATAGACGAGGGTGGAGTGTGAACCGGGCGAAAGATAGATCTATCTACTCCAATTGAGAGAAAAAAAAAGTAAGATTGGGCATAAAATGGGGGATCAGTTTTATATTGTTATGAAGTAATAAACTGATCCCCCACTAATTACTAAATGATACATCTCTTCAACCTCTAGCTATGAGTCAAATAACAGGACAGATTGGCTTCCCTATCTTTTCTAAATATATTTTCATAGCAGAACATCCTACCAGATTGGCATATAGGTCCCACCTCTTTAACTTTGAAATAGTTAAATATAAACACTACTGCTACTCAAACAGTTTTTCTCACCTGAGTAATTTACTTGCTTTCAGTTAAGTCCCATACGTGATACATAATTGACTATCCAGAACATTCTTCTGTAGTAGATTGCCATTACTTTGTGCGGTAGACTGGTGGCCAACCAAGGCTATAGATCAGTGTCTGGCTATTTAGTCCATATCTAGTGAAAGAAAGGGATTAATACCTTTCCCCAGGGTATTTGTGCGTAAGTGAATGAAACGAATTCGACTAGAATTCGAACTCTGTTCTCAGATTTCCCGTTCCGAGCAGACATCCACTATGCCACGCGATGACCACAATCTCCGAAAAATTAAATGCAACGTCAGTTACCATCTATCTTCTTGAATCACATTAATCTTATATCCTTTCTTCAATACACCCATGTACCGAGTCTTTTCTCTCGCAGTTATCCCTGCGTACTAATGGGGGTCTCGCTTTGCTTGCGGGTTCAGTCAGTTAAGTGCCATACGTGATACACGCTTGGACGATCATGTCTCGAAAGAGACATGACTGACTGGGTAGAAGATTATCCCGCAGTAGGTTGCCATTGCTTTCTGCGGTAGACTGGTTGCCGACCAAGGCTATAGAACCCAATCTGTCCGGTTATTTGACTCATAGGTAAAGGGAAAAGAAATCTATTATATTATTATGTAGTAATTAGTGGGGGATCGGTTTCCTATTGTTATGAAATAAGAAACTGATCCCCCACTTTATGACCAATATAAGCCTTAATCATTATTCCAACTATTATATTCAGTCAGTCAGTTAAGTGCCATATGTGATACACGCTTGGACGATCATGTCTCGAAAGAGACATGACTGACTGGGCAGAAGATTATCCCTCAGTAGGTTGCCATTGCTTTTTTGCGGTAGACTGGTTGCCAACCAAGGCTATAGAACCCAATCTGTCCTGTTATTTAACCCATAACTGGAAGGAATAGACGGATTAATACCTTTCCCAAGGGTATTTGCGCGTAAGTGAATGCAATGACTTCAACTGGATTTCGAACTCGGCTCCCCGATTTCTCGTTCCGAGCCGATATCCATTGTACCACAACGCACATCCTTGCGGGTTAAGTGATAAAAAAAAGAAATGTTTCCATTTTACTCAGCTAACATGCAGGCAAGTAAGTCGTTGCAGCTCATCAGTTTACCATTTTCCACCACAGGTTTGAATTTGAGCGATTCCCTCCACTTATGGGTTAAATAATAGGACAGATTGAGTTCTATATTCTCGGTCGGCAACAAGTCTACCGCAGAAAGCAATGGCAACCTACTGCGGGATAATATTCTGCCCAGTCAGTCATGTCCCTTTCGAGACATGATCACCCAAAGCGTGTTTCACGTCTGGTACTTAATGATATCAAATCAACTGCTAAATCTGCCACTGAGAATGTTTGTTTTCTGTGTTGTAAAAAAATTTTTGTAGCCAGAATCTCACTGTCTACCATTTAATATTCTTGCCACATCTGTTCCAATGTTTCCGGTTTTCTCTTTTCCAATCTTCTCACTTTTTTTTTTCAACTGGAGTAGATAGACTAAACTATCGCCTGGTTCACACTCCACCCACGTCTATTGAACAGGTGAAGAGACTCATCCCTTGTTCCCTGTTTAGGATGTGGTTTCCAGCTTTCTCTTTTCCATTCTTTTTACCCTTACGTAGCCCCCTGCGCATCGGTGGCGTTATCGCCTTGCTTGGGGTGATATGATTAAAAAAAAAAAAATCTAGAAATTCTTGATATAAAGAAAAATCTGCAATGTTATTAATCCTGATCTGGTATCTCGCTATCGATCCCTTGCCCACTGCTGTTACGTAGCGCGTCTGAATTTTTTGACAAAATTTTCATGACAATTGTTCTGGTGAGATTTTCATTTTGATACCTCAACTTTAGGAATTTAAGCGTAGTACTCGATTGCCAGAAAGGTCTCGTCATTTTGCTGTCGAAATCCTTAGCTGTAACCGTAAATTCTATTGAAAAAGATTCTTTGCTCGTACTTTTTGTTTGAGTTCCGACTACTTGCTTTTTATGTGCGTTGCGGGGAGCCGAATTCAAATTCCAGTTAAAATCGTTGCATTCACTTACGCAGAAATTCCCTTGGGAAAGGTATTAATCTGGTTCTTCTCTCCAGTTATGGGTTAGATAACAGGACAGTTTTTGGTTATACAGCTGTGGCTGGCAACCAGTCTACCACGGAAAGTAATGGCAACCTACTGCGGTATAATGTTATGCCCAGCCAGTCTTTCGAGACATGATTGCCCAAGCGTGTATCACGTAAGGCACTTAACTGACTACCCTCAGTAGTTTTATATTTCAACGTTAGTTCTCAATTCTGTCTCCTTAAAACCTGTTCTTTTATTGTCCTTCTCATTAATAACATTTACTCAGTCAGTCAGTTAAGTACCATACGTGATACACGCTTTGAGCGATCGTGTCTCGAAAGAGACATAACAGACTAGGCAGAATATTATCCCACAGTAGGTAGCCAGTGCTTTCTACAGTAGACTGGTTGCCAGCCAAGGCTATAGAACCCAAGCTGTCCTGTTATTTGATTCATAGCTGGAGGGGGAAGAGATGTATTATATTAAGTAGTAAGGGATCAGTTTATTACTTCATAACAATATAAAACTGATTCCCCATTTTATGTCCTGTAGAAGCCTTAATCATGTTTTCAACTATTATATTCAGTCAGTTAAGTGCCATACGTGATACACGCTTTATGCGATCATGTCTCGAAAGAGACATGACTGACTGGGCAGAAGATAATCCCACAGTAGGTTGCCATTGCTTTCTGTGGTAGACTGGGTTCTATAGCCTTGGTCGGCAACCAATCTGTCCTGTTATTTAACCCATAACTGGACGGAATAATACCTTTCCCAAGGGCATTTGTGCATAAGAGAATGCAAGGAATTCGGCTTCTGGATTTGTCGTTCGAGTTGATACCCATTCTCAGTTTCCCCATAATCTCCGTAATCCCTTATGTCTTGGTGACTATTGCGTTGGTTTGGTTGAAATGATTTTAAAAACTGCAAAGTCAATTGTATGACGCCCTTAAGAAACGTCAGAGAAATTCTCAAGCAAAGAAAGGATCAGCGGTTCAAGTATATATTTTTTCTTTCTCTCAAGACAAAAGAAGAAAAAAAAAAGGAAGTACTGTAAAAAAAAAAACAACGACAGAAATATTAAAGAGACATTTATGAGGTTTGACATGTAAATCAACCATTGTGGTTTGTTTTTTTAAATTTTGAATTGTATCACTGAAGTAGACGAGGAATTTAAAAGCTGTCAAAAACTGCAGCTGCGATTATGTAAACATCCGCCATGTAAGAAGAAGAAAAAAAAAACAAATGGTAAGAAAAGGAAGCCTATTCTACAACATCTGAAGTCCTGTAATAATCCACAAAATATCACCAAAATGAATAACACATTTTACAAATCATTTTTACTGCTGAAAGTAGATACGTTCGCCGATTCAGTTGAAAGGTGTTTTTAGAAAATCCAGTAAAACACACACACACACAGGAAAAATTAAGGCAGGCACGTTATTTCATGGTGAATCGAAAGTAAAGGCCTTTGTAAAATAAAGACGGAAACTGATGATGGTTCGCCTGAAATAGGCGTAAACTTCCGATTCACCATGAAATAATATGTCTGCCTTAATATTTATTATATTTGCTCTACATGTATTTATGTGCATATATGTTTTTTGTGGTGCATTGGATATCGGCTCGGAACTAGAAATCGGGAAGCCGAGTTCGAATTTCAGTCGCATTCCTTGCATTCACTTACGCGCAAATACCCTTGGGGAAAGGTACTAATACGTCTCTTCCCTCCAGTTATGGGTTAAATAATAGGACAGATTGGGTTCTATAGCCTTGGTTGGCAACGAGTCTACCGCAGAAAGCAATGGCAACTTACTGCGGGATAATCTTCTGCCCAGTCAGTCATGTCTCTTTCGAGACATGATCGCCCAATCGTGTATCATGTATAGCACTTAACTGACTGATGTTTAGAGCTCTCTTAGAGTTATCCTACCACTGTATGTACAGGATTCTCCTTTGGATTCTTCTATACCCACACTGCATGCTTTTTATATATATATATATATATATATATATATATAAACCCAAGACGAGTAATTAATAACAAAAAAGCGTTCAATACGTATACATGAGCCAACAAACCTACCAAGGTTTCACCTAAACGGATCTTCAGGGAAGGTTCGCTTCCCTGAAAATGCGTTTAGATGAAACCTTGGTAGGTCTGTTGGGTCACTAGGTTAATTTACTTATATATATACACACACATACATACATACATACATACATACACACACACACATACCTACCTACACACACTATGAACGATTGTTAAAAAATTTTATTTTATAACTTTAAATACAATAATGCAATCTATATATTGAGTTAAAAAATAAATTTAATCCTTGATAATGGCAATATGTATAGCCGAAAGCACTTGGATATATAAAACAGTCAGACAAAAATTTATATTATTAAAAGAACAAGAAAAATTTTAAAAAGTCATTTTAAATGGAACTTGCATGAAAGATGGATTGCTGCTTATATGCGCATATATATATATATATATATATATATATATATATATATATATGTGTGTGTGTGTGAATGAAAAGAATCTATGAATGAAGGTGTACAAATTGAGTAATGCTATAAAAACGGATATATTAAAATTGTAGTAAAAAAGAAAATAAGGGGAGGAGCTAGCATAATAAAATAGATAACCGTAAATGGGGTGAATCGAAACAGTATCAACTATAAAAAAAAAAAAAAAAAAAGCAGCAAAGCTGTTAACCTATTTACGGTCTTCGCTTTTCAGACTCATTTCAGGACAATCTTATTAAATTGTGTGCACAACGTAAAAAAAAAAAAAAAAAAAAAAAAAGAATAGAGCCAACTGATGATCGGGATCAAAGAAAAAAAAAAATCACACTAATTATATTAAGGCCCAGCAGCTACCGCTTCTATTTACAAAAGGAAGGCAGCCTGTTGATCGGACCGCTGGTCAGCAATTGCTTAACCTGAAGAATTAGCTAGCTATATATATATAGCTATATATATATATATATATATATATATATAGCTATATATATAAAGAACGAAAATCTAGTGGTAGGTTGTTGGCCCACCCTTAGATTTTCGTTCTTGTTTGCTCTACTTTCACGTTGGGTGTTTCTTGTACTCTGCTTTCGTATTGAGCTCTTTATTGTTAAGGTTTTCGTCTTGGGTTTTTTTTTTCTTTCTCACGAATGCTTGACTTTTTGTTCAAGTATTCCGTTTGTTTCTTTTTTTTTCCCCTTCTTTTCCCTCTGGGTTAGTTCCCAGTGGGTATTTGCGCGTAAGTGAATACAATGGATTCAACTGGAATTCGAACTCGGCTCCCCGGTTTCTCGTTCCGAGCTGATATCCACTGTACCACAAGGCACATCCAATCAAATGATTCTAAAATGCCTGAAATTGAAACACAGGTTTGTTTTCACAGTGGATTTAATGAAAGAGAAAGCAATATTACACCCCATAATGTAGTAAATTAAAAAAGAAGCAAAAATCTAATAAACTTGCCTAAAGTGCAGCTTTGTTACTTTTCAGCCCCTCCTCAACCAATGTTAAAATCAACCCATAAAAATGTTCTGCTTCACAATGTTTAATTCAGTTATTTATCATTTTAAATTTCAATGTGATGCTGAATATATTGTCAGAAGTAATAAAAGATTGGAGATAAGAAATTATCAGCACATACAAAAGATCCCTAGAAAGCAGTATGAAATTTGCATATGCTCGTCAATACATCTGGATATGAGATTACAGAGCACCTAATAAGTAATCCAATTTGTTCCTTCTCTTTTACCAGAGTTTTTATTTTATTTTTCAGACATAGCAGAGCATATTCAGATCACCGTCTGAAAGGGCTAGAGGCCTTGCATATTAAATCTAAGCAAAAGGAATGATTGTAAGGCTTTAACCTAATCTGTCTGTGATTTATATTGCTGATTCTCTGCTATTAATTTTTAATGTATATATAACATCTACAAACATATTAAAACAAGTAGAAAGAACAACAAAAAATATTACACCCCATAATGTAGTAGATTAAAAAAATAGAAAAAAAGAATCAAGTTAGAGGTAAAAATCTAAGAAATTTGCCTAAAGTGCAGCTTTGTTACTTTTCAGCCCCTCCTCAACCAATGTTAAAATCAACCCATGAAAATGTTCTGCTCCACAAAATGTTTAATTCAGTAATTTATCATTTTAAATTTCAATGTGATGCTGAATATATTGTCAGAACTAATCAAAGATTGGAGATAATGATTCATCAGCACATACAACTAAAACTTACAAGAGGCAGTATCAAATTTGCATACACTTATCAATACATTTAATATTGCGATTGAATAGACCCTAATAAACACCGATTTGTGTATCATGTTTTCTCAGTCATCCGCAGAACAGATTCAGATCACCATTTGAAAACCCTGTATAGTAAATCCAAGCAACATTTTCTGTGAGCAGAAGGAATAGTTGCGAGGTGTCATTTGTCTGATTTGTCTCATTATTCCTTCCACAAACACACAATTTTAGTATTTGAACACGTGTTTAATGATTTACTAAGCGAAGCTTAAATGTAGCACCCAGTGCGGATCGAACTTAATGTAATCATTAATTGATTGAACAAGACAAGCTTATCGAAAATTACACAACTTCAAAGTGCCCAGTGATGAACTAAGGGCCGCGTAAAGCGATAAATACGGAGCGGCCCGTGAGAATTGAACTCGCTAATCAGTGCGTTGTGGTCCAGTGGATATCGACTCGGAACGAGAAATCGGAGAGCCGCGTTCGAATTCCAGTTGAATTCGTTGCAATCATATGCGCAAATAACCTTGGGAAAGGTATTAATCCGTCTCTTCCTACCAGTTATGAGTTAAATAACAGGACAGGTTGGGTTCTCTAGCCTTTGTTGGCAACCAGTCTACCGCAGAAAGCAATGGCAACCTACTGCGGGATAATCTTCTGCCCAGTCAGTCATGTCTCTTTCGAGACATCATCGTCCAAGCGTGTATCACGTATGGCACTTAACTGACGGACGGACGGACGCACACACACACACATACATGAAATCTAGAAGCGAGCGGTTTCACATTACGGTTCTTCAGAGTAACCCTGAAGAACCATAGTGTGAAACCGCGGTAGGTGGTGGCGGCTCGCTTCTAGATTTCTTGTATTCTCACTACTTTCGTATCGAGCACTAGACGTCTTGTTCTTGTGCGCTGTTTGTTTCTTTCTTTTTTTTTTACTTTTCCCATTATTTAACCCACGAGGTAGTTCTTGCCGGGTTACAAGACGGTTTAAATTACTGTTAAGTTATCACTATTTCCGGAAGTAGGGTCTGTTATTACTGGTGTTACCTTACTGTGATTAGGTTCATTACTATCTCTCTCTCTCTCTCTATATATATATATATATATGTGTGTGTGTGTGTGTCTGAGGAAGAACAGAAATTATGACTAAGTGTAACCATACCATAAAATACCTATTAGGTTCATACAACCATGAATAACAACGTTATAATTTCTTGTAATTTTAAAAATTGCACATTCAAAAAAGGTAAAACCAGTTATTGCAAATCGCAAAAGACACCACATGGTAGAAACCTAGGTCGCGTAATAACACGTTTGCAAATGAAGATAGATTATTATTGTTAGAATTACTGATAGGATGTATCCGTAAAGGAGCAAAATAAATAAGAAACAAGGGAGAAAATGTCTTGATGAAGTCACTCAGAGGACGAAAACGCGTCGGCTATGAAAAGTTTTATTCATATATTCAGGGTGTGGAGATAAATTGTCTAAATTACGCAAAAAGTGAAAATAATATTCATATCTCATTTTAACAGATACGAGCACTATAGCCCGGCGTTGCTCGGGTGTAATGAAAGCTTTAAAACTAATCCATGGTCCTGGAGATCAGACTCTTTCGACGTTGGCACGAAAAACTAAAAAGTAATAGTTGTTTCCAGTTAAAGCGAAACTGTAGACTGAAAGAAAAATGAATGGATGTAAGTCAAATTTTGATTTCCTGGTATCGATATCAAATAAGTTTTTTCGTCAAAAACTGAATTTTGAAGGCTAAATAAGTCCTCTGGGTAAATGGTATCATGGCTGAAACTAAGAACTACAATTATACCTTCTTAGAGCCAAACTCGAAGCAAAAACTAAATTAAAAGAGCTGAAAAAATAGACATACAGGCAGATAAACAGACACACGCACAAACATCTTCCTTTCCTTTATATATATATATATATATATATATATATATATATATATATATATAATCGATTTTCTGCCCTATTGTAAGAACTGCAACCTTGAAACTTCTGAATATCGTTTCTTATGTCTTTGTCTATGAGTATCAAATTTGATTAAAATCGGACCACTCCTATAACCGGATTTTTTGGATTATCGATTTTCGATATTTGTAGGGGGTACATCGACACAAACCCTAGGTAAGAAGACTCGCAGACGCTTATAGTACAAATGTGTAAATTTTCAAGAAAATCGGTTCAGCCGTTTCGGAGTCTATAGGTAACGGACGCACACAACTTCCATTTATAAATAAGTTTAGATTTACTAAAATCATACGAAGATATTTTGAAATATTTTATGTAATGGAATAAGAAATCAGAAAGTAGAATTCCTTTTATTCACTTAAATACTCCTAGGAAAAGTATTAATACATATTTTCCCCTCCAGCTATGGGTTGAATAGCAGAACAAATTGGATTCTATAGCCTTGGTTTTAACGGCTCTAACGCAGAAAGTAATGGCAACCTATCGTGGGGAAGTTCTCTTTAGTCAGTCATGTCCCGAAATAATCACGAACGCCCAATGGTAGTGGCGATTGTGGAACGCTGAATATTGGGGGAGGGGCACTTAGGGGCCAAGATTTTCAAGGAAGGAAGGGGCGGAGTCCAGTAGTGTCTTCATTTTTATACAACACCACTATCATGTAACCAAATTAGGAATGAGTTTGGGTATAATATGTTACTTCACTAAAGTAAACAGTATAATTTTTCATTCATAGTAGTGGAATTCTAATCTATTCTTGCCCTCTTTTCCACTCTCAGGATGTTGGAACACAAGATAGGTTAATTTCAAAATCAAAGTGTTAATAGTAACGTCAATACTAGCAAAACAGTGTGATCTGTTTGCTCTGATTTTTCCTCTATAAAACGTTTTTTTGAAAAGCAAAAATTAAAATAATACAACCAAATCAATCAAAATGATGTGGTCACCAGGGTCGTACAAAAACCAGCTAAAATTTCATTTAAGTTCTCAGGAAAGTCCGACCACACAATCAAGAAGCTACTTTAAAATAAGGAAATAATTTAGATAATATCATTTCTCCATGACCCTTAAACAAAATATCAAATAGGGAATTTGGATAGAAAACAAACCCAAGTTAACATACATACTATATTGCTTCGATTTTACTTATTTTTCTAGATTTCAGCAAAAGTTAATGTAAATTATTTTACTTCAGTATTCATAGAAATTTACTTCTTAAAGAGTAGAGTCAATTTATGCTACTACAAGTCCAAAAATGTAAACTTGATCAAATGGTTGGACTTAGGGTATAGTTGGTAACTGGATAGTTCACAGACAGGTCATTCATTCACTAGGCTAACTGTGAATGCCTGTTTACACCTACTTGTAGTAATAATTTTGTCAAAGTGCAAAGATGTTGATGTGTTAAGGCATGGTACATTGCAACAGAGACATCGTTATAAGAATTAAGATTTATTTGACATATTTACATAAAGAGGATATACGTATTGTTTTAAGGCATACCAGGCATGAAGTGAAAGTGTTACTTGTCGATTCCTACGCCAAGGGGTTAGATGTAAATTGCATGTAGGAAAATAGTTCCATGATATTACTACATCCCCCTTACCAGATAGAAAAGAAAGACATTGTTCAGATGTTTGTTATGTGCGGTAATATATTTGTTACTTGTATCTTTTTGGCCTATGTATTTCACGGCCACTTCTTGTGTTGTATGTTGATTGCTTTGGGGTTAATTTGTGTGAGATGTTGCTTGTGTTAGAGTGTCCAGTTTGTGATGAAGTGTTGTGATCATTAAAATGAATTTGTTTAGGGGTGGATGTTCCTGCTGTTCTTATCTGGACTCGTCTTTTTGTCGATCCATTTGGTAGTCGAAGGATGTACGATCTTGGTTTTTTTGCACATTTACTCAGAACCGTTGCTGGTTTTCATTTCCCCGTTTGGTTATCCAGCATACGTATATCTTGTAATGATATTGTTGTCGTGAGTAAGAATAAATAACTCAACAACCGCCCGGTTCACTAACTATCGCCCGGTTCACACTCCACCCTCATCTATTGAACAGGTGAAGAGGCTCATCCCTTGTTTCCTGTTTAGGATGAGGTTTCCGGTTTTCTCTTTTCTAATCTTCTCTTATGTAGCCCCCTGCACATCAGTGGCGTTACCGCCTTGCTTGGGGTGATATGATTAATAAAAAAAAAATTGTATTCCGTGAAAATAATATTTACAAAGGTTATTAGTATCCAATACAAGAATAAGGGTTAATCGTCTCAACCGTCGTAAGACGTAGTATGAGCAATGGGTACTTCCGGGTCGTCACCGGAAGTCTACGACTGACTTGTCGATCGGCTGCTCGGCGCACACTCCTACGTAGATGCCACCATTACTTTACATAGTAATGGAATAGACCATTATAGCCGAATAGGCGCGGGCGTCCCAACAGGTATGTACTCTAATTGCATCTGGTATCCCTGTAACTTGATTATCATTCGTTGTAGTCTAGGAGGTGCACTAGTCAGTGGCTTCTGTAGTATCATGACGAGTGGCTTATGGTCGGTGAGTACTTTAAATTTACGCCCATATAGATATGTATGGAATCTTTGGACACCAGATACAATTGCAAGAAATTCTCTTTCTATGCATGCGTACCGCTTCTCAGTGTCTGTTAGAGACTGATGCATATGCGAAGGGTTTTTTGTTTTGCATTAATGCAGCTCGAAGTCCTTTCAAACTTGCATCGGTTTGTAGTACTGGTATTTCAGCTGTGTTAAAATATGTCAATGTAGAATCTTGGCTGATTACTGTTTTGAGTTTTTCACAACATACTTTTTCGGGTTCTTCCCAAAGAAAGGGTGCATCCTTCTTTAACAGTCCTCTTAGTGTATGTGTCTTGTCAGCCAGGTTAGGAATGAACGGTGATAAGACCTAAGAATTCTTGTAGCTCTTTCTTACAAGCTGGGTAAGGCATGCTAGGCGTGAAGTGAAATGTTACTTGTCGATTCCTACGCCAAGGGGTTAGATGTAAATTGCATGTAGGAAAATAGTTCCGTGGTATTACTACAGTAGGTACCTCCACTCATTTTCTATAACTAGCTTAAACTGAATTTTTAAAAACAAAAGTTTTCTTGAAACTTTTATTTTATTTTTAATTGAAATTAAATGATCCAATTTACTATTTCCAGTTAGCAAAATACTCTGGACTATTTCAAACAGAAATTGTATTGATTGGAATATAGAATTTTGAGATTTAAAAAAAAACGGCCATTTTTGTCTGAGCAACAGATTTGTAAGCAAAATTAATTCTCAGTTTTTAAAATTTTGCAAAAATATACATCTGTGACACGATATTTTTGAAAACATAGCAAATTTAATGTTAAATTAATCTTATATAAGAATTATTTATTTATAGCATGAAATTTAGACTAAATCACGGAATGTTGATTTTTCTGACATTTCACGTATGATTTAACAAGTGAAAAACGGACAGATGCAAGATAAGCTATGGTGATTACAAGTAACATATTTGTCCAAATTTTTCCCTATAAGGGGAAGAAACCGTGAAACACATTACTTTTTCACACAAATAATCTTCAAATACACACACACAAAAAAAATTAATAATTACGATTACTCGATAATTTATAAGAAACTTTTCAATTTTTGATTAGCGAATATAGTCTTCACTTAAGAACTTATCCTAACGTCTGCAAGTCGTTAAAATGTTTTAGTACTTTTGAAACTTCATAAATTGTTATAATAAAAAAGTAATAATGAAAACAATTCTGTGATAAAATGTCTGTCGGAAGGGACTTACCTCAGTCTGTACAAATCAATGTAGCATGTAAGGTCCTGTTACGTGTTAAGAAGAAAAGAGATATGGCGGCCGCGCCTGATTATATGCTGGCGGGTCTCACGAAGTAACGTAAAATCCCGTTCTTCATATGCAAATAAGATGGTGCCGGCTTGCATAAAAAGTCTGTTTTCAGAGACGGATCTTGTTTGAAGCTGTGTATGTATGGATGTATGGATTCTTTTGGTGATTGAGCAAAAAGTAATGAGTTGTGATAGTGTTTAGATAGATATAGGATAGTTCAGCGAGTACCAACCTCTTCCCCCACCCCTTTTCGGCCTTGTGCCACAATTCTGTACTTTTTACAGAATAAATAGTGTGATAGTATTTAGCTAGGTATAGGATAGTTAACTGAAGACCACCCTCTACCCCTCCCCTTGTTCGGTTTTGTGCCACAATTTTGTGTTTTTTTTTTTACAAAATAAATATTTTGCTTAGCTAGGGATAGGATAGTTGACTGAGTACCACCCTCTACCCCCTTTTCGGCCTTGTGCCACAATTTTATATTATTACAAAATAAATAGTGTGTTTAGCTAAGGTATAGGGTAGCTATTGTAGACCAACATCTACCCCTCCCCTTTTGGCGGTGTGCCATAATTTCTATATTTTTCAAAAATAAATACTGTGCACGTACAGTATTGAGACGTGACGATTTAAAGAACAAAAACCAAATCTACAAAAAAACTTCATTATTAATTGAAAAAAAAAATTTCTTCAGACTCTAATGTCTTTATGTTCTTTATTAAAGCATTTAAAAGCTTATCTAATTAAATATTGTCAGACTTTTATTGCATTTTTTATTTTACTATTAGGAGCAGATTTTCAGAAAAAAAAATTGTTTTACAGTCCCCAATGAATCCTGCGTTTCACTAATAAAACCAATTTGCTTCCAAAATTTAATTTCTTGAAATTTCATGAATTTTTGTGGAGGCGGGACAACAGATCTTAAAAAATATATATTTTCACCAAGATATTTTAAAATAATAATCAAAAAATTATTTCATTCATTTGTAAATAAGTGCTAAAAGTTTAATTAAAATCCGAGAATTATTTGATTTTTGCAAGAATTTCCAAATTAATGTGTTTTTCACCAGAAAAAAAAAAAAAAACTGAGTTAAGTCATATTTACATTTTCCATTGTAAACTCTTGTAACAATTTGGTTACTCGCTAATGAAAATCAAAACAAGATTTCGTACCAAAATTTTGAACGTGTTAGAAAGGATTAAGGGTTTTTATTAAACTTGGGGCCTTTTTTCTTCATCCGACTTCAACGATAGCTAAAGGAAGATGTGAAAAAAAAGTTCATTTATTTTCTTCGTTTTTTTTTTTTTTTTTCTATTTTGCTGCCAAATATTTTAACCGTTATGATGTTGCTTTTAAAAGGAAGACTAAAAGGACATTTTTTTTTTTATTACCCTGACCACTGGTATTCCAATTTTAGCTGATACTTGTGAATGATGATTGATTATTTTGGGGATTGACATTTTATTACTCTCTTCTGACTGACCTATTCACTAAAAGGTTGCTATATATATATATATATATATATATTTTTTTTTTTTAATTACTGACTGCCTCTCAGGTTGCGGTTATTATTTCTAATTAACATCTAATAACATCCTTCCGATATGACATACCTCTTTCTATCTATCTGGGTGTTTTATTTTGTTTATTTTAAACTGGTTTCTGTGTGTGTTCTTAAAAATAAATAAAGCCTTTTTAGAAAGTATTTTAGATTATATAAAGATGGAAATTATAACCAAATATACTTTGGTACCGACGTTTGTTTCCAAGAAATTCCGCATAATTTTAAAAAATTTCGTCTTTTGTTTGAAAATGTCTACCGTCAGAAAAAAGTATTTTGCAGAATAAAGTAATGGAATAACATTCTCTTTTGGAAGAAAAATAACTGAAGTAAATTTCATATTAAAAATCTGACAATTTGTTTAAAAGATATTCCGTTATGAGAGTAATGGGAAGAGTAAACAGCCTCGTTTGCAATTCGCTGAAAATGAAATCCATCAAGGTTTTGAAGAAATGAGGTATCCTCGTAATGGTGGATGTACTTGGGATTACACGGAAGAACAGAAATATCAAAATGGGAACTTTTAGAAATAAAAATAAAATTGGCGCAGGTGACAGACGCATGTGTTTGGGGTCAGGACCGACAGCGGGACTGGGTCAAACGGATGGCACGCAACTGAGTTGAAAACTTCGATGTTAACTGAATAAACTTTGTTGGAAAGGCAATAAGAAATGCACAACTTATAGACACAATATCTCAGATTTTATTGCTAACGATTTTATAACTGGTATTAAAACGCTATATATAAATTAGATACTGTGGTTATACCGAGCAAAAGCGATGGACCGGATATTTGCGCTTTCACGACCAGAAAGCAAATGACTAAAAGTCGTCGGTGCGCCGCCGGCTCCGCGCAGATGTTCCGGTTGAAAACTAAATATTAATTAAGTATTAAATTTCCAGTTCGCGAGCCTACGCGAATTTTATTTATCAACCAATGGGTAGCCCAGAACCAAATACAAGTGTGAAATTCCAAATGAGCTGCTGTGATCCAAAAGGAAAATATAAAAAGCGGATACAGAAAGGATCGACAAGCAGACCGACTCAAGGAGAAGAGAGTAATTGGTATCTCCCTTGACCAAAGTCAAGTGGCTTACTACGCTCGCCTCCCTTACCTCTTTCCTTCTTCTCTGCCTCAAAAACTACTTACTGACCTAAGGAGCGAATACATCAAAGACATAAAAGAGAATTAATGCTTAGGGATTTCGGAGCATTAATTCTTTTTCAGCATTTTATTGCCATGAACATTTTAACCTCCGTTGGACCTATACTTCATGTATTACCTCAATTGTAAAAACATCAATTGATAAGTATTATATATAAAATGTTATTTTCCTACTTAAATTGCTTTTCCTGATTTTATAATCATTTTATGACTTATAGTGGGCTATCTACAACAAGGCCAAATTCCGTTAACCTGCAACAGTATGCAACTACCCTTCACTAGAACGGACTCCACTACTAACAGAAAAGAATAGATAAGCAACCCGCTATAGTACCTCCAATATTTCGGCATAAATTTTCAATACGTAAGTTTAAAATGAAATTTGTAAAATGAAAAAAAAAAATTCTTTAAGACTTCATTTTAGATTTAATTAAAAGCTTAATGACTAAATTTATTATTTCCGTTAAGTAAAAAATTCTGGTGTATTTCAGATAGAAATTACATAGACTGGAATGTCACATTTTTGATTTCTTAAAATTTTCTAAAAACGGCGATTTTCTTAATTTTAAGAAATTTGTAAACAAACAAAAATTCATCGATTTCTAAAATATTTCAGAAGATTTGAAACTTTATTTTAGTAAAATTAGTAAATTGAAAGAAATATTATTTATAACATAAAAAGTAATACAAGCAATTATTAATGATTGGTTGTGTTCATCTGATCGAACGTTTGACGGACTGTTGAATGACGAAGCGATGACAGCTTCTACGCATGATCATAGCTACAATTTTCATAAATCTAAGGGAAGAGACGAAACTCCTAAATTACGTAACTGTTTCATGATGACAGTTTTAGTCAAACATACATGAAAATAAAGGATGTATTAAGTAAATAAAAATTATGTTAAAAATAAATGGTAACACTACGATTAATAATCTTTTCAATTTCGGACTCGTAAGTTTCGTTTACACTTATTATTAAAACCTCCAGGAAACACCACAATAGAGAATTATACACGATTTTAAACTATTAAAAATTATTATAATTAAAATGTAAAAAAATTGAAAAAATTCATTTTAAAAATTCATTATTCATAAGATATTTTTCGTTCTTCAGACAATAATGTCCTTTATATTAATTATTTACAAAAGCAATTAGAAGCTTTTCTAATTAAGTAATGTCATAGTTTTATTGGATTTATTATTTTTCAATTCAGAGCAGATTTTCAGTTAAAAATTATACCTTAAAAAAAAGTAGATGATTTACAATCTAAAAAAGATTCCTACTTTTAACAACAACAAAAAAAAAAATAACAATCCTCAGGGAACACGAAGTTTATGGGCGAAATTTCATGAAATTAAGTAAGTTGGGGGTAACACATTTAAAAAAACTTTTTTACCAATATTTAAAAAAACATTTAAAAAATAATTTAATTCATTTGTGAATAAGTCCTGAAAATGTCATTAAAATCGGACAATTATTTGATTCTTACAAGAATTTCCAAATAAATGCGTTTTTTCTGTAGAAAACGCAAAAAAAAAAAAAAAAAAAAAAAAATCAGTGTTAAAAGTTAGAGAAGGCGATGACGTAAACAAAACAGGATTTTAACCAAAATTTCCAACGTGTTAGAAAAGATTAAAAAATTTCAAAAAATAATTAAAAAATAATTCGGTCTTCATCTTAATAATAACATGAACATTTTGACGATAAAACTTTATTTTCGTTAAGTTTGTGGCCAGTTTCATTACGCTATGCTGTTTTCTCGCGAAATAGTGAAGGTACCTAATTTAAATATGCAGCTTATTTGAGTTTCAGCTGAAGTGACTTTTATTACAAGTATTTTTGATGGGAGGCGATTTTCACCAGATATGGGTTAAAAATAGTTAGATAGGGCTATCTAGCCATGGTTGGAAACCAGTTTCGGAGAAAGAAAATTTGGAATCCAAAACGGTTTGTGGGATACATAATTGAACTCGAAATTTCAATCAGGATAGTTGTAGTATAAACTACGTGTTGCATTTCTCCATCTTAGGTCCTACACTCTTCCTGATATATATTAATGATCTCCCTGATTCCATAAGAACCCAAATAGGTTTGTACGCCGATGACACCACAGTTTACTCTCGCCTCCAACAAAAATCTGGTGTAGGCGTCAAAGCTAAACTTGCAGCCGAGATTGAAAAAGACCTCCAATCCATATTGGACTGGGGTAAGAAATGGCTAGTAAATTTTAATGCTTCTAAAACGAAGCTACTGTCAATTAACCATCATCGACAATCTCACCTACCTCCCATTAGCATGGACCAGGCTTGCCTCCCAGAGAGTAAAACACTACGCCTCCTTGGTCTCACACTTTCAGCGGACCTCAAATGGAATGACTATATCGAATCCATTGCTAAATCCGCTGCTATGAAAGTCGGTTCTCTGTGTAGGGCCCGGAAGTTTTTTCCGTCTAAATCTATCCTGCACATTTACAAATCTACCATCCGCCCGTGCATTGAATACTGCTGCCATATCTGGTCGGGTGCCCCTGCTGTTCTCCTCGGGCTTCTCGATAAGGTTCAGAGGAGGGTCTGTAATGTGATAGATACCGACTTGGCAGACCGCCTGCAGTCTCTCTCCCACCGGCGAGACGTGGCTTCGCTGTGTCTCTTCTATAAATACTTTCACGGCTTCTGCTCCGATGAACTTAGATCACTGGTGCCCCCTAACTACGAATTTGCACGAGATACTAGATTAGCAACTAGATCCCACCCTTTTACAGTGAAACCGATAAGATGCAGCCGCAACTTCTACTCCAACAGTTTCTTTCCTTGCACTTCCCGACTGTGGAATTCTCTTCCACACGATTGCTTCCCCGACGGCTGCAATCTCCAGGAGTTTAAATGTAAGGTCAATAGACACCTCCTAACACACTAACCTGCTCCCATTCTATCAAACACTCTTCCCATTTGCCCAACCCTCATCCTCAGTATCCTTACTCATCTATCACCTTCCTCCTGACATTCCCTATGTCTAACCACTCCTTCTCTTTACCTTCCCCTATGTAGCCCCATTCGCAATAGTGGCAGTGGAATGCCTTGCTTGGGGTGAGATGATTAAAAAAAAAAAAAAAAAAAATTTCGGGTAATTTTTTTTTTTCAAAGGGGATGTTATACTAAACGTATTAACAAAGAAGAGTAACCATCCCCAATTGCCCCCTAGGACAATAATAACTACAAATTGTTAAACATTCAGTAATCCTCACAACAGAAAAAAATATTTTAAAATGCTAGAAAAATAATAAACAAAAAACATTCAAAGCCTTTCTCGCTCCTATGACACACAGAATTCTGTGTGTGTGTGTGTGTTGAGTTGTGATAAAGCTTAGTGCCAAGATTGGTGTTTCTTTCGCTGGTTTACAGATAAAAAGGCATTTTGGCAAACAAGAAAAAAAAGAAAAAGCCCTGAGGAGTAAAGACATCAAAATAATGCCTTCACGAAACTTCGAAGTAGGCAAACTTCTCCACAATAATGACATTAAACCCAGTTATAATCGAGCTCCCTACTCAGTAGTGACGAAAAAACAATTATAGCATCCTGGGGCAACCAAACACAATCATTGAGCAACTCAGTCAGTTAAGTGCCATACGTGATACAACGCTTGGGCGATCATGTCACGAAAGAGACATGACTGATTGGGCACAAGATTTTTCTGCAATAGGTTACCGTTACTTCTTGCAGTAGACCGGTTGCTAACCAAGGCTATAGAATCCAATCTGTTTTGCTATTCAACCCATAGGTGGAAGGAAACGAGCTAGATTAATACCTTTCCCAAAGGTATTTGTGTGCAAGTCAATGAAACAAATTCGACTGGAATTCGAAATTGGCTCTTGGACAGCTACAAAAAAGGTATAAAAATATTTTCTACATGGTTCTAGCACTGGCTCGGCATTTATGCTAATTATGAACAGAGGACATCGAATACAGCTGTGCAGAATTACTGCTGAAACAAACTAACCACCATCCAACTGTGCTCAAATACACCGTTTGGTTTCCATAAAGTTCACCACTCATAAATAAAAATGAATGTGCAGTATTTCCAAGTGAAGAAATTCACTATTACACATCAATTTCGTATGCATTTCGTCTCAAACGCCATTTTGCCATATTGACACTCAGCAGCGAGTTGTACAATGATAAAAATATTATAGAAAGCTTCAAGCTGTGTGTGTGCGTGTTTCACACAAAAGACTGTCTATATATCTCGTAACATTTTTCTTGTCCTCCAATATTTTAATCAGCTGCTGTAAAAAAAAAAAGTAGAAGAAAAAATAGCCTTAAAAGTAATTCCATAATTTGTTTTACATACGCAGTCAACGTCAGTAAAAGAAAATCCCTTTTCTCGGTGTGTTTATTGATAATAATCAGCAGAGACTTTCTTTAGCCTACAAAATCCCACCAGTATTTAATTCAAGTCTCATTAACTATATATATATATATATATATATATATATATATATATATAAAAGAATTGCAAGATAGCAACCATAAAAACTTATCAACCGTGCTAAAATAACGTCTTCGTTAACCGCAATATCCTATAAACAATTATCCAATATTAAACAAACACTTAGTAATAACGACTCTCTTAATCGCATCTTATATACGCAAATACAATTATTTTTACAGACAATTAATCATAGTAACATATATCAGGCCCCGAATTAAGCCACGACAAAATACGTTTCACTTATTTTACTGTAACCAGATACACACCAATTACATATAAGACAAAAAAAAAAACGCTAAGGCACAGACATGGAGATAGCAAAAATTGCTTCAGATACTATCTATTACAAGAATTAAGAAATTTCAATTTTGTGGTTCCTTACAACACTAATCGGCAAAACATAAATGTTGTATGTCAATTCGCTGCATCTTCTATGTACTGTGTCCCTTTATGACGTTGGTGATCATGGCTCTCCACAGTTTTCTGTCCTGTGTAGCTCTTAATAAATTTTGTCATCTCTCATAAATCATGTTCCGCCAACTTTAAGCTCACTAGGTACGTTGTGGTGTAGTGGATATCGACTCGGAATGTTAAATTGGAGAGCCAAGTTCGAATTCCAGCTGAATTCATTGCACTAACTTACGCCTAAATACCCTTGGGAAAGGTGTTGTTTCTCCTCCCAACTGCGGGTTAAATAGCAGGAGATATCAGGTTCTATAGACTTTGTTTTTCAAACCAGTCTACCACAGAAAGTAATAGCAACCTACTGCGGGAAAATCTTCTGCCCAATCAGTCATGTCTCTTTAGAAACATGATCGCCCAAAGGTGTGTCACGTACGGTATGGTACTTAACTGAGGCAGGTTATAGGAGGCACAGTGGAGTAATGGATATTAGCTTGAGGAATCAGAGAGTTAGCATTCACTTGGAAAAGGTATGGATCCATATCTTCACCCCCATTTATAGAAAAATAACAGGGCAGACTATTCTATAGCATTGGGTAGCACCCGGTCTAGAAGAAGGAATCTGTTTTCAAAACCAGCTTGGAGAGGGTAAGTAGCAGGACAGACTGGGTTATGTAGTTTGGTTAGCAACCAGCTGGGACACTAACAGGTTCTACCATCCCAGGTCTGGGTGGATCTGGGAACAACAGCAATTAAGAGGTGGTTACATGCTCTTCAAAATTTCCCAATTAGAGGCCTTGCTGCCGGATGCTGTTTATCGTCAAACTCAGGACGCAAAAATATTTTTAAAAGTACCTAGTCAAAGGTGGTAGAGTAGTGGTAAAGAAAGAGGTCAGTGATAAGAAAATTTGTAAACGTGCTTCTGTGCCTAATGATGTGATTCCTACCTGCCAGGTAGTGTTTACCATCTCGCAGTTGCGCGTCTGTCTCCAGGAAGAGTGCGGCTCAGTTGCGCGTCTGTCTCCTGGGACAGAAACGCAGGTGAGAAAAATAAAATACTGAGAGGCGTCCGATTCCGGGGAACAGATACCCGAGATTGTACGACCCAATTGCCCTAAAGGGGCGGATCGTTGGTTGCCTCTGAGTCCAACGAAAACGACGGTTGCGGGGGCTGGGCAATTTTTAACTCTGGCCCGAGTGTACACGCTTGGGTTCCACACCATAAAATACAACCTTGTGTCACATCACGTCACGTCATAGTGGCGAAACGAGGTAAATATCTAATCATGTGAATGTTGTTAAAGTTATGAATTTATTTTATTTTTATGATTGATTCACTGTCATTTTATTTTTATTGGCTCCAAAGCGACTTATTTTTTAGCCGTTTCTATTGGCTGAAAATTGTCACCACTGGATATCATTGGTTGGATATAATTGGTCATCTTAAACCGGAGCTCGAGTAGGAAGGAAAACACTATTAAGCTTGATATTTTTATTGTTCCGATTAACTTCTTTTTATGTGTAAAACTTTAACAAAACCAAGTGGAGTGGAGGCTTACTTATTTCGCTTTCAGTCTAATATTCCTAAATTTAATACAAGAAATTTTAAAAGTCAACATGTGTTGTTGATGGAATCGGATCCATCGGAGAACTTAATACTTAGGTACTTTTTTTTCTTTTTATCGAGGGTAGAGATATTTTACGGGATTCAAATATATCAAAAGAATTTCACTGAAAATTGAACCCACCGAAGTATTTCAAATATTGTTTCTTGAAATGAATACGAAGAAAAAGTTAAGAGTAATTTCCTTTTTTTTATGTAATTAAGCAAAAAGAAATTTTAGAAATAATGGTGGGTTTTAGCGGAAATAGCAGGAAAGAAGAAAAAATAAGGACGGAGTGGAAATAAAGACAGTGGTGTGGGGGGCAAATTAGAGCGAAGTGATAGTTATTCGAGGGGGAAATAGAGTGAGAGAGAGTAAGGAGAAAAACAAAGAGAAAAGACACGGTAAGGTGGGGGAAGAGAGAGAGAGAGAGGAAGAGAGAGAGGGGAAGAGAGAGAGGAAGAGAGAGAAGTTTTCCTTCTTGTCTGCATGGGGATTTATCTTTCAAGATTTTGTCAAACGAAAAAAAATTTTGAAAGTTTTGAAACAGAATTCCAAGTAATTTGTTGCAATCGAAAATATGCATTTTTGTTTTGCTTTTGTTAAATGTGAATCCAGTTTCCGTAAATTTTGTGTCTTGTTGCATAAATCCGTACTGATATACCCCACCTTACCAGTAGTGCAAACATACAACGACTGAGAGTGGCGGACGAATACAGATTGACAAGGGCAAAATAAGTAAAAAACATTTCGGCAAACACCGGAAGACAGATTGATCTTTTTCTCCTTCTCCATAATTCAGAAGAGATCAAGTGAGAAGAAGTTCCCTATCTACCCAAATTTGCTTCATATAGGAGGAAATTCACGTTTGCCTAGGTGTCGCGTCTCTGAAGGACGTTGGCGATCATTTGCCTAGGTGTCGCGTCTCTGAAGGACGTTGGCGATCATTTGCCTAGGTGTCGCGTCTCTGAAGGACGTTGGCGATCATTTGCCTAGGTGTCGCGTCTCTGAAGGACGTTGGCGATCATTTGCCTAGGTGTCGCGTCTCTGAAGGACGTTGGCGATCATTTGCCTAGGTGTCGCGTCTCTGAAGGACGTTGGCGATCATTTGCCTAGGTGTCGCGTCTCTTAAGGACGTTGGCGATCATTTGCCTAGGTGTCGCGTCTCTTAAGGACGTTGGCGATCATTTGCCTAGGTGTCGCGTCTCTTAAGGACGTTGGCGATCATTTGCCTAGGTGTCGCGTCTCTGAAGGACGTTGGCGATCATTTGCCTAGGTGTCGCATCTCTTAAGGACGTTGGCGATCATTTGCCTGGGTGTCGCATCTCTTAAGGACGTTGGCGATCATTTGCCTAGGTGTCGCATCTCTTAAGGACGTTGGCGATCATTTGCCTAGGTGTCGCGTCTCTGAAGGACGTTGGCGATCATTTCTTTCCACAATTTCTTGTCCTTTGTGGCTCTTAACAACTTATCTTTTTGCCATCTAACCCTAACCTTGCTCTGCTCTCATTTCACTCTAGCCCGCCAGGTAGGTCATGCATTACTTGCCTCTGTCTCTCTTATCTTCAATCAGTCCTGTGAATATCAGATTCTCCAAGCCTTCTTTCATCATATGTGTCCCAGAAAGTTTCCGGGTGTTAAGTGGAAGTGTCTTTTTTTGTTGTCATTGCCCTTCTAACTTTGCCCATTGCTCACATGTTCGGTTCATGGTATTCTCAGTATCCTTCTGTAGAATTTCAGTTACTTTATCTGTGACGAAATTATCGAGCATTCATTGAAAATATAGGAGGGCTTATGTTTCACAACAGTACAGTACATGTTTCTTTGTTTCTGACCATAATTTTCCTGTTTCTTAATACTTGACTCGGCTTCTGGAAGGCATCTTTTGCTATCCCAATGCGTCTTCGAATTTCCGTGTCACCTTTTTCTTTCTCCATTAGTAAGCTTTGAAGATATCTAAATTGTTGTTTTTGCTTTGTTTTCACTAATCTCCAAATTTTTCATTTTTTAAATTTTTTTTTATAATCGTTTCACTTCAAGTAACGCATTTTACTGCCGCTGTTGAGCATGGGGTTACATAGGAGGTAAGTTATGAGAAAGAGTGACAGGCTACAGGGGGTGCTAGAAAGAGGATAGAAGATGGATGAGAATACTGCTGAGAGTGGAGAGGACGAAGAAAGAAGTATGAGAGAGAGAGAGAGGAAGCAAGTTAGTGAGATAGTAGATGACTATTGACTTTACATTTGAATTCTTGAAGATTGTAGCTATCGGGAAAGCAAGTAAATGGAAAGGAATTCCACAGGTGGGAAGTGCGAGAAAAGAAGCTGCTGGAGTAGAATTTGCGTTTCCAATTCATTGGTTTCACAGTAAAAGGGTGGGACCTAGTTGCTAATCTTGTGGCACGAGTAAATTCATATATAGGGGGTAACAGTGAGCTAAGTTTATTGGAGCAGAAGCCGTGGAAGTATTTGTAGAAGAGACACAGGGAAGCCACGTTGAGAAAGTGACTGTATCCGAGTTGCTAAGTCGAGATCGATCACATTACTGATTCTCCGTTGGATTTTGTCAAGAACCCCTAAGTGGATAGCAGGGGGCACCCGACCAGATATGGGAGCGGTATTCAATGCACGGGCGAATGGTAGATTTGTATATGTGCAGGATTGTTTCAGACGCGAAAGCTCCCTGGCTCTGCACAGTGAACCGACCTTCTTAGCAGCGGATTTAGCCATGGTGCAGCGAATTTGGTCTACTCAAATAATATGAATATCTTTGTTGAGTAATAATTTTTGGAGAGGATAATTATTTAGCTCTTTTATATGTGCGTTGTGATGCAGTGGATATCGGCTTGGAACGAAAAATCGGAGAAAGGAGTTCGCATTCCAGTTGTATTCGTTGTACTCATTTACGCGCAAACATCCTTCGAAAAGATTGTAATCCATCTCTTCTCCCTCCAGCTATGGGTTGAATAGCAAGGAAGATTAGATTCTATAGACTTGGTTTGCAACCGGTCTACTACAGCAAATAATAGCAACCTATTGCAGGAAAATCTTCTGTTCAATCAGTCATATTTCGAAAAAGACATGATCACCGAAGCGTTGTATCACATATGACACGTGACTATCACGGCTTACCAGTTTGTTATCAGAAGAGAAAAATATGGCTTAGTTATCGATTTTGAAGGAGGGCGTTACTTATAACATCTACTAGCAGTATAGCCCAGCGTTGCTCGGGTGTAATGAAAGCTTTAAAACTAATCCATGGTCCTGGAGATCAGACTCAGCCTAAAGAATATTTGTGTGAAGTTTGGTGAGAATCGGATAAAAATTGTGGATTTGTATAAAGGACATACAGACAGATAAACAGACACACACACACAAACATTTTGCCTTTATATATATATATATATATATATATATATATATATATAATCGATTTTCTGCATTATTATAAGAACTGCAACCTTGAAACTTCTGAATATCATTTCTCATGTCTTTGTCTATGAGTGTATCAAATCTGATTAAAATCGAACCACTCCTTCTATAACACGATTTTTTCGATTATCGATATTTATCGGGGGTACCTCGACACAAAAAAGTGGTTCCAATCCCAATGCAACGTGTTTCTTGTTACGAATCTTTGCTTTCACGACACCTTCAGACACTATTTTTGGGTAGACTTGTCACGGGTGATGAGAAGCGGATATTCTACCATAAGGTTAAATGTCGACGATCATGGATAAATCAAGGAGAAAGACCAGTTTAGCAACCGACTGCAGGACTCCCTGCCAAAAAGATCATGTTGAGCAAATGGAATCAAGTTATAGAGAGCAAAGGCTGTTATTGTTATGAATAAAGATTTTCAAAAACACAGTTTTTCATTTTCAAGATTAAATTTTAAATCGGCAAAATCTTTGCACCGACCTGATAGTTTTAACGTAGCTTCCCTGTGCCTTTTCTATGAAGAGTTTCATTTTTTGTTCTGATGAACTCTTTCGTACGTCGTTTTTACAAATTTAAGGTCAGTGCGTTGTGGTGCAGTGGATATCGATTCGAAACGACAAATCAGGGTGCCGATTTCGAATTTCAGTTGAATTTCTTGCATTCACCTACGCTCAAATACTCTTAGGAAAGGTATTAATCGGTCTCTTCCCTTCATTTATGGGTTAAATAATAAGACAGATTGGGTTCTATAGCTTTGGTCGGCAACCAATCTACCGCAGAAAGCAATGGCAACTTACTGCGGGATAATCTTACCAGTCAGTCATGTCTCTTTCGAAACATGATCGCCTAAAGCGTGTATCACGTATGGCACTTAACTGACTGACCAGATCAGAAGCTAGGGTTCATTTTACATTTGAAGTAACTAGATACAACTCTAAGTAAATTACTAACAGTTTATTCTCTCGCACTCTTTCCTTGTGGAACTCTCTTCCGGTTTCTTGCTTTGCAGTCAAATTTGATCTTCAAAAATTTAAATGCAATTTCAATATTGCTACCATATTTGGTCTAGTGCTCCTCCGATATATCTGGAGATTCTTTAAATCCAACGAAACATCTGTGATGTTATCTGTCCTGACCTGGTAACTTGGCTTCAGTCAATTCCTCACCGCCGTTATGTGGCTTTTCATTGTCTTTTCTATAGATATTTTCATTTACAGTATTTACATTATTCGGACTGTTATCCTAAACTTGTCATTTGTACGACGTTTCGGCTGTTGTACGCTCTGGCCTTCTTCAGGCTCTACGAATTTCGAACCGAGCCCTTTGTTACAATCACTGGTGTATATCATATCATCCTCATTCCTTGCGTCGAATGGAAGTCATGAGTTATCTCAGTAATACGGAATGCCAGAGAAAATCATTAGAGTCAAAATTGAAATATGAGCTCTGGTAAAAAATACTAGAAAAAAAACCATTAAAATAAAAAATTGCAATATGAACTCTGGTAAAAAAAGGACATTAGGTTTATAAGTCCCAAAAATTCAGTTGTTCTTGTCCTTACGGTTTCGCTTTAACCGGAAACAACTATTGCTTTTTAGTCTTTCATGCCAACGTCCAAAGAGTCTGAGCTCCAGGACCATGGATTAGTTTTAAAGCTTTCATTACACTCGAGCAACGTCGGGCTATACTGCTAGTTAAATCATACATGAAGAAAAAGAGATGAATTCAAAATTTCTTAAAGTTTTTGCGCGTAAGTAAATACAACGAACCCCAAAGAATCGTAACCCCTATCTCTCAATCATCACAGACAATCTTTCCTGCCACCCATAAACATGGACCAAGCAAGTCTCCCAGAAAGCAATATACTGCGCCTTCTTGGCCTTACCCTATCTTCCGACCTCAAGTGGAATCTCTACATTGAATCAATAGCTAAATCCATAGCTAGGAAGGTTGGGTCACTGTGTCGGGCCAGGACGTTTTTTTCCGCTTGAATCCATCTTGCACATATACAAATCAACCATCCGACCGTGCATAGAATATTGTTGCCATATATGGTCAGGCGCCCCTGCTGTTCGTCTCAGTGTTCTTGACAGGCTCTAAAGGAGAATCTGTAATGTGATAAGTCCCGACCTGGCAGCTCGACTCCAGTCACTTTCTCAACGATGGGATGTGGCTTCCTTCTTTTTCTTCTATGAATATTTTCATGGATTCTGCTCCGACGAACTTAGGTTACTGGTGCCCCTTCCACAAGAATTTACTCGGGCAACCAGACTGGCAACAAGACCCCACCCATTTACTGTTAGATCAACCAAATGCAGCTGACAATTCTACTCAACGGCTTCCTGCCTGTGGAACTTCCTTCATATACTTGCATTCCTGACGTCTACAACCTCCACGAATTTAAATGCAAAGTAAATTCCTATGACTTATTCACTTAAATCCAGCCCTTTCTACATCACACAGTGTATCTTGTTCTTTTCCTTTCTCTCTACCTTTGGAACTGTCTTCACTCCTGTGTTCACATCCTTCTCTTGCCTTTTCTCTTTCACCTCCTCTAGCTGGTTCGTCTTTCTTTTCACTCTCCTCCTGTCTAAAACTAACGCTCTTATGTAGCCCCCTGCACATCAATGGCGGTACCGCTTGGTGTGAAATGATTAAAAAGAAAAACAAAAAAAATCGGCTTTCCGATTAACAATTCTAAGCCATTATTCTTTACACTCGCGCATCTTATAGCATCTAAAGCTTTCCCTCATCTAGATACTGACCTAACTCAATGTTGCTTCACATCAGTGACCGCACGAGACCGGTGTTTCAATGTTTTGCGGCTGCAAGCCTACTTTACGAATCATTTAAAAACTACCGAAAAATCTGATCAGTGGTCAAGAATAAATGTAATCATTGCTGAAAATAACCACATGTTTACTGCGGGCGCATAGATTGCACTCACTGTATTAGGCCAGTCAGTTAAGTGCCATACGTGATACACTCTTGGGCGATCATGTCTCGAAAGAGACATGACTGACTGGGCAGAATATTATCCCGCAGTAGGTTGCCATTGCTTTCTGCGGTAGACTGGTTGCCGACCAAGGCTACAGAACCCAATCTCTCCTGTTATTTAACTCATAGCTAGAAGCGGAAGAGATGTGTTATATTATTAAATAGTAATAATTGGGGGATCGGTTTCCTATTGTTATGAAGTAATAAACTGATCCCCCACTTTATGACCAATATAAGCCTTAATCATTATTCCAACTATTATATTCAGTCAGTCAGTTAAGTGCCATACGTGATACATGCTTCGGCGATCAGGTCTCTTTCGAGACATGACTGACTGGGCAGAAGATTATCCCGCAGTAGGTTGCCATTGCTTTCTGCGGTAGACTGGTTGCCGACCAAAGCTACAGAACCCAATCTCTCCTGTTATTTAACCCATAACTGGAAGGAATAGACGGATTAATACCTTTCCCAAGGGTATTTGCGCGTAAGTGAATGCAATGAATTCAGCTGGAATTTGAAACCGGCTACCCGATTTCTCGTTCCGAGCCGATATCCAATGCACCACAACGCACATCCCTGTATTAGGTATGTGTTCATAATCGTTGGGCTCGGTAATGTTTAACAGCTAATTTAGGAAATTGTTTCAACATGTAATTATCTAATATTAATCTCATACAGAAGTAGACTACTGCTCGATTCTTAATAGGAGACACCCCCCGCACGCTAGTGTTCTAAGCTCAATTCCATCAATATCTGCGCATTCCTCCGAGGACCCTAGCCTGTGTGATATTCATTTATAGCTTTTTACCGTACCAAGTACAGAATATGACAATCAGTAATTCTTGGAACTGGCAACACGCATCGTGGTTATAATGATATTACAATCGGCTTTTCAAGTAGCCCTAACCTTATCGCTATTCAACAAAAAATAATTAATGAATTATATTCATTTTTCTCTTAAATGTTTCCAGAAAAACTTCTTTCACCCCCACCCCTTATCGATAATTTGATAATTGTCTTCCATTTTTACCAAATTAAATTTCGCTGTGGGGAAACTCATTAACTTTATGTTCTGCCAATGACGATTCTATGAGTCAGGAGGGAATCTGGATTAATGTGGTGGCAGCGGAAAGTTCTTGAAGTTTGTTTTTTGATGTTTGCGTATTAAAAAATAAAAATAGAATAAAATAAGCACAATGAGGATTCGAAAAGAAAACAATGGACTCTGAGAAAAAACTGTCGGTAAAAAAAAAAAATAACTCACTTAAAGCTCGAAAATAACTCTTAATAAAAAAAAAATGAACGCAATGGACGCTCGAAAAGAACTGTCAATAAAAAAAAAAGAAAAAAGAAAGAAAAAAAACTCGAAAAGTAGTACTTGTACAAAAATGCACTGGTATAAGATACAAATCTAAATCTATTCTAATCTATCTATCTAAACTTATTTATAAATGGAACTTTGTGTGTGTGTGTGTGTGTGTGTATAGACTCCGAAACGGCTGAATCGATTTTCTTGAAAATTTACACAGTTGTACTATAAGCATCTGCGAGTGTTCTTAGCTAGGTTTTGTGTCGGGGTACCCCCGATAAATATCAAAAATCGAAAAAAATCGGGTTATAGAAGGAGTGGTGCGATTTTAATCAAATTTGATACACTCATAGACGAAGACATAGAAACGATATTCAGATGTTTCAAGGTTGCAGTTCTTACAATAGTGCAGAAAATCGATTATATATATATCTATATATATATAAGGCAAGATGTTTGTGTGTGTCTGTTTATCTGTCTGTATGTCCTTTATACAAATCCACAATTTTTATCCGATTCTCACCAAACTTCACACAAATATTCTTTAGGCTGAGTCTGAGCTCCAGGACCATGGATTAGTTTTAAAGCTTTCAATACATCCGAGCAACGCCGGGCTATACTGCTAATCGTATATAATCGATCAACCAACTAAAAGACACAGAATAAATTGCACACCCGCGAAAAGGGATTCAAACGATTTTGGAAAAACCGAACTAAGAAAGATTCACAAGTCAGTGCGAAAAGCAAATTCTGAATCCTGATTGGATGAAAAACGGTTAAATTTATGACTTATTTTCACGCCTAGATGTGAAAAGGCCGCTGGAGCCGGCATCATGAGAAGTCTCACTATTTAAATCACGTCACTCCACATCAAAAGGCAGTCAACATGGGAGCGGTTAGCTGACGACCTCGTGGCAATGTAACGAAAGAAAATTCAAGAAGCCGACCTGGACGCAGGGCACGTCACAGTTTCATTCGCTCTCACTGCCAATTTTCTTCTTTTTCACTCTACGCCGCTGAAGATGACCAGCAACAACCAAATGTACGTGTTAAGTACAACTTCTTTATTTCTTTTGCCTTCTCTGAATAAAAAAAAAAATAAGAGGAAAGAATAAAGACTACCTTCCGTTACTACACAACTATGAACTGCGAACATTTCAAATACCTACATTACTACTATGAACAATTTTAACTACAAACTTGCATGCATTTTCTCAATGAACATTTTTTTTTTTCGCAAATATAGCGTTCAGATAACAAAATTTCACTTATATTTTCCTTCAGACAATTTTTCATTCTGAAAATAAATCTTTTATATAGACACGAGGTATTTTATCCTTTCACATTTCAACCTTCTGATATTGAAGTTATGGGGATTCCAGTCGTGTTTGGCACAAGGTCAATTTACCAAGCATCACAGAGGCCCTTACACTAGAACTATTGGTAAAATAAATAAATAAATAAATGAATGAATAAAAATAAATAAAAATAAATAAATAAATAAATAAAATATTGGTAAAAATGCACTGGATGCTTGAAACGAACCAGTGGTAAATACAAAAGGGGGTCTCTGGACGCTCGAAAGAATTGTTGGTAAAAATGACACTTAGCGCTCGAAAAGGACTATAGAAAAGGCACGAAGTTAAGAATATTGAGGAAGGTTCGATCCTCAGAGATAACCACCGTATATTTCCACTGTGAAGATGCCAATTGGTAATCATTTCAAAAAAAGAATACGGTCTCTGTCGGGAATGGATATGATTGTTAAAGAAATTTATTCTTACTACCACACAGACGGTAAATTTGTTGTAGAGTGCTTTGCAAATATATCTAATGATTTTTATATCAACTATTGTGGCATGCCTAAGACAAGATGTTGATGGAGAGAGAACATGAAGATATGGATTCATGCCTTCCTCAAACTTGTGTACGCATCCTGGAATGAAATAAAGACCGACAGAATACAGACATGTTTTTACCTGTTATTCTACCTCGTCCCTCTCCAAAATATAAGAACCTTGTGAAAAAATAGCAAAACTAATGACAGCTAACATATTTTTAATGTCTTCTTGAGCACCCCCAGTTCTCAGGTCAGAAAACTCTTTGACCCTGAGCGGAGTTAAGGAATGATTGGTTGTTTCATCTGCTCGACCACGGTTCATTTTAGAAGTAAACCAGACTCTGTCAAACTTGATGACGCTCTCTGAGTGGACCAGGTTGAATGAGGAGTACAAAAAGTAAAAAAAAATCCTCTGGCCAAACAATGTATAGGCCTTAAATGAATGTCGCCCGATTGGGGCGGGAACTGAAACTCGTCGATGTTAGGAACGTAACGTATAGTCAGCCCTACGATACCGCAATAAATCTGCATAAAAAGTAAAAATGCCCCCCTCCTTGTTTTTTCTAATTTCTCTTTTTTTTTTTTTTTTTCGTGTTTGCATGTATCCCTTTCATCAGATTAGAGTTGTGTTAGGGTTGACGGCTGGTTGACTGCTTGACAAGCACTCATTAGGCTTGGACTTAGATATTCACGCACTTTCATCATTGGGACGAAAATTCACCAGACGCAGATAAACTAAAGGGAAAAATTACAACAGACACGTATACATTTACGTAGGATTATATATAGAACGTGCGTTGTGGTGCAATGGATATCGACTCGGAACGACAACTCGGGGAACCGAGTTCGAAATCCAGTTGAATTTCTTGCATTCACTTACGCACAAATAAGGTATTAATCTATCTCTTCTCTCCAGTTACGGGTTAAATAATACAACAGATTGGGTTCTATAGCCTTGGTTGGCAACCAGTCTACCACAGAAAGCAATGACAACCTACTACAGGATAACCTTCTGTCCAGTCAGTCATGTCTCTTTCGAGATATGATCGCCCAAAGCGTGTATCACGTATGGGACTTTACTGACTGACTGAATATAATAGTTGAAAACATGATTATGGCTTCTAGTGGGCATAAAGTGGGGGATCAGTTTTATATTGTTATGAAGTAGTAAATTGATCCCCCACTAATTATTACTTAATATAATACATCTCTACCCCCCCACTTATGAGTTAAATAATAGGACAGATTAGGTTCTATAGCTTTGGCTGGCAACCAGTCTAACTGACTGAATATAATAGTTGAAAACATGAAGGCTTCTACTAGACATAAACAGGGGTTCAGTTTTATATTGTTACGAAGTAATAAATTGATCCCCCACAAATTATTACTTAATGTAATACATCTCTTCCCCCTCCACTTATGGGTTAAATAATAGTACAGATTGGGTTCTATAGTCTTGGCTTGCAACCAGTCTACCGCAGAAAGCAATGACAACCTACTCCGGTATAATCTACCCAGTCAGTTATGTCTCTTTCGAGACCTGATCGTCTAAAACATGTATCACGTATGGCACTTAAATGACTGATATATAGATATGTTACTATCTTTCATCATTCAAATGTATGTGAATATTTATTCATTCACACGAATATATTTATATTAATTAGAAATAAAGGTAAACACACACAAAGAACAGAGATACGAACATATATTAAGAAAAACAATTCTCCAAAAATCAAGGCGATAATGCCACTAAGACGTAAGAGGGGGGGTTACTGAGAAGTCTTTACAAGTGACCTGAAACCCAGCTCTAAACAGCGAATAAGGAATAAGCCTCTACTCATGCGTACAGAAAGATACCCACAAATATGGATCTTATTGAGTGGTTTCAAAGAGCCATTGTGGTCCTGGGTACGACGGTAAACTGCATCCGGCAGATTGGGAGGTTGTGAGGAGCATGGAACCATCTCTTAATTGCTGTTGTTCCCATAGCCACCCTGACCCGGAGTGATAGCACCTGTTAGGGTCCCAGCTATGGGCAAATAGTTAACCCCAAAGTGGAGTGAAAACACAATGAAAGTATAAAAATAGACTTTTATAAAAAAAAATATACATTCTTGAAGGAATAAAATTTTTTACCAGCAATACATTTTTCAATACAAAACTAAAAGACATCTACAGTTTTCTAAAGAAAAAAAAAAATTAAAATCATACTAAGTCAACCTTTTTACTATAAAGGAACATTTTTAAAAAATACCTTAAAACTCCAACTTTTTAGCATTAAATAACCCACAGAAGTTGATATGCCGTTAAACACATTTTCAGTTTTCTAAACAAAAAAAAAAATTCTTCAAAATCAAAGTTAACCTTTTTACTATAACCGAACATTTTTAAAGAAAATATCTTAAAACACCACCTTTTGGGCATTAAATAACCCACAGAGGTTGATATACTGTTAAACAAATCTCAAACTCAAAGAGCCATTGTGCATACAAGTATTTACAGACAGAATAATTATAGGATGTATAGACAGAATAATTTCCATGAAAGTATTTATAGGAACAGAAAAGCTACACTACGGCGATGGGAAAGTGACTGAAGTCGAGATGCCAGCTCAGGAGCGAGAACATTGCAGATTCTTCGGATTTTATCAAGAATCTTTAAATATATAACAGGAGCATTGGACCACATATGATAGCAATATTCACAGTATGGATGAATGATGGAGCCATAGTCGTGTGAGATAGATTATAGTAATAAAAATTGTTTTAGCGCGACTGAAGGCGAGATGCTAGCTCAGTATCTATAACATTGCAGATTCTTTGGAATTTATCTAGAATGTCTAAATATACAGCAGAAGCACAACAGGTGTAACAGTAGTATTCAAAGCCAAGACAAATGGTAGACTTATGTAAGACAGATTCTAGAGAGAAAAGAGTATCCAGCACAACATAGAAAACAATTAGCGTCACTGCCATGCCTAGGTTGGCGCTATTCAGTCTTTCCACCAATGAAAGATTTTAAAATTGTCTATGCGGACTTGTGAAGCAAAACCTATTTTCCATTCTATAGCCTGTTTGTCATAGACGTAACGTTTTAAGCAAGCATCCCTGTATACGAGGGTCATTCAATAAATAAAGTGAATTTTTTGGTATAAGGGCATCTACAAGGGTCATTCAATAAATAAGGGGAATTTTTGGTATAAAGACTTCTAATACAGACGGAAGCTTACTATTTAAATTTTTTTCCCTTCTTTTTCAAAGGGATTTAATTTTTTTTTTTTTTGGTAGATTGAAAAAAAATTTTGAGAGTTTTGAGGATCAAAAAAGATGGCCGACCAAGAAGCATGCTCCAGAATTGAACAGAGGTCAGTTATCAAGTTTTTGGTTGCTGAAGGGTGCAAACCAGTTGAAATTCATAGGAGAATGTCAACTGTGTATGGTGCCACATGTTTCAGCCAAAAAAAAAAAAAAAAATGTCTACAAGTGGGCTAAATTGTTTTAAGAAGGACGGAGCAGTGTTGAGGATGAAGACAGATCTGGGAGGCCTACAGAAGTGAGGTCTCCTGTGGTGATCGAATCAGACAATGACTTCATTCAGTCTGGCAGAAGGGTGACAATGGATGACACTGCAAAAACTTTGAGCCTATCTGTTGGGACAGCACACAAAATTGTCCATGATGACCATGCCTACTCGAAGGCCTCACACAGCAGCCCAATTGGTGCAGACCATCAACGAGCTGGGCTGAGAACTGCTCCCTCATCCCCCTTACAGTCCAGACCTTGCCCCTTCAGACTTTCACCTGTTTGGTCCCTTGAAAGCACGAAGTTTAAAAGTGACGATGAAGTTAAAAGTGCTGTGAGCGATTGACTGAGACATTAGTCAAAAGATTTTTACGCTGAGGGAATACGGAAGCTTGTGCACAGGTGGGAAAAGTGTGTGACACTGCTGGGAGATTACGTTAACTTTTGTTTTTTTAAATCATATCACCCCAAGCAAGGCGAAAACGCCACTGATGCGCAGGGGGCTACGTAATAGTGAAAAGATTGGACAAGGGAAAAACCGGAAAGGATGAGCCTCTTCACCTGTTCAATAGAGGTGGGTAGAGTGTGAACCGGGCGATAGTTTAGTGAAAGTACGCTTTTATCTGTATTAGAAGTCCTTATACCGAAAACTCCACCTTATTTATTAAATGACCCTCGTATTGTCACTCTTTTATGGCAGATTTTTAAAATTCTATTTTGTAGTCGCGTTTGTTCCAATCTTTACAGTTAAAAGAAGCCATTCTACTTCTACGAAGTCGAATCAGCTTCATTTCTTCCATATTCCAAACGCAAGAAAAAATGTTCTAGAACTTTTAATTTATTACACACAATCTCACGCGTGTTCTGTACAAAATTAACCTATTCAAATCAAAGGTCAATCTTTATCAATCATCTTTATCTACTAATCTTCACTTCCTATCACCCGTTCTTTCACTCACATCGAACCTCAGTTATCGTGAAGTGAAGTGAAATGAATATCGTATAGAATGGCCACTCTTCTTGATCCTTTCACATTAAAGTTTGTTCCCTCCTTGGACCCACTTTGTTTCATTTGTTAATCTACGACCTTCCCGATGTCATTTCCCAACACGCTGACGGCAATTATTTACTCCTGTTTTAAAGTTCAATAAAGTCAAATTTTCAGCTGATCTCCTAATTGATCACCAGTCAGTTGTTAATTGAGGCAACAATTGGCTGTCAAATTAATTGCTTCAATCTACTGCTGGGAAAGTCTTGTGCCACACTCAATTCACTTGTCCGTAAACTAAATATTGCTGCCATACGTGGTCTGGTGCTCCTGCTATATATATCTTGTAATTTATGAAAAAAAAAATGTAATGCTGTCGACCCTGGCCTTACATCTTGGCTTCAGTCACTTTCATCCTGACGTGTCGTGGCTTCACACTATCTTCTCTATAAATATTTCTATGACAAATGTTCTAATGACTTTCCTCCTTGGTACATTGATCACATTAAAGCGCAGTGCTAGATTGGAAATTAGGTCTCATTGTTTTACTGTTGAAATGTCTACATGTAACCCTAAATTATATTCTTATAGTTTATTTTCTCGCCCCTGGAAATCGCTTCTTAGAAAAAAGACGCAGGTTCGAATCCAGCCAGAGGACAATTCTCTTTATGAAGACACGAATACACAATCCGACATATGTAATTGCTTTTGTAAAAAATCGTTGCCTACTCAAACACGCTTATATATAAATTATATTTTAGAACATGTACATAATTTTTCTATATATGTCCACGACAAATGTACATTTATTTCGACATTAAAACTTCATTGATGTTTCAATGTCGAAACAAATGTACCTTTATCGTGGAGATATATATATATAGAAAAATTATGTACATGTTCTAAAATATAATTTATAATAAATATTCACAGCTCTATATATTATATATCGAGCACTGTTTTAAATTAATGTTTTGGACGTTGTAAGAGTTCTTTCTTCGTTCTGTATTCAGTCGGATGTGTGTGTGTGTGTGTGTGTGTGTGTGTGAGAAACATTTTTCTGGTTCTAGATCATCCGTTTTACTTTGTGGAAGGTCCTAGAGTGGAGTGTCTCTCCAGCTAGATTAACTACTGTCTGAACATCAAACTGAAGAGAATAAGCAATGATTGTAGCCCTGGGGTTAAAATAAGACACTCTACGTACCTCTGATCACTTAAATTTTTATCTTTTATCGCGACTGTCGTTTTTCGAGGTGAACAATAAGAGAAAAGTGTAAAACCCACTCTAACACCCAACCATTTTGCTATGTTATTTTAGGGGTAATATGTGCATGTCTCTCTGACGGACATACTAACCAACTGTTACCCTCTACCATTAAATAAAGACGCAGTAGTCACCTCTTTCTCTCTACGTCTTTGTTAAAACGTGTTTTTTCAGGCCACACCATGTCCCTAAGAAGAGGGGAAAAAATAGAAAAACAAGTGGGTAGCGAACATGGGAGACAAGATTGTAATAGGTTGGTGATTATTGTAATCGTAATGTGTAGATGTGACATGATGCCGGGTAGCGTCTGAACGAGCCGGGTGAAGAGGGAAGGCGGGATACAAGGCGGGCATCAGTGCCTACCCATCCGTCTGTCCCTCTCCATCTAAGTCCCTTGAATGTCTCAAGCAATTAAGGAACTCTAGTGGTTGCCTACTGCCCGCAGGCATTTTGCTTACAACTGCAAACCAATAAAAAACAAGAAAAGAAAGACGGGCCTAGACAAAATTGTTACATGGAGGACAAGACGGGGTGATGGTGGAGAGTGTAAAAAAAAAGGGCAGTTGAAATACAGAGGGGTTCATGGGGGGGGGGGGGAAAGATATTTTGTATGGTTTGTTGTAATGCTTAAATTATCACTCGGCGTTCATTTTAAAGAGAGAGAGAGCGAGAAACGAATATGTGGGAGAGAGAGAGAGAAAGAAACGAGTACGGGAGAGAGAGAGAGAAAGAAACGAGTATAAGAGAAAGAGAGAGAGAGAGAGAGAGAGAAAGAAACGAGTATGGGAGAGAGAGAGAGAGAGAGAAAGAAACGAGTATGGGAGAGAGAGAGAGAGAAAGAAACGAGTATGGGAGAGAGAGAGAGAGAGAGAGAGAGAAAGAAACGAGTATGGGAGAGAGAGAGAGAGAAAGAAACGAGTATGGGAGAGAGAGAGAGAGAGAAAGAAACGAGTATGGGAGAGAGAGAGAGAAAGAAACGAGTATGGGAGAGAGAGAGAGAGAAGAGAAAGAAACGAGTATGGGAGAGAGAGAGAGAGAAAGAAACGAGTATGGGAGAGAGAGAGAGAGAGAAAGAAACGAGTATGGGAGAGTGAGTGAGAGAGAGAAAAAAACGAGTATGGGAGAGTGAGTGAGAGAGAGAAAGAAACGAGTATGGGAGAGTGAGTGAGAGAGAGAAAGAAACGAGTATGGGAGAGTGAGTGAGAGAGAGAGAAAGAAACGAGTATGGGAGAGAGAGAGAGAGAGAGAGAAAGAAACGAGTATGGGAGAGAGAGAGAGAGAGAAAGAAACGAGTATGGGAGAGAGAGAGAGAGAAAGAAACGAGTATGGGAGAGAGAGAAAGAAACGAGTATGGGAGAGAGAGAAAGAAACGAGTATGGGAGAGAGAGAAAGAAACGAGTATGGGGAGAGAGAAAGAAACGAGTATGGGAGAGAGAGAAAGAAACGAGTATGGGAGAGAGAGAAAGAAACGAGTATGGGAGAGAGAGAGAAAGAAACGAGTATGGGAGAGAGAAAGAAACGAGTATGGGAGAGAGAGAAAGAAACGAGTATGGGAGAGAGAAAAAGAAACGAGTATGGGAGAGAGAAAAAGAAACGAGTATGAGAGAGAAAAAGAAACGAGTATGGGGAGAGAGAAAAAGCAGAGTATGGGAGAAAAACGAGTATGGGAGAGAGAGAGACAAAAAGAAACGAGTATGGGAGAGAGAGAGAAAAAGAAACGAGTATGGGGGAGAGAGAGAGAGAGAAAAAGAAACGAGTATGGGGAGAGAGAGAAAAAGAAACGAGTATGGGGGAGAGAGAGAGAGAAAAAGAAACGAGTATGGGGGAGAGAGAGAGAAAAAGAAACGAGTATGGGGGAGAGAGAAAGAAACGAGTATGGGAGAGAGAGAAAGAAACGAGTATGGGAGAGAGAGAAAGAAACGAGTATGGGAGAGAGAAAAACGAGTATGGGAGAGAGAGACAAAAAGAAACGAGTATGGGAGAGAGAGAGAGAGAGAGAAAAACGAGTATGGGAGAGAGAGAGAGAGAGAGAGAAAGAAACGAGTATGGGAGAGAGAGAGAGAGAGAGAGTGAGAGAGAGAAAGAAACGAGTATGGGGAGAGAGAGAGAGAGAGAGAGAGAGAGAGAGAGAAAGAAGCGAGTATGGGAGGGAGAGAGAGAGAGAAAGAAACGAGTATGGGAGAGAGAGAGAGAGAAAGAAACGAGTATGGGAGAGAGAGAGAGAAAGAAACGAGTATGGGAGAGAGAGAGAAAGAAACGAGTATGGGAGAGAGAGAGAGAGAAAGAAACAGGTATGGGAGAGAGAGAGAAAGAAACGAGTATGGGAGAGAGAGAGAAAGAAACGAGTATGGGAGAGAGAAAGAAACGAGTATGGGAGAGAGAGAGAAAGAAACGAGTATGGGAGAGAGAAAAAGAAACGAGTATGGGGAGAGAGAAAAAGAAACGAGTATGGGAGAGAGAAAAAGAAACAGTGGGGGAGAGAGAGAGAGAGAGAGAAAAAGAAACGAGTATGGGAGAGAGAGAGAGACAAAAAGAGAAACGAGTATGGGAGAGAGAGAAAAAGAAACGAGTATGGGGGAGAGAGAGAGAAAAAGAAACGAGTATGGGGGAGAGAGAGAAGAAACGAGTATGGGGGAGAGAGAAAGAAACGAGTATGGGGGAGAGAGAAGAAACGAGTATGGGAGAGAGAGAAAGAAACAGTATGGGAGAGAGAAAGAAACAGTATGGGAGAGAGAAAAACGAGTATGGGAGAAAAAGAAACGAGTATGGGAGAGAGAAAAAGAAAACGAGTATGGGAGAGAGAGAGAGAGACAAAAAGAAACGAGTATGGGAGAGAAAAAAAGAAACGAGTATGGGGGAGAGAGAGAGAAAAAGTAACGAGTATGGGGGAGAGAGAGAAAAAGTAACGAGAGTATGGGGGAGAGAGAGAGAGAGAAAGAGAAACGAGCATGGGGGAGAGAGAGAGAGAAAAAAGAAACGAGTGTGGGAGAGAGAGAAAGAGAAACGAGTATGGGAGAGAGAAAAAGAAACAGGTATGGGAGAGAGAAAAAGAAACGAGTATGGGAGAGAAAGAAACGAGTATGGGAGAGGAAAAGAAACGAGTATGGGAGAGAGAAAAAGAAACGAGTACGGGAGAGAGAGAGAGAAAAAGAAACGATTATGGGAGAGAGAGAGAGAAAAACAAAAAGAAACGAGTATGGGAGAGAGAGACAAAAAGAAACGAGTATGGGAGAGAGAGAGAGAAAAAGAAACGAGTATGGGAGAGAGAGAGAAAAAGAAACGAGTATGGGGGAGAGAGAGAGAAAAAGAAACGAGTATGGGGGAGAGAGAGAGAAAGAAACGAGCATGGGGGAGAGAGAGAGAGAAAGAAACGAGTATGGGGGAGAGAGCGAGAAAGAAACGAGTATGGGGGAGAGAGAGAGAAAGAAACGAGTATGGGAGTGAGAGAGAGAAAGAAACGAGTATGGGAGTGAGAGAGAGAAAGAAACGAGTATAGAGAAAGAAACGAGTATGAGAGTGAGAGAGAGAAAGAAACGAATATGGAGAGAGAGAGAGAGAAAGAAACTAATATGGAGAGAGAGAGAGAGAGAAAGAAACTAATATGGAGAGAGAGAGAGAGAAAGAAACTAATAATGGATGGAGAGAGAGAGAGAGAAAGAAACTAATATGGAGAGAGAGAGAGAGAGAAAGAAACTAATATGGAGAGAGAGAGAGAGAGAAAGAAACTAATATGGAGAGAGAGAGAGAGAGAAAGGAAACTAATATGGCGAGAGAGAGAGAGAGAAAGTAACTAATATGGAGAGAGAGAGAGAGAGAAAGAAACTAATATGGAGAGAGAGAGAGAGAGAGAAAGAAACTAATATGGAGAGAGAGAGCGAGAGAGAGAGAAAGAAACTAATATAGAGAGAGAGAGAGAGAAAGAAACTAATATGGAGAGAGAGAGAGAGAGAGAGAAAGAAACTAATATGGAGAGTGAGAGAGAGAGAAAGAAACTAATATGGAGAGAGAGAGAGAAAGAAACTAATATGGAGAGAGAGAGAGAGAGAAAGAAACTAATATGGAGAGAGAGAGAGAGAAAGAAACTAATATGGAAGAGAGAGAGAGAAAGAAACTAATATGGAAGAGAGAGAGAACGAGAGAGAGAGAGAAAGAATATGAGCGAGAGAGAGAGAGAAACGAATATGAGCGAGAGAGAGAGAAACGAATATGTGCGAGAGAGAAAGAAACGAATATGGTGGAGAAGGTACTAATTTCCAATATTGCTCACAATATATATATATATATATATTGTATAACTAAGTTGCTCATTTACCTTTTTGTTCATGCATTTACTTTTATAAAGAGTGCTCGATACAAATGTAGAGCGTTATTCTAAAAAAAAAAAAAAAAAAATCACCTGAGGATGAAGCCAAAACATTATGGGCTGGCTTCGAAACATGAGACATTTTTTTTGTAGTGATACTATGAATTTAAAAACATTGTAAAAACCATTACTAATATATATATATATTATATATATATATATATATATATATATATATATATAAGTAATGGTTACTAATGAAAGTATATTCCCCAGTTAAATACTTACTTTAAATGTACTCAAAAGTAGAGTATTTCAACTTTATAGCTATTATGTTGCAGTATACCAATATTATTGTTAAGATAATAATTACTATATATATATATATATATATATATATATATATATAGCCATTAATGTAATATTAGACGGATTTTAGTCGATATAACAATAATACTCAACATTTACACACAGTAAAAAGAACTTGGAGGCCATCTAAATTACGTCAAAGAAACCCACTCAATAAAATCACATTTCAATCTAGTCACAACACATTACATTGCATTTAGACATGGCTTTGTTAACATTTCGGCCTTTCACGCCGTGTGACGTCATAGAATTGCATTACAAATTTACAACCCGCGTTTGCTATTTGATGACTGTTATCGTTATATAGCAATGTTTTATGTCAACAGTCAACACAAGATTTTTTTTAATTTTTTTTTTTAATCATCTCACCCCAAACAAGGCATTCCACTGCCACTATTGCACATGGGGCTACATAGGGGAAGGTAAAGAGAAGGAGTGGTTAGACATAGGGAATGTCAGGAGGAAGGTGACAGATGAGTAAGGATACCGAGGATGAGGGTTGGGCAGATGGGAAGAGTGCTTGATAGAATGGGAGCAGGTTAGTGTGTTAGGAGGTGTCTATTGACCTTACATTTAAACTCCTGGAGATTGTAGCCGTCGGGGAAGCAATCGTTTGGAAGAGATTTCCACAGTCGGGAAATGCGAGAAAATAAACTGTTGGAGTAGAAGTTACGGCTGCATTTTATCGGTTTCACTGTAAAAGGGTAGGATCTAGCTGCTAATCTAGTATCTCGTGCAAATTCGTATTTAGGGGGCACTAGTGATCTAAGTTCATCGGAGCAGAAGCCGTGAAAGTATTTATAGAAGAGACATAGGGAAGCCACGTCGCGCCGGTGGGAGAGAGACTGCAAGCGGTCTGCCAAGTCGGTATCTATCACATTACAGACCCTCCTCAGCAGTATTCGGATTTAGCAATGGATTCGATATAGTCATTCCATTTGAGGTCCACTAAAAGTGTGAGACCAAGGAGGCGTAGTGCTTTACTCTCTGGGAGGCAAGCCTGGTCCATGCTAATGGGAGGTCGGTGAGATTGTCGATGATGGTTAATTGAGAGTAGCTTCGTTTTAGAAGCATTAAAATTTACTAGCCATTTCTTAACCCAGTCCAATATGGATTGGAGGTCTTTTTCAATCTCGGCTGCGAGGTTAGCTTTGACGCCTACCCAGATTTTTGTAGGAAGCGGGAGTAAACTGTGGTGTCATCGGCGTACAAACCTATTTGGGCTCTTATGGAATCAGGGAGATCATTAATGTATATCAGGAAGAGTGTAGGACCTAAGATGGAGCCTTGGGGGAGACCTGCGTTTGTATGGTAGTTCTGAGAGGCATGTCCGTTTAATACCACCTTCATTGTGCGGTTAGAGAGGAATGACTGGATTAGTTGAAACAAATGTCCAGTTATACCATAGCTCCGCAGTTTACATAGAAGGCCAGCATGCCAAACTCTGTCGAACGCCTTAGATATATCCAATGCAACGGTTCGGGCTTCGCCATTCCTGTCGAGTGCCTGGTATATGTACTCGGTGATGGTCGTTAGCATATCAGCAGTAGACCTGGTGAAGCGGAAACCATATTGCTTGTCCGAGAGGAGCCTTTGTGCTGTGAGATGCTGAACCACCTCGGCGTTGATAATGGCTTCGAACACTTTGCCAAAGATCATCTTTGAAGATGGCTCGAAAAGCTTAGAACCAGTATAATAAAAAAAATTTTTTCCAAATGTTTCCAAGAAACAAATATGTACTGCAATTTTATGGTGCCTAAACTAAGATTAAAACAATTTGGAAAAGGTTTCATTTTTTCTTTTCAATTGAATGAAAAAGCCATTTTTTAGTTTCTTTATTTCATAGCCTAATCCTACTAATGAAATTATGCATTTTCAATGTTAACCTAATACTTTAAAATTTATTTTTAATTGTAAATGAATGTACAAAACACATGTTATAAAATTATTTTTACCCTTAGTTATCAAATTAAGGGAGATACCTACATTCACAATGGAAAAAATCAAGAGGAAAGGTGGAATTTAAAAAGAATATGTTTAATTTCAATTTGTGTTTGCAGAATGTTTTTAAGAAACAAATATGTACTACAATTTTATGGTGCCTAGCTAAGATTAAAACAAATTGGAAAAGGTTTCATTTTTTTTTATTTTCAATTGAATGAAAGACATTTTTTCTATTTTATTTCATAGCCTAATCCTACTATTGAATTTATGCATTTTTATTGATTAACTCCTACTTTCATGTTCTTTTTTAAATTGTAAATGATTGTACAAAACACATGTTAGAAAATTATTTTACCCTTAGTTATCAAATTAAAGGAGATACCTACATACCTGTACCTGGAAAAGCAGCTAAACAGTGAGGAGGATTGGAGTTCCAATTAAGAAAACACCACGACCCTTTTCAGGGCCACAAAATATTCCCGAAATTCCTTTCTCTTCAAGATATTGCATAAATACAGTATGACATGTACAAAAAATATAGATACTTATTTATAACATCTACAGTTATGTAAAAATTAAATTAGATATTTTTACCTAGTTATCTTACTAATTAATATGGATAAGGCATAATAAAAATATTAATAATTTGCATATTTCATAACTTTACTGGGTTATTTTAATTTTATTCTTTGTTATTAAATTGTAAAATTATTTTAAAAGCAATTTCAATTTTTATTTATTTAGCAAGCATATTCAATCATCCAGCTATAATGCTAAACGAACAGTGTATAAAATATTATGTAATTGATGAAAATATTATGTTATGGTTAGCTATGCAGTTAAAAAACAGAAACCGGTTTTTTTTTAAATACATAAAAATTTGGCACTTCCGGACGCCATACTTGAGGTGTTGACAGACAGTAGCTGACATATTCAATCAATCACAGCTCGAATTACGTTGATGCCAGGACTACTGTATTTGAGATAAGTTTATGTCTTAAATTTCATAAAGTAAGGAATTACTATTGTGTGAAAGCAGATTAAGTTAAGGTTCAATTTAAACAATAGACTTTAAAAAAGTGTCTTTGATGTATATATTTTTTTCAAGATTTTTTTAACAGAAAGTTGGCTAATGTTGACGTAACCTGTCAATAAATCAAAAAATGGCGGGAAATTTAAAGTTTGTTTTTATTTTTCGAAAAACTTCGGATTCCAATCGATATAATTTCAGTTTAAAATACACCAGTGTATTTTGAATATTGGAATTACTAACTCTAATCCCTTGGCTTTCAAATAGAACTAATTTTGAAGCTTGAAGATAGATTAATTATTTTTAAAATTTAAATTTAAATTTAGGTATCTAAGAATTGATTGGAGGTACCTATAGAAATCTCATCCAAAACTGTTGCTTAATATCATAAAAAGGGAAATGGGAGTTCATGCCAGTAACGAGATATTTACCCTCGATATCTGGTAATAGGATAGAGAAGCAAATTAAAGGTTTTGCTAAATTAATTAGTGTTAAGTGAATATTCAGCACAACATGGAGGAGAACTAACAACATCTACTGGTATAGTGGGGTACTACTGGGTTGCCCTGCGTTGGTGGCTGTGATCCCAAAACAATAGACCATCATCTGATGAGGACTGTTAACGCTGTTGTTGTGGCAGCAGTCGTATATATTTATACAACTGAAAATCGAACATGATTATCAGTTTTCCCCCATTACCATCTTCTACAGTTTTACATAAATGTATAATTTAATAGGGAACAATTTTTCAAAAAGATATTTAAATAGACAATAAAAAGATTATAAAAATAACGATCTTTGTGGTTCCACATGAATTGAATCATTTAATGCAGTGGGTTCCAACCATTTTGCGTGGTCTCCTACTTTTCTACCGTCTGTCTACCTGTATACCAAAATTGATTGGTAAACGATTGTTAGTGTTCCACAGACTGATTTCATGCTGTATTAAAATACCAAAGGAAGATTTTTAAAAAAAAAACACAGTTAATCATTAAAAACTTATATATATATATATATTACGGAAAATCTTTAAGATTAACGAAATGGTTTTAACAACCGACATATTGGAATTTGAATATATAAATATACTGTTTGATAAGAAAAAAACAAAACAAAAAAAACAAACAAAAAAAAAACAGAATATTTACTCAAACACGAGTATAGATAAAAAATACTGTTCAAACAAATAATTTCAATATGTCGGTTGTTAAAACCAATTCGTTAGTCTTCGAGACTTTCGGTAACATTTTATGTTTACTTTTGTTGACATTACGACAAATTTCAGAGCAGAGATGGTTATTTGCTTAGAATAGAAAATTGCGTTGTATAGGCATGATTTGACTTCGTTTAGACAGTGGCATCATTCGTGGTCGAGTGGTCTTAGACGCACCAGTTCAATTGGATAGAGTTCACAGGTTCAAATCCTGCTGAATTACGCACATTTTTCTACAAAATCTATCGTAAATAATCAGGCCAGTAGGAATAAATATATTGTTACAAAAAACAGAACAAAAAAAAACAAAAAAACAAACAAAAAAAAAAAAAAACAAACAAAAAAAAAACAGAATGTCTACTCAAATACGAGTGTCAATTAAAAATAATGTTCAAACAAATAATTTCAATATGTCGGTTGTTAAAATCAATTCGTTAAACTTCGGGACTTTCGGTAACATTGTATATTTACTTTTGTTGACATTACGATACATTTCAGAGCAGAGATGGTTATTTGCTTAGAATAGAAAACTGTGTTATATAGGCATGATTTGACTTCGTTTAGACTGTGGTATCA
>JBBBDQ010000720.1:4360000-4407500 GCA_037127315.1 Ascarosepion bandense
TTTCTTCAAAATATAATCTCCTTAATTTTAATTATTTATTCAAGCAATTAAAAGCTTATAAAATTAAATAATGTCATAGTTATATTGCATTTTTTAGATTTTCAGAAATAAAGGGAAAAATTTTCAAAAAAATAATAGATGATTTACATTCTCCAATGAGTCCTGCGTTTAAATAATAGAAACAATTAAAATGTAACAATAAAATTTAATTTCCAAAAAAAAAAAACATTGCCAAGACTTTATAAAAGTTTTAAATTTCTAAAATTTTCTTTATTTCTGAAAGTTTCATTAAAATTCCGACAATTATTTGATTTTTGCAAGAATTTCGAAATTAATGTGTTTGTCACCGAAAAAAAAATGACTTATGTAATATTACGTTTTCCATTGAAACACTCGTAACGATTTGGTTATCCGCTAACATTTTTTTTTTTAATCATCTCACCCCAAGCAAGGCATTCCACTGCCACTATTGCGCATGGGGCTACATAGGGGAAGGTAAAGAGAAGGAGTGGTTAGACATAGGGAATGTCAGGAGGAAAATGACAGATGAGTAAGGATAGCGAGGATGAGGGTTGGGCAGATGGGAAGAGTGTTTGATAAAATGGGAGCAGGTTAGTGTGTTAGGAGGTGTGTATTGACCTTACATTTAAACTCCTGGAGATTGTAGCCGTCGGGGAAGCAATCGTGTGGAAGGGAATTCCACAGTCGGGAAGTGCGAGGAAAGAAACTGTTGGAGTAGAAGTTATGACTGCATTTTATCGATTTCACTGGAAAAGGGTGGGATCTAGTTTCTAATCTAGTATCTCGTGCAAATTCGTATTTAGGGGGCACTAGTGATCTAAGTTCATCAGAGCAGAAGCCGTGAAAGTATTTATAGAAGAGACACAGGGAAGCTACGTCGCGCTGGTGGGAGAGAGACTGCAGGCGGTCTGCCAAGTCGGTATCTATCACATTACAGACCCTCCTCTGAACCTTATCGAGAAGCCCGAGGAGAATAGCAGGGGCACCCGACCAGATATGGCAGCAGTATTCAATGCACGGGCGGATGGTAGATTTATAAATGTGCAGGATAGATTTAGACGAAAAAAACTTCCGGGCCCTACACAGAGAACCGACTTTCATAGCAGCGGATTTAGCAATGGATTCGATATAGTCATTCCATTTGAGGTCCGCTGAAAGTGTGAGACCAAGAAGGCGTAGTGTTTTACAAGCCTGGTCCATGCTAATGGGAGGTAGGTGAGATTGTCGATGATGGTTAATTGAGAGTAGCTTCGTTTTAGAAGCATTAAAATATACTAGCCATTTCTTACCCCAGTTCAATATGGATTGGAGGTCTTTTTAAATCTCGGCTGCGAGGTTAGCTTTGACGCCTACACCAGATTTTTGTAGGAGGCGAGAGTAAACTGTGATGTCATCGGCGTACAAACCTACTTGGGCTCTTATGGAATCAGGGAGATCATTAATGTGTATCAGGAAGAGTGTAGAACCTAAGATGGAGCCTTGGGGGACACCTGCGTTTGTATGGTAGTTCTGGGAGGCATGTCCGTTTAATACCACCTTCATTGTGCGGTTAGAGAGGAATGACTGGATTAGTTGAAACAAATGTCCAGTTATACCATAGCTCCGCAGTTTACATAGAAGGCCAGTATGCCAAACTCTGTCGAACGCCTTAGATATATCCAATGCAACGGTTCGGGCTTCGCCATTCCTGTCGTGTGCCTAGTATATGTACTCGGTGATGGTCGTTAGCATATCAGCAGTAGACCTGGTGAAGCGGAAACCATATTGCTTGTCTAAGAGGAGCCTGTGTGCTGTGAGATGCTGAACCACCTCGGCGTTGATTATGGCTTCGAACACTTTGCCAAAGGTCGGAAAAAGGCTGATTAATTTGCAGGGTCAGAGGGTTCTCCAGTGTTTTTAAATATAGGAACTACAGAGGAAGATTTTCAACAGGCAGGAAAGCAGGAAGCAGATAGGCAGAGGTTGTAGAGCTTAGAAAGGACAGAGGAGAGTTCAGGGGCACATTTCTTTAAGACTATGGTTGGGATTCCGTCACCACCGCTCGCTTTGTGAGGGTCAAGTTTTAAGATTATCTTCGAGACAAGCGAAGGTGTAATGTGGACATCATTCAGTTGTGCCTCGGTTATAGGAGAGAAGTCGGGTGTAAAAACTCCAGATGAGTCCAGACTCGAATTGTTCGAGAATCTGCGGGCAAAGCATTCAGACTTATCTGCTGGGGAGGTGAGGACCTCAAATTTGTTGATTAGCGGGGGTATTGTGGACTTGCTCTTGTTAAGTACTCTTTTACAGAGTCGCCAGTAGTCTTTAGCACCGAATTTAGAGCATGCTATGCGTTGCTTCATTCTGGCAGCAAACAACATCTTAGCTTTGTTAAATATCCTTTTACACTTATTACGAGCTGAAGTGAAAAGGCGCCTGTTTTGGTCCGACGCGTAGTTACGATAGAGTCGGAAGAAATGATTCCGGTGGGCAATGGCAGCCGAGCAAGCGGGTGAGAACCATGGAGACGAATGAGGTTTAAGCTGGAATTTCCTAGCAGGCATGAAGGCATCGATGCTAGCCTTAACTTCGGAGGAGACCTCGGATGCACATTCTTCGATGGGAAGACTAAAAACGTTGTTCCAAGGGATGTCACAGAGGAAGACTCGGAACGAATCCCAGTCTGCTCTTTGATAGCAGTAGGATATTCTACTTGTCTGGGTTTCATGGTTCGGGCGGGAGTGGAGTGAAATATTGACGGACACTACAGTGTGGTCAGAGTTTCCGAGTGGGCAGAGTTGTCTGGTAGTGCAAGAGTTTGGGATGGAAGTGAAGCAGAGGTCTAGAAGTGAGTCCCTTCCGTTAGGGTTGTCGGAGAAACGCGTGGGGAAGTCCACTGCTTGCGTAAGGGATTGGGTGATTGAAAAGTTCATGGTGTGGACACCAGCAGGGTCGGTGACAGCGTTCTTCAGCCACTTGGTGTGGTGGGCGTTAAAGTCACCAAACACGAATACATGGGCAGAGGGATGGGAAGAAATGGCTTTGTCAGAAATGATGTCAAGTAACAAACAGTCAGGGGAGGAAGGAGAGCGGTAGAGAAAGAAGAGATAGCTAATCGAGCTGAGAAGTGAGAGGCGGAAGCACATGAAAGAATGATCTGGGGATTCAAAAGATGACACCCTAGCTAAGGGAAGGTGTTGGCTGACACCAAGCCCATGCATATGAACATTGGAGTCCTTCCTGAAGAGGGGAAGGTAGCCAGGAACGTAAAACTCAGATGAGGGGATAGAAGGGTTAAGATTAGTTTCACATAGGGCTAATATATCAGGTGAGTTATTATGGAGGAATGAATCTACGCTGAGGAAGTTGGTGCGGATGCCGATTATGTTAGTAAAAGAGATGCAGACAGGTTTGGGCGTTTTCAAATGAGCTGGTTTAGTTTTGCTATTATGTTTGCTTTTTTCCATATTGATTCAGTTAAGGAGAGGTCTTAGAATAGAATCAGTCGGTCAATCGTTTGCAACTTGTGAAGGATGGAGACTGGCGCGGCCTACAACATAATGTGGCCTCGGGGTTGCCCACCGAACGTTCATGCAGGGACGCCCGTCCATGCGCGATATGGCACTACAAGAACCCCGGTACTATTCAACTGTTGATCAGAGCAGCCTCTCAAGACGCTACGCAAAGAGTTCGGGCTCCTAATTACCAGTCGGAAGCAGCAACCAGGAAACTGCCAACCCGGTACCCTCAGAATGTAAAGACGTTGCCACCATACTCCGTAACTGCAAAGAGCTTCCAGCTGAACTAACACTAAGACCGGAGAAGGGGGATGAACCGGGAACCCCTTCCTAAACAAGAAACAAGGCGATCACCTCTAAACTCATTCAAAAGAAGTGGGTGGAGTGTGAGACCGGGCGATAGTAGGAACTATCTACTCCAATTAAAAAAAAAAAAGCAAAAAAAAAAAAAGAAAAAAAAAGTGACTGAGGTTTACAAAGTTTTAACTTTATCAGTAAAAAATAACCTTGAATTGCAAAATAATTTACACAAACTAAGTGACAAAAAAAACCCAAAAAACCAAAGACGAACAAAAAACGAGAAAAAAAAAATTCAAAAAATTACAGAAAAACAGACTGAAAAATGGACTGAATCCCGGTTGACTTGCCACAAGCTTAAATCAAAACAAAATTTTTTACCAATGTTTACGAATGTGTTAGAAGGGATTAAAATTTTTTTCAAAATAGTTAAAAAATACTTTAATCTTTCGTCTTGTCTTAATAATATAAACAGTTTTTATTAAGTTTGGGGCTTTTTTCTTCATACTATGCAGTTTTTTTAGCGATTTAATTGGTTACCCACCACCCGGCAATGACGAAACCTGCATCTGGCAGCAAGCTCTGGAATTGGGAAGTTTTAAGGAGCATGGAAACTCTCCTTAATTGCCGTTATTCCCAGTTCCACCCTGACCCAGGGTGGTAGTACCTGTTAGGGTCCCAGCTATGGGCAAATAATTAACCCGCTACACTGGGGTCAAAACATTATGAAAGCATAAATGTAGATTTGTACAGTGAAAATTCCAGCAATACTTTTTTTGGAAGAGAAATTATTACTAGCAATATATTACTATTATTACTAATTATTATTTTATTATAATCTTTCATAAAGTTATTTTATTACTAATTATTATTTTATTATAATATTACTATTATTACTTATTATTTTATTATAATATTACTATTATTACTAATTATTATTTTATTATAATATTACTATTATTACTAATTATTATTTTATTATAATATTACTATTATTACTAATTATTATTTTATTATAATATTACTATTATTACTAATTATTATTTTATTATAATATTACTATTATTACTAATTATTATTTTATTATAATATTACTATTATTACTAATTATTATTTTATTATAATATTACTATTATTACTAATTATTACTAGCAATATATTTTTGAATTAAGAAAAATTACAACATATTTTAAAAGACCGATGTGCGTTGTGGTGCAGTGAATATCGACTTAGAATAAAAAATATCGGGGAGCCGAGTTCGAATTCCAGTTGAATTCGTTGTATTTCAATTACGCACAAATACTCTTGGAAAAGGTATTAATCCGTCTCCTCCTCCAGTTATGGGTTAAATAAAAAGACAGATTGGGTTCTATAGCCTTGGCTGGCAACCAGTCTATCGCAGAAAGTAATGGCAACCTACAGCTGGATAATCTTCTGCCCAGTCAGTCGCCCAAAGCGCGTATCATGTATGGCACTTAACTGACTGACTGAATATAATATAGTTGAAAACATGATTAAGGCTTCTACTGGGCATAAAGTGGGGGATCAGTTTTATATTATTATGAAGTAATAAACTGATCCCCACAAATTACTACTTAATAATATTATAATACATCTCTTCCCTCTCTAGCCATGAGTCAAATAACAGGACAGATTGGGTTCAGAAATCAATGGTAACCTACTGCGGGGTAATCTTCTATCCAGTCATTCATGTCTCGAAAGAGACATGATCGCCCAAACGTGTATAATGTATGGCACTTAAGTGACTAATATTTTTAAAAAAAAATCCTATTCTATTTATACGAATATACTGTAATTTTGTTGACATTAAATAACCCATCGAGGTTGGTATGACGTTAAAAAAAATAAAAATAAAAAAGCAAATCAAACCAAACAGACGAGCTAGCGAACCTAGGACAAGACGTCCACAGTTTAGGCACTAAGTCACAATTAAAAAACAGCCAATGAGGATCGAACTTAGTAGTTAGGATATCACAATGAGGCGCCCTGGTCAACCCAGCTGTTGCATTAGATTCCTAAGAACGAAGGAAAGCTGTGCCTGTTTCGAAAAGCTAGCGAAATAAAGAAAGAGAAGGTAAAGCACTAAATGTTTATCAAGTAGATGAAAACAATAAAACGAGCCGTCGTCGCCTACCGCTGGGTCTTTCTTTGTAGCGGCGGCTCGTTTCCTTGCTATCAATACGTCTTGAAGAAAGAACAAACGGAATGAAAACAACGTTATAAAAGCAAAAGAATAAAGAAAATCTAAAGCCGTCCACTGATCTATGTGACGCAAAAAGGAAATTTGAGTTTTTTATACCAACCGCTTTCCCCACTGCTCTTGTATAGAAAACGACCTTATGGCACGACCTCAAGGGTTAAGTTCCTGTGAAACTTCGTGTTGGGTAAAATTGTCGTTGGTTCGTTAGTTGAAAGGACTAAAAGTTCAAGGAGAAAGGGAAGGGAAATAAAGAGAGTGAAAAACAAAAACTGAAAAGCAGTAGGCGGGACGCAACACTTGTGGCAGTGGGTGGGGAGAAACAACGGAGGAAAAACGAACATCACAAAACTGTTAGGCGGCATAAAATAGTCAATCGGGTAGAAGGGCGGGTAGAAGGAGCGATAATTCGAAATGACAATGCTCGCAACTAAAATTCAACAAAGCGAATAAAAGAAAATGAACTAATGTCTACGAAGCAAATAAATAAATAAATAAATAAATAAATAAAAATAAATAAATAAATAAATAAATAAAAATAAATAAATAAATAAATAAATAAAAATAAATCAATAAATCAATAAATAAAAATATCTCTATCCAAACTTATTTATAAATGGAACTTTGTGTGTATGTGTGTGTGTCCGTTACTTATAGACTCCGAAACGGCTGAACCGATTTTCTTGAAACTTTAGAGAGTTGTACTATAAGCGTCTGCGAGTGTTCTTAGCTAGGTTTTGTGTTGAGGTACCCCCGATAAATATCGAAAATCGATAATCGAAAAAATCGTGTTATAGAAGAAGTGGTCTGAATTTTAATCAAATTTGGTACACTCATAGACAAAGACATAAGAGACGATATTGAGAGGTTTCAAGGTTGCAGATCTTATAATAGTGCAGAAAATCGATAATATATATATATATATATATATATATATATATAAAAGGCAAGATATGTGTGTGTATCTGCCTGTATGTCTGTATTTTTTTTCAGCACTTGTATTTTAGTTTTTGCTTCGTGTTTGGCTCTAAGTAGGTATGATTGTAGTTCTTAGTCTTAGCCATGATACCATTTACTCAGAGGACTTATTTAGCCTTCAAAATTCAGTTTACGACGAAAAAAAATTATTTGATATCGATACCAGGAAATCAAAATTTGACTTACATCCATTCATTTTTCTTTCAGTCTAGGGTTTCATTTTAACTGGAAACAACTATTGCTTTTTAGTGCTTCGTGCCAACGTCCAAAGAGTCTGAGCTCCAGGATCATGGATTAGTTTTAAAGCTTTCATTACAACCGAGCAACGCCGAGCTATACTGCTAGTATATATTACGATAAACCGTATTTTCCAAAAGACGCGTCGTAATACTGTAAAAAAAAATTCTAACAATAAAATAAAATAAGGAAGTCATTCTCATACAACAACACATTCACCCTGCGACCCTCACATCCTGGTGCCACCTATTATTTACATTAACCGTCAGTCATCTAAGTGCCGTACGTGATACACGCATTGGGCGATCATATCTCGAAAGAGGCGTTACTGACTGGGCAAAAGATTATCCCGCAGTAGATTGCCATTACTTTCTGGTAGACTTGTTGCCAGCCAAGGCTACAGAACCCAATCTCTCCTATTATTTGACTCATAGCTGGAGGGGGAAGAGATGTATTATAGTTTTAAGTAGTAATTAGTGGGAGGCCAGTTTATTACTTTATAACAATATAAAACTGATCCCCCATTTCATGCCCAGTAGAAGACTTAATCATGTTTTCAACTATTATAGTCATTCACTCAGTTAAGTGCCATATGTGATACACGCTTTGGGCGATCATGTCTCAAAAGAGACATGACTGACGGATCAGAAGATTATCCCGCAGTAGGTTGCCATTATTTTCTGCGGTAGACTGGTTGCCAGCCAAGGCTATAGAACCCAACTGTTCTATTATTTAGCCCATAACTGGAGGGAAGAGACGGATTAATACCTTTCCCAAGGGTATTTGCGCGTAAGTGAATGCAAGGAATTCAACTGGAATTCGAACTCGGCAACCCGATTTGTCGTTCCGAGTCGATATTCACTGCACCACAAAGTCACTCATTCGATTTTGTTTGTATGACATACTAGAGTTGGTGGTTAGTAAATATAAATCCTTCATTGTCCAAGGATAATTTTATTTTCATAAAAAAGAATTAAAATTTTATTTTCATAAAAAGGAATTAAAATTTTTTTAAATATGCATGTACAAATATAAAAAAATGAAAATTTTTATTCATCCTCAAATCCCAAAAACTCGTCAATGCTGGTTTCATGTAAAAGCTCTACACATCATCTGCAGTGTCATCACTGCTGTCGGTCATGTACAATAAATGATCCTCACTACCATCCATGTCATGGTGAGAAACTGATACATTCGTGTTGGAACAGGCACAGGTATTTTTCAGGGTAGTTTTTCTCGGAAAAAGTGCGTCGTGTAAGCCAGAAAATACGGTAATCCTTCAACAAATGTTTTTGTACGGCTTTGTCCATAACTTAACAACCAATACAAGACAGATAACAAATCCTGACGAAGACGATACGCATTTAATTATGAAGCTTCGTAAAGATCGCCATTCAATAAACCGTTCTATCTTAAAGTGAAAAAAAAAAAAAAAAAAATCGCACAAAACTTTATTAGAATTTTTTCGAGCCTGGTTTTGTACGACGTTTCGGCCGTTGTACACTCCGGCCTTCTTCAGATGTTAGGAATTTCGAACTGAATCCTTTATTACAAGGAAAAAGAAATTCCGAAGAAGGCCAGAGCGTACAACGGCCGAAACGTCGTACAAATGGCAACAAAGATGAGGACAATAGTCCGAATAATGTAAATACTGTAAATACTACCTCATCTCAGAAATATAGACAAATAGAATGATCTATTATTAAACGTCGTACAAATGGCAACAAAGGTGAGGACAATAATCCGAATAATGTAAATACTGTAAATACTACCTCATCTCAGAAATATAGACAAATAGAATGATCTATTATTAAACGTCGTACAAATGTCAACAAAGATGAGGACAATAATCCGAATAATGTAAATACTGTAAATATTACCCCATCTCAGAAATATAGACAAATAGAATGATCTATTATTAAACGTCGTACAAATGGCAACAAAGATGAGGACAATAGTCCGAATAATGTAAATACGACCCCATCTCAGAAATATAGACAAATAGAATGATCTATTAATAAATACCGTGCAAATGGCAACAAAGATGAGGACAATAATCCGAATAATGTAAATACTGTAAATACGACCCCATCTCAGAAATATAGACAAATAGAATGATCTATTATTAAACGTCGTATAAATGACAACAAAGATGAGGACAATAATCCGAATAATGTAAATACTGTAAATACTACCCCATCTCAGAAATATAGACAAATAGAATTATCTATTATTAAACGTCGTATAAATGGCAACAAAGATGAGGACAATAATCCGAATAATGTAAATACTGTAAATACGACCCCATCTCAGAAATATAGACAAGTAATTCCTTTCCATTCATTAAACATATGTGCAAGATAATATACCTATCCCCAGTTTTTTTTTTTTTTGTCAGGCCCCAATAAATGTCGTCAACAGGATTGCTCCCTATCCTAGGTTTAAAATGAACGTAAGACAGCCCCAAAAGAACGCAAGGACAGTAAATTCACGCTTTTACAAAAAAACATCACAATGAATTCAAAAACCGTTCCATCAGATTTAGTCAATTTTGCCTGGTTGAATAGATTCAAGGAAAATGAGAATCTCCAAAAAACTAGTCTTACAAAACAACAGATGCGGGTGTCGTTGGCAATTCTAGAGTAGGCGAAAGGAGGTTCATGCCTTCAACCTTATTTTTGCCTCGGCTCAAGTTCCCCACCACCGTATACTTTTATACATGAGAAAAAAGGTCGTTCATAAATCTTAATAATATAACGTATCCGAAAAAATGATAATATCATTATTAATATTATTATTAATAATAGCAACAACAACAACAATGTGCAAACACTATGAAAAATATGTAAAAGAAAACACTAGTATGAACACTACACAGCTCCGGTTACAGAAATAGAAGATGTCACCATTCTATGGAATTACACCATCTACACAGACATAAAAATTGAAGCAAATAGGCCGGACATTATTGTTAAAAACCAAACAGAAAAAAACTTGCTTATCAATTGATATGACTTGTCCAGCGGATTGTAACATAGCAACCAAGGAATTTGAAAAACTGTCAAAATATGAAGACCTGGAAATTGAAATAGAAAAAAATGTGGAAATTGAAAAAAAGTATCGTACCAGTGATAGTAGGTGCACTTGGAATGATAAAAAATGGAACAAAACAACACATTGAAAGAATCTCTGGAAACTCCAGCTTATGAGATATACAAAAAAAAATGTTTTGTTAAGTACAGCCCACACATTAAGGAGAACTTTGTCTATGTAATGTTAGGGATGATAGGGGAGATATAAAAAAAAACATGAAATGGAGCCATAACAACACGCCACGACCTGCCTTAGGTCTTTCCGCAAACTTGGTAGGTAGTGCAACCATAGCAGAAATAACTTATAATGAAAAATGACATCATAATAATAATAATAATAATGATGATAATAATAATGATGACCACAAAGTCCGTAATACTGATTTACATTTTACGGAATTAACTATTTCATTCCGTAAAATGTAAATCAGACTTTTCTGCGAATTTGCAAGCCGAGTTCAAGATCCAGACGAGTTAATTGCGTTCATTTTCGCACAAATACTTTTGGGAAAGGCATGAATCCATTTATTTTGTATACTCACTAGGGATTAATTAGCAGAGTAGACTAGGATCTTTATTTTTTTTTATTTCTCTCATTTCACCCAAGCAATCAGGGATGCCACAAGTATGCAGCGGAGTACAGGGAGCAAAACTGAGAAAAATGCTTGAGTATAGGGGGAGGTTTGAGGAAAGGGCAAAAGATGAACGGAGTTCAAGAAGATAGAAGACGACGATTGACATTGCATTTAAACTTTTGAAGATTATAATTATCAGAGAAGCAAGGAAACAGAAACGAGTTCAATAGGTCGGATGTGCGAGAAAAGAAACTATTAGAGTAGAAGTGACGGATGCATTTATTTAGGTGGAAAACAACCTTAGAGAAGGAAAAAAAATGAATTTTAAACTGTGGAAAAGACATCACTCAACCAATGCAATAAATTCACCAAGAAGTCATTTTATTCAGAAGAAAAAAAGGGGGAGGGGGGATAAAAACAAAAAAACACGAATCTGCGGTGAGGAATGATCGCCTACATCCTAAACAAGTCATGGTATTTTTTTTATGAATACAGAGACCGTGAAACGATGGAACTAATTTGTCGTTTGACAGTTTCTACGGTTAAGCCCTTCCTACAAGTAGGAAAAAGAAAGAGGCACGTGTACTTTTGTTGATTAACCGCTGCCCCACTCAACGAACTTAGAAAATTTATGAATGAAAACACAGAGCATGGAGAAAGGAGGAGGGGAGAATGCCGTAGTAAACAGACTGCATAATTTACATTATGAATAACGCATCGGCTCGTAATGATTGGACATAAATCCAGACGAAGACGATACGCGCTTTAATTATCAGGCTTTGTAAGGATTGCCATTCAAAATACTGCTCCACGTTTTACTTTTAATAGTAAAAAAAAAAAAAAAAAAAAAAAAAAGACAAAACCTAACGAATTTATTAAAATTCTATTTAATTGTAACAATTAGCAGTGAACACCCAAAACAAATGTAAAAAAATATAGTAATTACAAATAATATATCGAAATAGGTCCTCGTCTGTCATAGACGAGTGGACCAGTGCCGTCAAAAAAGAAGGCTAGATATTGATATCGATATGCCGTCTACAATGACGGCAACCTATATATTGATGTATCTATTACTGAGTATCTTAAATATAGACATAAAAATCCCCAACTCTCTCTCTCTATTTGAGCATGACAGGAAGGAAATAAATATATTTAAATAAATATACAATTGTTATTCTAATATATATGTATATATGACATGAAACAATAAATATATACATATGAAGGTGCACATATCTATAGTATTATTATTCAGGTGTTAATAAAACAGTGCTCAATGTATGTAAAGAGATGTTTATATATATATATATATATATATATATATATATATATATATAATTATTTGTTTGACCATTATTTCAAATTGTCGGTTGTTTATAGCCAGTTTCGTTAATCTTCGTTATATATTTTGTCCTACGTCTCTGGCACGACTTGGAGTTTCATACCTTACGCAATCATCAGGTTCATATATCAAACAGTTTAATAGATTTGAAGTTAAGTTCACTCGATGTTCATGGTAATTCAATCTTATAAAGTTAACTTACTGTTTTTTAAGAACAAGAGTTAAACTTTAAATATTCTAAGGTTACATGTAGATAAAAATTTCAAATTGAAATAAAAATAAAATAAAAAAGTTAAATTTACAATTAAAATTAAACAAACTGAGGAGCAAAAATTAAAGGGGTTTAATTCATAATTGTTATCAGCATGGATCAGGCTAGTCTCCCTAAAAGCAAATCACTGCGCCACCTCAGCCTAACTCTCAGCTGACCTCAAGTGGAATGACGTCATCGAATTCATAGCTAAATCTGCTGCTAGGAAGGTCGGTTCACTGTGTAGGGCCAGGAAATCTTTTCTCGCCTGAATCCATGTTGCACATATACGATGGTCATTCAATAAATAAGGTGAATTTTTCGGTATAAGAACTTCTACGAGGGCCATTCAATAAATAAGGTGAATTTTTCGGTATAAGGACTTCTACGAGGGTCATTCAATAAATAAGTTGAATTTTTCGGTATAAGGACTTCTACGAGGGTCATTCAGTAAATAAGGTGAATTTTTCGGTATAAAGATTTCTATTACAGATAGAAGCTTACTTTTTTTTTTCCTTTGCTTCTTTTTCAAAGAGATTTAACTTTTTGGCAGATTGAAAAAAACTTTGATAGTTTTGGAGATTAACAAAGATGACCGACCAAGAAGCATGCTCCAGGATTGAACAGAGGTCAGTTATCAAATTTTTGGTTACTGAAGGGTGCAAACCAGTTGAAATTCATAGGAGAATGTCAACTGTGTATGGTGCCATATGTTTCAGCCAAAAAATGTCTACAAGTGGACTAAATTGTTTAAAGAAGGACGGTGCAGTATTGAGGATGAAGACAGGCCTGGGAGGCTTATAGAAGTGAAGTCTCCTGATGTGATCGAATCAGTTAATGACCTCATTCAGTCTGACAAAAAGGTGACAGTTGATGACATTGCAAGGACTTTGAGCCTATCTGTTGAGACAGCACAAAAAGTTGGAGACGTCTTGCATCAAGACAACGCAAGGCCTCACACAGCAGCCGAAACGGTGCAGACAAACAGAATGATCTATTATTAAACGTCATACAAGTGCGCTTTGATGCTGCAGGACAATGCCAAGCCACATACCGCCAGGAAGACCAAAGACACGTTTGAAGAGCTAGACGGCGTTGAGGTTCTACCACATCCAGCCTACAGTCCTGACTGTGCTCCATTAGATTACGGCCTGTGCAACGCTTTCTGAAGGGCCGCCGATTCGACTCGTTTGATAAAATCGAGGAAGCGTGTCAAGAATTCTTTGATTCGAAACCGGCTGAATGGCACTTTGGCTAGATCCGAAAGCTTGCAGATCGATGGTAGAAAGTCTTGGAAAATTATGGTTTTTATTTTGAGCAATAATTTTTGTTGTTTTTGCGGGTAAAATTTCAATTTTTGGCAAGTGTTTCCGAACTTTTGGAACAACCTAATAAAAAAAAATATTGCAGGGGAAAGAAAGAAAGAAAGAAAGAATGAGTAAGTAATGAAGAAAAAGAGAAAGAATAAAAAATATAGAGGAATCTCCAAGGTAACCAAAAAAAGTTCCGTCCGTTTTTTGATTAGTCATTTAATGAAGTTGACATATATATATATATATATATATACGAAATGCGTACAGAAATTATTTTCAGATTCGGACAGCCGGAAGTAGGAACATCAGACGTTATAAAAAAACACACGCACCGTGCCCGGCCATCAGCTATAAGCCGGACAGCTGTGAGAAGGATAGCAGTGTCTAGAGATCTCGTTCGGGGCTGTTTGCTATACGAATTCACAGTGGGCTTATGAGCAGTTGCATCAAGGCGTAGCATATGTCAAGCGTTTGGAGATAGTACTGTGGATGAACGTACTGCAAGTTTCGAAAATTCAAGTGGGGAGATTTATCTCTCCATGATAAGCCTCGCGGTAGACGACCACAGGTTTTGAATGACGGAGTCCTGAGGGCGGCCATTGAAGAGGACAGTAGCCTAATGTGCGATGAAACTGCAAGACAGTTCAACGTTTCCGATGAAACAGACTTCACCTGCACCGCCTAGGTTAGACGTACAAACGGAACAAGTAGGTTCCGCAAACGCTGTTGGAGGTCCACAAGGGACAGCGAGTCGCAGTCTGCATATCGCTGCTTTCTCGCCACTGTACCGCATCCTTATTCAACCGAGTGCTTACCAGTGATGAAAAGTGGATTCTGTACGAAACTCCCAAGCATTCCAGACATTGGTTATCTCCTCAGGATGCTGTCCCTCACACCGCAAGACCGCCTATGCACCCATGCAAAGTTAATGCTTTGTGTCTGGTGGACAGGTCATAAGTAGTTCATTATGAACTGCTACTAACGAGCCAAACGGTCACTGGAGACCTATACTCGCAGGTATTGCAACAGGTATTGCGCCAAAAGGAGGCAGCACTGGTGAATCGCAAAGGTGTGCTTTTCCTCCATGACAACGCCAGGCCGCATGTCGCGCGAGTGGTCATGCAGCAACTCGGGTGGGAGACTTTGTGCCATCCACCTTATTCACCTGACCTTGCGCCGTCCGATTACCACCTCTTCCACTCGTTGGATAATCATCTTCGTAGGAAATCCTTCACCAATGAAGCAGACTTGCGCAAAGCCCCCACGGACTTCTTTGCGTCAAATCTCGCTGCTGACATTGAACGGGATTTATACTCTGTGGTGAATTGGGGCAAGAAGTGGCTTGTCAACTTCAATGCGTCTAAGACCAAGCTGTTGTCTGTCAACCATCACAGGCAACCTCTCTTGCCTCCCATAAGAATGGACCAAGCGATTCTCCCTGAGAGCAACACACTACGCCTCCTCGGCCTTACCCTCTCCTCATACCTCAAATGGAACCACTATATTGATTCCATAGTTAAATCTACTGCTAAGAAGGTTGGGTCACTATGCCGATCCAGGATGTTTTTTCCGCCTGAATCCATCCTGCATATATACAAGTCAACCATCCGTCTGTGCATGGAGTACTGCTGCCATTTATGGTCAGGCGCCCCTGCCGTTCTCCTCAGTGTTCTCGACAGGCTCCAAAGGAGAGTCTGTAATGTGATAGGTACTGATATGGCGGCTCGACTGCAGCCACTTCCCCATCGTCGAAATGTGGCCTCCCTTTGTCTGTTCTATAAATACTTTCATGGCTTCTGCTCGGACGAACTTAAGTCAGTGGTGCCTCCTCAACAGGTGTTTACTCGTGCAATCAGACTGGCAACTGGGTCCCACCCATTCACAGTCAGGTTAGCCAAATGCAGACGACAATTCTACTCCTGCAGCTTCTTCTCTCGCACTTCCCGCCTGTGGAACTCTCCCCCATATTCTTGCTTTCCTGACGGCTACAACTTCCAGAAATTTAAATGCAATGTCAATACTCATCTACTAACGACTGGACTCTAGCTCTCTCCACCCCCTATATCCTTCCCTTTCTCTCCACCTATGTATCTGTCATCGCACCTGCATTCTCAGCTTTCTATTGCTCCTTTCTAACTAGCTTGTACTCCTCACTCTTTTCTAATTAATCTTTTTACAGTTATGTAGCCCCCTGCTCATCAGTGGTATTTCTGTCTTACTCGGGGTGAAATGATTAAAAAAAAAAAAAAACAAAAAAAAAACAAAAAAAAACAGAGTTCTACCGCAAGGGCATTGAACAGCTGGAGTGGAGACCCGTTGGCAGAAGGTGCTGGATGCCGATGGCGATTACTTCGAAGACTAAATATAAGTTACACATCATGTGAAGCGTTTTCTTTTTTCGTTTAAAAACAGACAGAACATTTTTTAGTTACCTTGTATTAAAAATTTGAGTATTTTTTCTATGACAGCATGTGGTCATTGAATCACTTTTATTTAGCAAATTAGGATCATTGATATAGATGTGCGTTGTGGTGCAGTGGATATCGGCTCGGAACGAGAAATCGGGGAGCCGAGTTCGAATTCCAATTTAATTCATTGCATTTACTTACGCGCAAATATCCTTGGGAAAGGTATTAATCCGTATATTCCTTCCAGTTATGGGTTAACAGGACAGATTGGGTTCTATAGCCATGGCTGGCAACCAGTTTACCGCAGAAAGCAATGGCAATCTACTGCGGGATAATCTTCTGCCCAGTCAGTCATTCTCTTTCGAGACATGATCGCCCAAGCGTGTATCACGTATGGCACTTAACTGATTGATATAGTTTAAGATGACATGTTTTTCTAAAAGGTATAGTTTACATTTATCTCCTTTTCCGTTATAAGGTTTGGATTTAGCTACGATGTTCCAGGTAATAAATTAGTTGTTGTTATTGTTTTTTTAATTTCCAATAATGTATGAAAAAGCAGTACTTTTGTTGTATTTACTGTTGTTTAAAGGCAACATATGGCGGGCTTTATATCTTATCTTCCACCTGTTAGAAAGGCTTCCGAAGTAAAATTTAACATCATTATCATCCGGATAATTCCAGCTCTGTATACACTACTTTCAGACATACATTGGCCATTCAATGAGCAGGTTTTTTTCTGTAGTTGCAATTATTTTTAGAAGGGCCATTTTTACTATTATTTGGGTGACACATGTTGATGTGGGCCAAATATTTATTTGATATTCATAGTATTATGTTGAGAAATATATTTATCAATGTTTTAACGCAACTATAACTAACTTTGACATTGTTTTTATTAGGAAAGAGGGCTTGGAGAACCTGATACTAAGAGGCCAGATAGAGAAAAAAAAAGCAGTGGATAACCTATTTGAATGATCTAATCAGGTGGATGATAGAACGAGGGTTGCATGGTGTAACAGGAGAGGGCGTGCTAAGAGCCACCAGGGATAGGGAGACGTGGAAAGCCATGAACACCTACGTCCTGAAAGGACAGGGCACATAGAAGAAGAAGGTGAATGGTAGAAATGTTTGTGAATTAAATTAAGGAAGAGTTTACCAATGTTAGTTTGGACGTTACGACTGAAGGGTGGGTTAAATCAAATAATGTTACGTTTACGTGATTTCTGTTTATTTCTGCCTACCTTGTTTTTAACAGAGTATCCTAATCTAGTGTTCAGTTTACTTTTTTCTAAAACACTCATGTATCTAATTTTAGAATTGTCAAAATAGATACTTAACAGAAATTGGGTAGATTTGTGTAGGTTGTTGGTAAATCTCTGGGTGTGATTTGAATCCCTGTTGATGTAGGAATGGTTATGTGAGTCCTTAGTGTACGGTTTGTACAGACCATTGCCCAGGTCGAATGTAACATCTAAGAAATTTACAACTTTAGCGTTAGTTATGAGAGTAATGTTAAGATCTTGGTCTTTGAAAAGACAGCTGATATTACCGATAATGAAATACAATAGGAAGAACCGGAAGAAAAACATTTTGGAGATGATTGATGATAAGTAACCTAAGAAAGAAGGAGAAAAAAGAGAGAAGAAAAAAATAGTAAGAAAAGAAGTAGGCAAGAAAAGAGAGAGAAGGAGTAGGCGAGAAATAGAGAGAGAAGTAGTAGGCGAGAAAAGAGAGAACAGAAAAAAAGATAAAGTAATAAAAGGAAAGAGAGTAGAGAGAAAGAGAAAAAAATTAAAAAAAAGAAAAAGAAAAAAGAGGTAAAAAGAAAGAGAGTGAGAGAGAGACTTTCACTTGGAAAATGCATATTTTGTTTAGCACAGGGTTAAACTGCATTATATCTACAGAGATTAACCTTAACATTGTCACTTCAAATCTTCAGATGGTTTAGTCGTATTTTATTTAATAAAATATTATATTTTTAAAAATAATTTCCGAAAATTGCATAAATCAAGAAGAATCAAAGAAGCTAAAAAAATGTACTCTTAACATCGAGTTTTACCACGTGTTTCACTAACACTGAAGAAATGGAGAGGCAGAGTTGGTCCTCCGTGCTTCTCTCACCCGCCCTGATTGTAGGAAGCACCATTAGAGGTGGTGCCAAGTGTAAATGGTTTGCAAGACTGGTTCAGCAGTCAATGCTTCAGTACGATGCGCCGTAATCCATAAGAAATGACCGGGTTCAAAATAAAACTTTCTAAAACAGGAGATGCAACACGCCTTTATCCCCGATATAACATGACACACACGATCTATATAATAATTCTTCTTGTTCCTTCCTTAGTTAGTTACTTAGTTCCTCCGTCCGTTATACCACACTCTCTATACGAGCTTTTCCTTCCCCGCCATCTTTTTACTCTCCTCAGCCTTTTGCTAACCGTTGCCAAACGGAAGGGTAGTAAAGAGTGAGAGAGTAGGAGGAGAGAGCGTATAGCATTATCGTATCAGTAGCAGCTTAAGATGGTGGTTGTAGCAGTAATTGTGTGTGTGTGTGTGTATATATATATATATATATATATATATATGTGTGTGTGTGTGTGTGTGTGTGTGTGTGTGTGTGTACTGTACAATATAGTAAAATTAGGTAGGTTTGTTGTCCTATACCGCGACCTAATAACGAAATTTCTGGCCTCTACTGTGACCTTCACTATAGCGACGGTCGTGCCTCTACACCCTTGGCAATTACTCAGTTGGTCTTTTCTGTTTACAATGGACACAGGAGCCTTTAAAGTAGCTTTAATTAATTTTTTTTAAAAATTTTTTAATCCCTTTTAACATTTTTGAAATTTTGTCAGAAAGTTTTGTTATAATTTGAGTTAGCAGCTACGACTGTTTTACAATGGAAACGTAATGATTGCATCACACTTTTTTCGGTGACAAACACATTAATTTGGAAATTCTCGCAAAAATCAAATAATTGTCGGATTTTAATGAAACTAACAGTATTCATTCACAAATGAATGAAATTATTTTTGAAATTATTATTTTTTAAAAATCTTGATAAAAAGGTTTACAATGGACACAGGAGCCATGATTTTTCAGTAATAAAAAAACATTTACTCTTTCAAAATCTCTCACAAAATAGCGTACAGTATTTTGATTACGTTCTGTACATACCCTGCTTAATATAAGATTACAGTAAAGTAGCTTTTATGAACATTACTTTTATAGATATTTTAATAAAATTACACTCTGTGTTATCGTTATTTTATTATTTAATACCTTTATGTTCGAGAACGTTACTATCATTTGTAGAATGACAAAGTAAATTTTTTCCAGGAAATCATAATTATCCTTCCGTGGAAATTCCACGGGTTCCGCTAGTCTATATAATTGTGTCGACTAGAAAGATACTCCTTGTTTGTAAGATAAGTTTGTAGTAGAGCACTAAGAAAATAGATGACTAGCTTTACCTCGATTGGGTGTGGCTTTGTGCCTCTTCCTCTCTTCTCCAAATAAAGTGTACAATTAAATAGTATTACTCCTTCTTTGTACTAGTCAGTCACTCATTGATCTGAGACTGTGACAAGCGTCATCTTTCCGGCTCACGTAATGCGATAACACGTAGTTGAGAACGGTCGTTTAAGGTAACTCGGATCTTAATTTGCGGCAGCTTGCCCTCGAAAATAAATATGTAAAATAAATTTAAATCTATTCCAGTAATAACATTTCTACGAATTTTGTATTAATGTCCGTCACAAGTTTGTACTGTGCTTTTAAATTTGAACATAAAAAAAATCATCATTTTAAATCTTTAGCTGATGAAGGAAATAAAAGTCTCGAAACATTTACCAAAGTTAAATAAAAAAAATGTTAATCAGTTTCTGTCTATAATTCTATTGTGTCGATTATATATATATATATATATATATATATATATATATATATAAAGATTTGTACCCACAGAAACACCAAATAGCCTTAAAAAGAGTAGACGTCATTTTGTTTTCCCAAACCCGAGGAACCTTTCAGCCAACACTTGTCAAGGGTTTCGTTGGCACAAAATTACAAAGGGGTAAAGAAGAGGACAAGACCAAAAAGGGAATACTTGCAATACTGGGAGAAGATGGAATTCGTTTAAAAATAAATTTATTGAAAAATATTAAAATGTGAGTGGGGTGTAAACATATAATTCCACAAGAGTGAAATAAAAAAAGAAAAAATGTTACACTCACAAACTCGCCAGTAATTGCAAGGAGCGCAGGAACTGCTCTTTCTGCCTGCACAGGCTCGGCTGCTGGATTTTTAGGTAAATGGCCTCCAAAACACGTAAATGGTATGCCGATCGAGCATATATATATATATATATATATATATATATATATATACACACACACACACACAAAAGGGTGTCTCACATGAAATGATGCATTTTTGGTTAATCCGGTCGTCTCTTGCATTCACTTACGCACAAATACCCTTGGGAAAGGGTATTCATCCGTCTCTTCCCTCCAGTTATGGATTAAATAATAGCACAGATTGGCTTCTATAGCCTTGGCTGGCAAACAGTCTACCGCAGAAAGCAATGGCAACCTACTGCGGGATAATCTTCTGCCCAGTCAGTCATGTCTCTTTTGACACATGATCGCCCAAAGTTTGTGTCACTATGCCACTTAACTGACTGACTGAAAGAAGCCACTTCTTAGTATATAAAAAACCTTAACTTATTCCTGATTCTTTTTTTTTCCAGATAATTTTTGTTTTAATATATTGTTACTTATAAACCCAATACCGATTTTCTAAGCGCCGCTTATATGTGGCACAAGACCAAAAGTGGGGATCGAACTCACTGCTCAGTTGTGAAAGGTTCTAGCGAGACAAGCTTACTATCACATCACGTCGAGGTGCCTCACTCATAATAAGCCCAATGACGATGTTTCCAACAATATATAATTTGTTTGAAAATCAATTTTTAATGGATAATCGTATTTGAGTAGAGACTGATTTTATAATTGAACAATATATATATATATATATATATATATATATATATATATATATATATATATATACCGCCTGAATATTCGAGAAGTCTTGTCAAGAAATATGCGTCATCCGTTTTATTTTAATGTAGGAGAGATAGGGTGTGTGTGAGAGATATGGAGATTGTGAGAGAGAGAGAGAGACATAGTGAGAAAGATTGAGAAAGGGAGAGAGTGAGGGTGAATTATAGAGTAGGGTGAAAGTGTAAGAGTGCGTGTAAAAAGAGATTAAGAGAGAGTGAGAGTGAATTTGAATTTTTAATTTGAGTTTTGTTTAAGGGCATATCAACCTCTGTGGGTTATTTAATGCCAAAAAATGGGGTTTTAATGTATTTATTTGTAATGTTCGGTTATAGTGAGAATTTGAGTTTGAGTTTTGTTTAACGGCATATCAACCTCTGTCGGTTATTTAATGCCAAAAAAGTAGGGTTTTAAGGTAGTTTTAATTTAATGTTCGATTATAGTAAGAAGGTTGATTTAGTCAGACTGATGAAAAATTTATTTAAATTGTTTTTTTTTTATTTTAGAAAACTGAAGATGTCATCTAGTTTTGTATTCAAAAATGTATTGCTGGTAATTTTTTTTTAAATGTGTTGTGGTAATAATCTTTTTCTTTCAGAAAAGTATTGTTGGTTATATTTTTCTATAAAAGTTTATTTTTATGTACATATTTCTATAAAGGTCTTTCATAGTGTTTTTATCCCAGTTTGGGGGTTAACTATTAGCCCATAGCTGGGACCCTAACAGGTGCTACCACTCCGTGTCAAGGTCGACAGTAATTAAGAATACATACTAGTCAATTTTTTCCTTTTTCCTCTCCCTCATCCTACCCTTCTCCCTTCCCCTCCTTAATGGTCAAGATGTCAACCTGATCTTATCATTTTCCCTTTTTTCCTCTTCTCTTTCTTTAGTTTTATTGTCTTTGATGTGATATGCCCATTTAGTACCAAGGCTGTTCTTTTTACTTATTATTTTTTCTCGAAACATAGACATTTCCGTGTCGCAATGTACAATTAACTCATAACTATATATATTTTCGCACACATACGATTAACTGCTAAACGTCGTAACGGCTGTGTGTTGGGTGCTCCTCGACATTTCCTTCTGTGTGAAACGAATCCTATCTTGGATCCGAAGAGACGACCGTAGCCACCGCATGGTTGGGTAGGAGTGTTCAGGGATGGAGAGCGTTGGCTTTTTTTCTGGTGGTTTCATGCTCCTCACAACCTCCCAATCAGAGGCCTTGCTGCCGGATGTAGTTTACCGTCATACCCAGGACCAGAGTGAGGGTGAAAGCGAGAATGAAAGAGTGAAGGTGAAAGAGAGTGAGGGAGAAAAAACAATGAGAAAGAGAGAAGACAGACGAGGACGCAGAAATTGAAGGAGAGTAAGATGTTCTGCTTCATGGAAAAACTTTAGAAAAGTTCTAGATAACAAAATAGACTTGCATCTTAGGAATTTTCAAACGATTCCACGCTATTTTTTGATAAAGATATTGGCAAAAACGAATGCGAAAAACAGTAAAGAAACCATCGAATTCACATTGTAACCATGGAAAGTCAGCTTTTATATCAACTGACAAAACTGTTCTCCAATCACTCCAGCGGTGTACATAGTCATTTAGTCATTTTGACAGATACTAGTGAAGGGATGAGCGTATAAATGGGTTTTGTTAGCTTAGATCAGGGGTTTTCAAACTGTGGTCCGCGGACCACAGAGGGGTCCGCGAATTAACTCATCACGTGAAATTCAAAGTAATTTAAATTTAATTTTGTTACATTTTGCATCAACATGCAGTATTAATTTATTTTATTTGAACACTTATGTCTAAAGTAAGCTTAAAACCAGTTTTTACTACGTTAATGCAAAACTATAAGCTGTTTTTAGTAAAAATTTATGTATAAATTTCAAAAGCGTTTATAGTGGAAATATAAAGGGGTCCGTTAGTCAAAAAGTTTTAAAACCCCTGGCTTAGATCTCGCCATTTTGAAATTTGGATCAAATTCTTTCTTTCTTTCCGGTTTTTTCAGATATATTTTTTTCCAATTAAATATTTAATGTCTCCTTTCATTAAATTCAGATTTTTTTCTTTTTATTGTACGTCTGAAATTTTCAATTTTGTAAATTGGAATCAAAATAACAATTTAGATAAACGGTCCAAAGTTCAGGTTTTGTTCAATTATTTTCGAATGATTTTATTTACCTAGGCCTCCACAAAAGCCCCCTAAGGTGATTTTCTAAGCGCGGCTTAGGTGTGGCACAAGGCCGAATGTATGGGGCACCCAGTGAGGATCGAACTCACTACTCAATTGTAATGATTCAAACAAGACAAGCTAAGAAAAGATGAGGCATAAGATCCTTTTTATGTGGAGATTACATCAGCCCCACCATTTTGCCGCAGAGTTAGGGTGTCTTTCTCACCTAAAATAAGAAGAGAGAATGTACTAGGCTTTTGTCCCAGCCAAAAAGGCTAAGATGCGATCAAGACTTGGAAGTTCTAAAGTACTTGGATAAAAAAGGTAAGATATGAACTTCGAATAGTTTAGCTAAAATGCATCTCTCGATAGATATATTTTTCAGAAATTAGAAAAAAAAAAAAAAAAAATGAAAATCAAACTGAGTTTGTCGTTGAATTTAAGAAAATATATTTACTGAATTAAACAGTAAAACGACATTTGAAAATGGTAAAGTGTCACAATCTACCAGGACTGACTTTACTGTGTGTGTGTGTGTGTGAGAGTGAGAGTGAGAGTGAGAGAGAGAGAGAGAGAGAGAGAGAGAGAGAGAGAGAGAGAGAGAGACGCAAAGGTAAAAGCGAGAAAAGCCGAAAGAGAGAAGTAAAGACGAGTAAGGCAAGAGAGGGGCAAAAGCGTGTGTGAGAGAGAGAGAGAGAGAGAGAGGAAAAAGCGTCCAAACCGAGAGAGAAAAAGCGAGTAATGAGAGAGAAAGAGAGTGGGGGTGGGTGGGGGGGGGTAAAAAGAGTAAGGCGAGAGAGAAAGGTAAGGGATAGTAAAGAGTGATAGAGAATAAGGCGTGCGAGAGAGTGAAAAGCGAAGACGAACGGAGAGGGAGTGAAAGTCGAGGAAGGCAAGAGAATGAAAGAAAAAGTAGAGAGTGAATTAAAAGTGTGTGTGGAGAGAAATAAACAAGAGAGAAACGCCGACGCACACAGTTACTGATATATCCCAACAAAAAGTCTTTTTAGCGAACATTTGCTATATATATATATATATATATATATATATATATAATCTATTTGATACGAGATGCGCAAATTGATTTTAACCCTTGAATTTGAAACACCTGGAATTTTTTGATTGCCATGATTTCTTCAATAACGTTTGGCTCGATATTGAAACACTTTACACATAACAATGGTGCTTTTTCTCCTCCATTTAAATTGTCAATCCGGCCGGTCATTTTTTTCTTTTTTTTTTTTTGTTGAATGCTCTTAAGCTTGATCTATTGTCACTTGGACACACATATTTGCGTCTTATGGTGAATTTCGTGCTGACTTTTATGCATATTTGCTTCCTTGCATTTTTCTTTTGCTTTTCTCTATTATAAACTCCTAAGTGTTCTGTTTTCAACATTGATTTCTCTGGCTACTTTTAGGTTAAAAAATTGCGTCACATGACACTGAACAAAAACAATAAAGAAATCAACGTCAATTTCAAACGGCATCCGTTTTAGAAATAATAAATTAAATTGTATTCAAAACAAAGCTTCACTATTTCTTTATTGCACGAACAAAAACAGATGACATTATACAAGAATTAAAATATTTAAAATGACAATGCACGTTTCAAGTGGTCAGATAAACATATCATGTGATATTATCTGCTGCATTGCCATAACTGCGGGTCGTTATACTGGGAAGGCGAAATCTGAAAACAGACTTTGAATGTTACCAGATGTTTGGCGTTTCCTTTGCTCTGTGGTAATGATAATATTAACTTTCATTTAACGGAAGCATATACCATTATCTAAACTTATTTATAAATGGAACTGTCTGTGTGTATCTGTGTGTGTGTATCTGTGTGTGTGTGTCCGTTACCTATAGACTTCGAAACGGCTGAACCGATTTTATTGAAAATTTACACTGTTGTACGATAAGGGTCTGCAAGTGTTCTTAGCTAGGTTTTGTGTCAAGGTACCCCCGATAAATATCGAAAATCGATAATCGAAAAAAATCGGGCTATAGAAAGAGTGGCCCGATTTTAATCAAATTTGATACACTCATAGACAAAGACATAAGAAACGATATTCAGAAGTTTCAAGGTTGCAGTTCTTACAATAGTGCAGGAAATCGATAACATATATATATGAAAAGCAAGTTGTTTGTGTGTGTGTTTGTTTATCTGCCTGTATTTTTTCAGCCCTTTTATTTTAGTTTTTGCTTCGGGTTTGGCTCTAAGTAGGTATAATTGTCGTTCTTAGTCTCAGCCATGATACCATTTACTCAGAGGACTTATTTAGCCTTCAAAATTCAGTTTACGATGAAAAAAACTTATTTGATATCGATAGCAGGAAATCAAAATTTGACTTACATCCATTCATTTTTCTTTTAGTCTACGATTTCGTTTTAACTGGAAACAACTATTGCTTTTTAGTCTTTCCTACCAACGCCCAAAGAGTCTGAGCTCCAGGACCATGGATTAATTTGAAAGCTTTCATTACACCCGAGCAACGCTTTTAGTGATATTTTATAAAAATATTTCTCTTAAAAAAGGGAAATATTTCTCAAGTTCAATGGTCGTTATTTTTATTATTTTTTAAAATCTTTTCATCCCAAGCAAGGTGGTACTGCCACTGATGCGCAGGGGGCTACATAAGAGTAAACGTTTAGACAAAAGAAAAGTGAAGAGAAGGACGGATTAGTTACAGGGGGTGTCAGAGAAAGGGAAAGAGACGTATGGAAACACAGGTGTGAAGATAATTCCGAAGGTAGAGAGAAGGGAAAAGAGCAAGATATACAGGGTGATGTAGAAAGAACTGGAGTCAAATGGATAAGAGATGGGTATTGACATTGCATTTAAATTCCTGAAGGTTGTAGCCGTCAGGAAAGCAAGTATATGGAAGAGAGTTCCACGGGCAGGAAGAGCGAGAAAAGCGTAAATGGGTGGGACCTTGTTGCCAGTCTGGTTGCATGAATAAATTCTTGTGGTGGGGGTACCAGTGACTTAAGTTCGTTGGAGCAGAAGCCATGAAAATATTTGTAGAAGAGACAGAGGGAAGCCACATCCCGTCGGTGAGAAAGTGGCTGGAGTCGAACTGCCAAGTCGGAACCTATCACGTTACAGATTCTCCTTCGAGAACACAGATGAACAGTATAGGCGCCTGACCATATATGACAGCAGTATTTTCAGTATTTGTTTCTCGCAGTGTAGTTGGTAGAAGAATTAATGACTACTGGGATCCGTTCTCCGAAGCTGCTTCACGTAGAACCCGAAACACTGCTTCACTCGGGATTCCGTTCCCGGCGCACCGTAAACAAAACACTGTCCCCCGAACACCGATGTAGCCTTCACAAATCGTCAACACCAAACTGACTCCGAAACAGAAGTTGGCTCTTCTCATGAGTTTTTGGTCTCGAGCAAGAAATCGAAATTTCTCGCATGTGAGAGCCTCGCTTTCACCAATGACGCATGCGCCGTGTCATTCCAAACACTGTCTTGCATGAGCTCGCCTCGTGATTCCATGACGTTTACGAACGAATGTGCAGACAAACCGCCTTCTCTTGCTTCGGCGAGGTAAGTCTCCGCCACAGTATTCCATGCACGTACGGATGCTTGATTTGTATCACTCTTTAGAGTATTGACGAAGTATTCATTTGTAACATTTTACTTGAATTCGGGCCAGAGATAGGACAAGAACAATGTGGTTTCCTCAAAGACACTGAAACAAGGAACGCGATATTTATGCGTAGAGTGTTATCAGAAAGGACAATACAAATGCAGAAGGACGTGTACCTGTGTTTCATAGACGACGCAAAGACATCCAACAAAGTGAACCACAAAGACTTGACAAAAATGCTCAGCATCCTCGACATATTCGAGAAAGACATTGGAGTATTCAAAACCCTCTACTGGCAGCAAACCGTCTTCATACGGACAGGAAATGAGTTCAGCAGATATACAATGATAGAAAAGAGTGTAAGACAAGGGTGGGTCTTCTCACCAGATCTATTCGACCTATACAGCAAGACAATTCTGAAAGCTCTAGAAGTCTTGCCAGGATTCGTCATTGGCAACCACCATATGAACAAAACAAGCTACGCAGATACTACAGGGATCGTAGCAGACGTGAAAAAGATAACTACAAAACCTCCTCCAGAAAGTCGCTGAAGAAAGCGGTAAGACAGGACTATATATAAACTACAATAAAGCTGAATGAATGGTCATCAGCAAAAGTGCTACACAGAGATCTGAAGGCGAACAGGCATGGTCAAAGATGTATTCCAGACACTAAGTAAAGTATTGAAAGTCAGAAACATTTTGCTGAAAACAAATAGAGTACTGGATTGCTACGTGATTTCTGTTCTTCTATATGGCATACTGGACTTGGCAGGCCGCCTGCAGTCTCTCTCCCACCGGCGCGACGTTGCTTCCCTGTGTCTCTTCTATAAATACTTTCACGGCTTCTGCTCCGATGAACTTAGATCACTGGTGCCACCTAAATACGAATTTGAACGAGATACTAGATTAGCAACTAGATCCGACCCTTTTACAGTGAAACAGATAAGATGCAGCCGTAACTTCTACTCCAACAGTTTCTTTCCTCGCACTTCCCGACTGTGGAATTCTCTTCCAAACGATTGCTTCCCCGACGGCTACAATCTCCAGGAGTTTAAATGTAAGGTCAATAGACACCTCCTAACACACTAACCTGCTCCAATTCTATCAAACACTCTTCCCATCTGCCTAACCCTCATCCTCAGTATCCTTACTCATCTGTCACCTTCCTCCTGACATTCTCTATGTCTAACCACTCCTTCTCTTTACCTTCCCCTATGTAGCCCCATGCGCAATAGTGGCAGTGGAATGCCTTGCTTGGGATGAGATGATTAAAATTATATATATATATATATATATATATATATATATATATCCTCAAAAATGAAAGAGAAACTTGAAGCAATCGAAGGATGTTGAGGAATCCGAGGACCTAACATGAGAGCAAATATGAGGTTTTGGAGAGGATGGAAACGAAAAGGAAACCAACAGTTAATATCAGGAAAAGACAGCTGAAGTTTCTGGGACATGTAATGAGGAAGGAGGGCTTGGAGAATCTGATTCTCACGGGACGGATAGAAAGGAAGAGAGATAAGGGAAAGCAACGCATGATATACTTGATAGTCTTGAGCATATGCATGGTGGAGGGGGATGACAGGGATATTACATTTGTTGCCATTGTTGAAAGTCCGCAAGTGACGTGATGTCTTCTATCTGGTATAATATTTTGTTCGTGATTCTGTGGCGTAATGTTCAAAGAACGGTGACCTTTGCCAAGATCCACAGGCTTAACTTGCTCAAAGATATTTGAACCATTGATCTTAGAAAACGGTTGAATATAACTGACGGCTTAGATATTTCCGAACGAGTTTGGTGCGTGCTACGACATCCACATGAAAGTTTCGATCTGATGAGGCTATTTAAGAACATGACTCGAGTTTTCAGTTTGATGTTTCGTTTCAGTAACAATGTGTGGTGTTCGGTGATACTTTCCCCTACACTATCTAATAAATAGAGAGAGAGTTGCAGAGAGAGAGAGAGAGTTGCAGAGAGAGAGAGAGAGAGAGAGTTGCAGAGAGAGAGAGAGAGAGAGTTGCAGAGAGAGAGAGAGAGAGAGTTGCAGAGAGAGAGAGAGAGAGAGAGTTGCAGAGAGAGAGAGAGAGAGAGTTGCAGAGAGAGAGAGAGAGAGAGAGTTGCAGAGAGAGAGAGAGAGAGAGAGTTGCAGAGAGAGAGAGAGAGAGAGAGTTGCAGAGAGAGAGAGAGAGAGAGAGTTGCAGAGAGAGAGAGAGAGAGAGTTGCAGAGAGAGAGAGAGAGAGAGTTGCAGAGAGAGAGAGAGAGAGAGTTGCAGAGAGAGAGAGAGAGAGAGTTGCAGAGAGAGAGAGAGAGAGTTGCAGAGAGAGAGAGAGAGAGTTGCAGAGAGAGAGAGAGAGAGAGCAGAGAGAGAGAGAGAGAGTTGCAGAGAGAGAGAGAGAGAGAGAGAGAGAGAGAGAGAGTTGCAGAGAGAGAGAGAGAGTTGCAGAGAGAGAGAGAGAGAGTTGCAGATAGGCAGCGCCGTACCTACTTGCCAAAACTAACCCTGATATTGATACACAAGACGCGGGATCATCCTTCTCACTAATTTAATTCTGAAGTAGAAGAGCAAACAAAAGTTCTTTTATTTGTTACTAACCGCTCTCTATGACTATGCTTAGTTGTTACTAACTGCTCTCTATCCGCTTTACTCTGTAACTATAAGTTTCTCAGTATAATTGTACATTTGAAAAATAGATTAGTAAATAATCTGAGTGTGTTTTAACTGCTCTTTCTCTCATATACATGAAGGGGGAAAACTGGCTGGTTGAATTGAGTGTAGGGGGAAATGACAGAAAAATGTTTGGGAAACACTGTCTTAGAAGTATCTGAAGTTTGTTTTTAACTAGTAGTTCATCCAGCACACGTCGCAAAATGAACTAAAAGATGTTATTAAATGAGCTCGTTGTTTAAACATGAAGGAAGAGATCAGAAGCGAAGATTATGAGTACATGTAAAAAAGAAAATAGTCAACCCTAGACGTGGCGTTAAAATTAAAGAAAATTGGAAAACATCCTCTCGGGAGTATGTTCTACGAAAGAGTGGTTCTTGGAAAGAATGGTATGTTAGGTCTTAGCTGTAAAAGGTCTGAACTGGTGTAACGAAGCAGTGTAGCTCGTCAAAACATTTGGCATGAGGGTAGCTAGAGGCACGCGACGTTTCCTCAGTGTAAAAGAAGTCTTAGAGTGTAAAATACTTTATAAGCCCAAGGCTACATAAATGCTTTTGAATTCTATCAAGGCTGGAAAATGAGGATTTTACCATTGTTTAGTATTTAACAATTGGGCCCCATACCGTTTAAACTGGCGGCAACACACACACACACATATATATATATATTCATTCTGATGTACCTACTACTGAGTATCTTACATTAAGACAAAAAATAAATCCAAACCCTTCAGCGTGACAGGAGGGTAATATATATAAATAAACAAGGGTCTTTAGACTAAACTATCGCCCGGTTCACACTCCACCCTCGTCTATTGAACAGGTGAAGAGGCTCATCCCTTGTTTCCTGTTTAAGATGCGGTTTCCGGTTTTCTCTTTTCCAATCTTTTCACACCTATGTAGCCCCCTGCACATCAGTGGCGTTACGGCCTTGCTCGGAGTGATATGATTAAAAAAAAAAATTATATATATAAGAAAAACTACTACAAAGTTTTAAGTTTAAAAATGTATTTTTTTTTTGACAGTATTTGTTTATTTCTGTTATTATATTTGATATTTCAGATCGGCCTCGGCCCTTCATCAGAAACAAATAATTTTAAAATTTAAATTAGAAACGTATTTCGCGAGAGCGTTCGTGGAGAGATTGTTTACATCACGTGACGCAGAAAGCGACAGATTTTAAAAAATTATTTCTAAACGTAAACCTATCTTTAATAATATATATATAATACAAAATTTAATTATGTCGTTGAAGACAAGAGATTTTTTTATCATCATCGGGTATGCCAAATTTTAAAATAAAAACCACCAATCGATCGGTTTCGGTCCCTCTCTTCAGAACTGTAAATGGGGAAAAAGTTATCAGAAAAGAATATCTCTTATTGGTGAAATGAATGAACGGAAGCGGGAATTTTTTTTTCTTTGTATATATCTGATAAAAGTTATCACATCTAAAGATGCTAGAGACCCAGCAGAGCAATCCCTATATCTATACATACATATATCTATATCTATCTACCTAAGGCACTGCTGAATAGCAAAAAAGCAACAAGAGCTTCCAGAACTGGTAGTAAAGTCTAATAACTGGCAGTAAAGAGAATGAACTGAGCCGACGCTGCCTCGCTATCGTCTCTAATGAACAGCTTCGTTATTGTTTCTCTTTCCATAAGCGTGACAGGGGGCAAACATATATATGTGTGTGTGTAATGAATTATTTTGAACATTATTTTTACCGATACTAGTATTTAAGTAGATATTCTGTTTTTAATTAAACAGTATTTTTATATTTATATCTACCGGCCTGATTATTTACGATAATTTTTTTATTTTTTTATTACGAAATTGTGTGCTACCCAGCAGGATTCGAACCTGCGACCCCTATTACATAGGGGAAGCATACCATTTGATAAATAATCAAATGGTATGCTAAATAATCAGGCCGGTAGATATAAATATAAAAATACTGTTTAATTAAAAACAGAATATCTACTTAAATACGAGTATCGGTAAAAATATGTTCAAAATAATTCATTACAAATTGTCGGTTGCTTATAACCAAGTTTCGTTAAAATTCGTTAATTTCCGTAACATGTTTACACACACACACACACACACACATTATATATATATATATATATATATATATATATATACATACACACACACTTCTCTATTACAATAGAAATGATATTTAAACAATTATAAGGGTTTAAGTGTATGCTGTTTAGTTTTAGTTATTTAGTTATTAGTTTTACCAGTATATCTACCCTTTTGGGTCATTTAATGCTGAAGAATTTGTTTGGTTTTTGTTTACTGCTCGTTGATCCTTTCTGAGTATTGCTGTCGAGATATAAGTAGAGGCGTTGTGATTTGAGGTGCGATGGCTATATAATTTTGTTGCTTTTAGAAATTCTAAAAAAATCATCTGAGTTTTGTTGAAAATGTCTTTCAGATTGTTTTCTTGATAGTATCTTAATCGCATTTGTTCAAGATCTACGCAGCTTGTTAGTATACATTTCACTGTGTAGAGCTCCTGACATGGAATGCAAATTGGTGCCTCCTCAACTTTTAGTAGGTGTGAATGCAATAACAGCGGTGTGGCCTATTTGAAGTCTAGTGATTATTATTTTTTTTTTTTTTAATCATTTCACCCCGAGCAAGGCGGAAACGCCACTGATGTGCAGGGGGTTACGTAAACGTAAAAAGATTAATTAGAAAAGAGTGAGGAGTACAAACTAGTTAGAAAGGAGCAATAGAAAGCTGAGAAAGCAGGTGCGATGACAGATACATAGGTGGAGAGAAAGGGAAGGTTATACAGGGGAGGGGACAGAGCTAGAGGCCAGTGGTTAGTAGATGAGTATTGACTTTGCATTTAATTTTCTGGAGGTTGTAGCCGCCAGGAAAGCAAGAATACGGGAGCGAGTTCCACAGGCGGGAAGTGCGAGAGAGGAAGCTGCAGGAGTAGAATTGTCGTCTGCGTTTGGCTAACCTGACTGTGAATGGGTGGGACCCAGTTGCCAGTCTGGTTGCACGAGTAAACTCCTGTTGAGGAGGCATCAGTGACTTAAGCTCATCCGAGCAGAAGCCATGAAAATATTTATAGAAGAGACAAAGGGAGGCCACATTTCGACGATGGGGAAGTGGCTGCAGTCGAGTCGTCAGGTCAGTACCTATCACATTACAGACTCTCCTTTGGAGCTTGTCAAGAACACTGAGGAGAACGGCAGGGGCACCTGACCATAAATGGCAGCAGTACTCCATGCACGGACGGATGGTTGCAATTTTAAGTTTCTGCTTAGGAAAGGTTTGTATTACGTCTTGGAGATTATTTTATGAATTTATTTGTCCTACATAGCCGCTTCGTCATCAGTACATTGACCTCGGGTCACTCAATCTATTGATTCGTTTTGGATTTGGTAAAGATCATTTTGTCACCTGTGTGCTTGTAAATGTGTATTTACACTTTATTTACGTTGTTCAGACTATTGTCTCATTTTTGCATGAGTCATACATCTTTTCTTTTTATTCACCTTTACATTTAGACAGGTATTGAACTCCCAACTCTTTGAGTCAAGTCACTCGATCGAGTCAACGCTTTAACCCACTGAGCCACTTTTAACCAACCCACGCTTTAACCCACTTTTTACTCCTAATAATTTATATACTGATATCCGCAAGGGGATAAATATTTTTTTTTTATCAGAGCTCATATTACAATTTTGTTGTTTTTTGTAATTGTTTTTCACTGGTGTTCCATTCTACTGTTTTCCATATTGTATTTATTTCTATACTTAGTTTTGAGTTTGAATTTTGTTTAACGGCATATCAACCTCTGTGGGTTATTTAATGCCAAAAAGGTGGGGTTTTAAGATATTTTTTATAATATTCGGTTATAGTGAAAAGGTTGATTTAGTCACATTTTAATTTTTGTATTTATTCTATATTTTAGAAAACTGAAAATGTTTCAGTTTTTTTATTCAAAAATGTTTTACTGAGAATTTTTTTCCTTCAAAAATTTGTTATGGAAAAAATTTTCCTTAAAAAATTATTGGTAATATTTTTTCTTCAAAAATTGTTAAAATATAATTATTGGTAATATTTTTCCTTCAAACACATTTTCTATAAAAGTTGATATATATATATTTCTATAAAAGTGTATTTTTTAATACTTTCATAGTGTTTTGACCCCAGTTAACTATCTGCCCATAGCTGTGACCCTAACAGATGCTACCATTCCGGGTTAGAGTGGACATAGCACCAAGAGCAATTAAGAGGTGGTTCCACGCTCCTCACAACCTTCCAATTAGAGGTCTTGCTGCCGGATGCAGTTTACCGTCATACCCAGGACCTCTATACTTAGTCGACTTATGAGGGTTTTACGGCCCAGCATACGCGCTGATTACGTGAGTTTTCGTAATTTCCACCAGAGTTCTCTTTCTATTATCTAAACTTCACCCTACAGTAATTTCCTTTTCCCCTCCATATGTGGTTAGCTCCACCTGATTTTCTTTGTTATTTTCCTGGGCTAAAATATGGCAACAAAGATGAAGACAACAATGTAAATAGTGAATGTAAATTTCTAACAGATAAGAGAAGAAAAGCTATTGATGTGGTCGTGTGCTGCTAGGAATTCGACAAAGCAGGTATCAGTCAGTTAAATGCCATACGTGATACACGCTTGGGCGATCATGTCTCGAAAGAGACATGACTGACTGGGCAGAATATTATCCCGCAGTAGGTTGCCATTGCTTTCTGCGGTAGACTGGTTACCAACCAAGGCTAAAGAACCCAATCTGTCCTGCTATTTGACCCATAAGAGACGGATTAATACCTTTCCCAAGGGCATTTGCGCGTATATGATTGCAACGAATTCAACTGGAATTCGAACTCGGCTCTCCGATTTCTCATTCCGAGTCGATATCCACTCCTCGTTGGGAGTTATACAATTTCGTGGAGTTGTTTTATGATATAGATGCACTCATTATATCCCTTATCAGAACGAAAACCATGCTGCGTTGCTTGGAGTTGACTTTCATAAAATGATGAGAGCAAAGTTCATTGATAATTAATAGAGATACACACGCGTCCTGTGAAGTACCATTTTCGTTACCACTAATGCGTAATAAACCTCAATTACAAACTTCCTTCACAAAACTATAAAACTTGTTATTAAATTCCGGGAGAAAATAGGTTGTTTACAAAAGTTCGGCCTCAGTATCTTTTGATGTTTTATTAGTCTTTGGATTTATTTTAATAGCTTATTTTCCTCACAGGTAGCTTCCTTGACGGACTTTGTAATAGAAGGGGTATATCTTCCATTTTTGCCGTCATTTTTAGTGTGGTCAAGGTGCATTTTGAAATATGGACATTTCTGTGTTGGCTTGAATTATATGATGTTACTGTGAACTTTTGCTTTTCCCGATATTTTAACGCATTTAATGATGCTTTCTTTCATATAGATAAAATATTGTTTTCTCAGATCGTTTACTAGATTAACTATCTCCCGGTTCACACTCCACCCACGTCTATTGAACAGGTGAAGAGGCTCATCCCTTGTTTCCTGATTAGGATGTGGTTTTCGGTTTTCTCTTTTCCAATCTTTTCACTCTTTTCTTTCTTTTTTTTTTTTCAATTGGAGTAGATAGACTAAAATATCGCCCGGTTCACACTCCACCCACGTCTATTGAACAGGTGAAGAGGCTCATCCCTTGTTTCCTGATTAGGATGTGGTTTCCGGCTTTCTCTTTTCCAATCTTTTCACTCTTACGTAGCCCCCTGCACATCAGAGGCGTTGCTGCCTTGCTCGGGATGATATGATGAAAAAAAAAAAAAAAAATTCTGTGAAAATGTTTTTTCTTTCTTAAATCAATTATTGTTTAAGCTGTATATGAAGAGCATGTTGAAAAGTTCTCAGTACAACCAATAAAAAAATCTGATGTTTGGATATTTGTGAAGTGGGTTGGCTAAAGAACCTTTTACTCCTCTATCTTGAGATATACAGGTTGATCTCATTATTTCTCATATAGGTCAAGTTTATTACCCTTCAGCAAGATTTCTAAGTAGATCCCTAAGTAAATTTTGTCTACTTATAGTTTCTTTTGTTAAGATGGATTTCCTGCCAAAAAACTATCGCCTGGTTCACACTCCACCAACGTCTATTGAACAGGTGAAGAGGCTCATCCCTTGTTCCCTGTTTAGGATGTGGTTTCCGGCTCTTTTCCAATCTTTTCACTCTTACGTAGCCCCCTGCGCATCAGTGGCGTTACCGCCTTGCTTGGGGGTGATATGAGTAAAAAAAAAATATATATATATATATATATAATCATATCGCCCCAAGCTAGTGCATTTTACTGCCACTGTTTTGCAGGGTTTACTTAGGAGGAAAGTTATGAGAAACAGTGACAGGTTATAGGGGGTGTCAGGAAATGGGTAAGAGAAGGATGAGAATACTGATGAGAGTGGAGTGGAATGGACGGAGTAAGGAGCATGAGAGAGAGGATGCAAGTTAGTGAGATAGGAGATGACTATTGACTTTACATTTAAATAAAAATAATCATTAATGAAGGGAAAGTTGGAACTCGTTTTAAAATTAAATCTAATCAAATATAATTAAAACGTATAGAGGTGTAAACAATAACTCCACAAGAAAGAAAACTCACAGTCCCTCCAATAGTCTTAAAGAAAATCCATCGCCCCAACTTGTGCTGACAGAAACAGCATTTTATCCGTTCTTTAAGACTACTGGAACAACTGAGTTTTCTTTTGACAATTTTATTAACTCTTGTAGAGCTAGTGTTTACATCCCTCTTACGTTTAAATGATATTTGATTAATTTTAAACGAGTTCCAACTTTCCCTTCATTAGAGATTGAAACTTCTGAATATCGTTTCTTTAGTCTTTGTCCATGAGTGTTTTTTTTTTTTTTTTTAATCGTATCACCCCGAGCAAGGCGGTAACGCCACTGATGTGCAGGGGGCTACGTAATAGTGAGAAGATTGGAAAAGAGAAAGTTGGAAACCACATCCTAAACAGGGAACAAGGGATGAGCCTCTTAACCTGTTCAATAGATGTGGGTGGAGTGTGAACCGGGCGATAGATAGATCTATCTACTCCAATAAAGATCTATAAAAACAAAAACTGCTGCCTAAACACACACAATAAATTCAAAATGGGTGTAAAATCTTGATGATAAAAAAAAACAAGATCAGGTTTGTTTAAAATCAGACCACTCCTTCTATAACCAGGTTTTTTCGATTATCGATATTTATGGGGGGTTACCTCGATACAAAACCTAGCTAAGAACACTCGCAGACGCTTATAGTACAACTGTGTAAATTTTCAAGAAAATCGGTTTCGGAGTTTATAGGTGACGGACACACAGAGACAAAGTTCCATTTATAAATAAGTTTAGATAGATTTAGTTTTAGATAATGGACGGAAAACAGAAAAACAAATAATATCTTAAGGAATTACACCCTCTCACATTTTAATTATATTTTGATTGAAATTTAGTTTTACACGAGTTCCAACTTTCCCTTCCGTAAGTAATTCTTTCTTTTTCTGTGTCCCGTATTTTATTAACAGTGGGTACATGTCATATATATATATATATATATATAAAATAGTTACTTTTCTAGTGATATTTTAGCATTTATGTTATAAATTCTAAATAAATATCTGCTCTACTTCGTATTGAGCACTTTTTTTAAGAATAGTGCTTGTTTGTCTTTTTTTATACGGATTTTTATTCCATCCATACCTACCTTGTATTTGTGTGTGTGTGTGTGTGTGTATATATATATATATATATATATATATATATATTGTTTGTTTATTTTCTCTTAACCTCTTCAAAGCTGAGGTCAAGCATAATCTACTTTCCACAACCCACACATTTATAGAAATAGAGGATGAAACTATATATATATATACTCGATTTAAATTTTGGAGTATGCATCCCATGATATTTAATGTGCTTGTAAGAACCTAAAACAACTGCTAAAAACTAATTCAGTCAGCCATGATACACGCTTGGACGATCATGTCTCAAAAGAGACATGACTGACGGCAGTAGGTTGCCATTGCTTTCTGCGGTAGACTGGTTGCCGACCAATGCTATAGAACCCAATCTGTCCTGTTATTTCACTCATAGCTAGAGGGGGAAGAGATGTATTATATTATTAAGTAGTAATTAGTGGGGAATCAGTTTATTACTTCATAACAACATGAAGCGGATCCCCCACTTATGCCTAGTAGAAGTCTTAAACATGTTTTTAACTATTATATTCAATCAGTCATTTAAGTGTCATCGGTGATACACGCTTTGAGCAGTGATGTTTTGAAAGAGACATGACTGAATGGGCAGAAAATTATCCCGCAGTAGGTTGCCATTGCTTTCTGTGGTAGACTGGTTGCTAGCCAAGGCAATAGAACCGAATCTGTCCTATTATTTAATCCATAACTGGAGGAAAGAGACGGATTAATACCTTTCCCAAGGGTATTTGTGCATAAGTGAAGGCAAGAAATTCAAATAGAATTTGAACTCGTATCCCCGATTTCTCGTTCCAAGCTGATATTCACTGCACCACAGCGCACATACTTAATATTTTTTTCCTCAAAATATTTTCCGAGACTATTCTATTTCTGTTATAAGTATTTGCCGGTGAATTAATGCATTGCCAAGGAAGGAGATTATGTTGAAAAATAGAAGTCAAATAATAGCTTTCTCTTATTAGATACACCACCCGTACATCTCTAGCATTCTTGCCCCCGCAACGAATTCAAACGCACCGGGTGTATTAATATCGTGAACTTGTGTCGACGTTAACTAAATTTAATTTAAAACTGTGACACCAAAGACTGTGTCCGATTTTCACATACATTGCAAGCCGTTGTTAGTCAAGAGCATCTCCTGCCAGGCGGTTCAAGAGTTATTGCGCATAGAAGTTTGAAATTCCGTTTTATTCGTTTCTGGTTGGGATCTGTTTTCTGTCTGCTTTTGACTTTTCCCGCCTCCTTTCCTGGGGGTGAGTGTGAAAATAATTTGAAGCCAGACGGTTTTTGGCATCTCCACCCTGATGAGCGCGAAATAGTAGGCTAAAATAATAAGACAGGGGCTAAAACAAATTTATCAAGGGGTTTTAAGGTCATTTCCTCCTCATATCGCATTGTCTGTATACATATTAAGAAGCAGACGTATACAAAAACAAATTTTATATATATATATATATATATATATATATATATATATATATATATTTTTTTTTTTTTTTTTTTTTTTTTTTCCAGGTAAATTTCAGTAGAGACAAACTCGAAAGAACTCAATGTTAAATTTTTTTATTAAATTTAACAGGGTAATATAATCTTAAAAATTCTTGGATATTCTATAAATCCAAGGGTAATAGATATTTCGCAGCTAAAACAGTCGCTCCTCAGATTTTAAATTTTTCTGGATTTTTTTTTTGTTTTTTGAATGATTGCCGTTACAATCTATTCTGGATATGGGCACGTGAGCGTCTATATGTGACGATTTTCCGGATGATTTTAAACATTAACTTTTGATTTGTTTTTGGTTCTGAGGAGCGGCTCTTAACTGCGAAATATCTATTACCCATAGATTTGTAGAATATCAAAGAATTTTTTCAAGAGATTATATATATATATATGTATATATATGACACATTTGTATCGGAGTATTACATAGGTGCCATACGTGAAACATGATTGGGCGATCATGTCTCGAAAGAGACATGACTGACTGGGCAGAAGACTATCCCGCAGACTATCCGAGTTCGAATTCCAGTTGAATTCCTTGCATACACTTACACACAAATACCCTTGGGAAAGGTATTAATCCGTCTCTTCCCTCCAGTTATGGGTTAAATAACAGAACAGATTGGGTTCTATAACCTTGCCTGGCAACCAGTCTACCGCAGAAAGCAATGGCAACCTACTGCGGGATAATCTTCTGTCCAGCCAGTCATTCATCTCTTTTTCGAGACATGATCGTCCAAGCGTGTATCACGTATGGCACTTAAATGACTAATTAATTACACAAGTCGTTTTTTTGGTATTGAAAACACATTAATTTGAAAATTATTGCAAAAATTAAATAATTGTCTGATTTTAATGAAACTGTTAGGACTTTTTTAAAAATCATTTCACCCCAAGCAAGGCATTCCACTGCCACTATAGTGCAGGGGGTTACATAGTAGAAGGTGGTGAGAGAGTGATTAGATACAGGAAATGTCAGAAGGAGGATGATAGACGAGTAAGGAGGTACAAAGGAAGAGTGTTTGAGAGAATGGGTTCGAGTTAGTGTGTTAGGAGGTGTCTGTTGACCCTACATATAAACTCCTGGAAATTGTAGATGTCGGGGAAGCAAGTATGTGGAAGGGAATTCCACAGGCGGGAAGTGCGAGAAAAGAAGCTGTTGGAGTAGAAATTGCGGTTAAATGTTATCGGTTTCACTGTAAAAGGGTGGGACCTAGTTGCTAATCTAGTATCTCGTGCAAATTCGTACCTAAGGGGCACCAGTGATCTAAGTTCATCGGAGCAGAAGCCGTGAAAGTATTTATAGAAGAGGCACAGGGAAGCCACGTCACACCGGTGAGAGAGTGACTGCAGCCGGTCAGCCAAATCGGTATCGATCACATTACAGATTCTCCGTTGTATTTTGTCAAGAACCCCGAGGAGAACAGTTTCACAAATTAATGCAATTATTTATGCAATTATTATTTTTAGGAAAATCTTGGTACATTATATATATATATATATATATATATATAAAATCCCCACTTCAATTAATTACATGAAACTTCTAGAATTACATTACCTCTACCAATTTTGTTTAATTTTTACTTAATTTCCAGACCATTTTCTCGAAAATCTGATCGGAATAGTAAAATCAAAATGCTTTAAAACTACGCTACTTTTGATGTGGACAAACTTTTTACTGATTTTATAAATAACGTAATTTTTAGAATATCATATTCTGAAGAAGAAAAACATTTTTGATGAATAAGAATTGTTTTCATTTCTTCTATGCTAATTAAAGTTTTAAACATTCTTTAAATTTCTTTCATTTACTCAGTGTCTTCGGTTAGTAATTCATTAAAAATAGACTTTAAAAATAGACTTTAAAAATAGACTTCTTAAGCTTAATACAAATCATTTCGAATTAAGATTTTAGAAATAATTTCTAATGTTTTTATGTTAAACGGGACATTTTCTTTTACTACGGAATCTTATAAGAGACGTATCATTAAAAAAGGTCACATGTTGCAAAACGTTAAACTGGGTCATGTCAACGAGTCAGACCTTTATGATTAAAAAATACTTTTAGTCTAAATTTCATGCCATAAACAAGTAATATTTTCTAATTTTCCAAAAATAGCGAATGAGAGATGTATACTTTATTTTTGCAAGAACCAAGAATTAATTTTACATATGTTTCGATCGCTCAAAAAAATGGCCGAAAAATTGAAAGTTTGAAAAAAAAAAAAATCTCAAAATTTTGGATTACAATATAATTTCTTTTTGAAATACACCAGAGTATTTTGCTTAGTGGTAATAGTAAATTGAATCATTTAGCTTTCAATTAAGCTAAAATTAAAGTTTCAAGAAAAAGTTTTCATTTTTAAATAGGTACCTACGTCCATTCTTGATACCTAAATTTAAATTTTAAAAATAAATAAGTAATCTTCAGGCTTTAAAATTAACTTTAATTGAAAGCCAAGAGATTAAATTTTAATTCCAGAAAGAAAAATACACTGGTGCATTTTAAACCGAAATTATATTGATTTTAATCTAATTTTTTTCGAAATCGGAAAATGAAATTTAATTTTCCACCATTATTGATTGATCGACACATTCTGTAAACAGTTTAAAAATTCCTTTTAAAACTTAGAAGTCGTAAACGGAATGAAGGTACCTAAATAAAATCTTCATTGATTTTTCGTTATTTCTCTTAGCCACAGACACACTTTAAAAGCGTTCACAATATAGAGAACTGAGTTTGAGCTTTGTTAAACGGGATATCAACCTCTGTAGGTTATTTAAGGTATTTTTTTATGTTCAACTAGCAGTATAGCCCGGCGTTGCTCAGGTGTAATGAAAGCTTTAAAACTAATCCATGGTCCTGGAGCTCAGACTCAGCCAAAAGAATATTTGTATGAAGTTTGGTGAGAATCGGATAAAAATTGTGGATTTGTATAAAAGAATACAGACAGATAAACAGACACACACGCAAACATCTTGCCTTATATATATATATATATAATCGATTTTCTGCACTATTGTAAGAACTGCAACCTTGACACTTCAGGAATATCGTTTCTTATGTCTTTGTTTATGAGTGTATCAAATTTGATTACAGTCGGACCACTCCTTCTATAACCCGATTTTTTCGATTATCGATATTTATCGTTGGTACCTCGACACAAAACCTAGATAAGAATAGTTGCAGACGTTTATAGTACAACTGTGTAAATTTTCAAGAAAATCGGTTCAGCCGTTTCGGAGTCTATAGGTAAGGGACACGCACACACAGACAAAGTTCCATTTATAAATATGTTTAGATTATAGTGAGAAGATTGATTTAATCAGATTTTGATGAAAAAAGAAACATCTTAAATTTTTTATTCTTGAAAACCGAAGATGTCTTGTAGTTTTGTATTCAAAAATGTTTTGCTAGTAATAATTTTTTTCCTTTAAAAATGTATTACGGCAATAATTTTTTTTTAATGTATATTTTTCTATAAAAGTCAATTTTTATGGATATATTTCGACAAAAGGTCTACTTTTATACTTTCATAGTGTTTTGACCCCAGTATACTGTACATTTCGTTGGTATCCCCAAAAAATCGCTTTCCTCATCGTTAAAAAAATAAATAAATAAAATAAAATTAAAAATAAAAAAATAAAAAAAAATAAAAAAATAAAATAATAAAATAATAAAATAAAAAAAAACTTTTTTATAAATCCGTAATTTATCTAACTTAAATGAACTTTCTGTATTTGTTAATTAAATAATTAATATTATGTTTCACCCACTATTTTCTCCATATTGTGATCCTGGGCATGACGGTAAACTACAACCGGTATCATGACCTCGGAATTCAGAGCAGAGATGGCTATTTCGATGAATTCGAAAATTGTATTATAGGTTTAATTTGACATCGTTAAGACTGATCGTCATTCGTGGTCGAGAGGTCTAAGACGCGCCAGATCACATGGTGGCTTCCCCTATGTGGATAGAGGTCGCAAGTTCAAATCCTGCCGAATGACACATTTTCATAATAAAAATTCATCGTAAATAATGAGGCCATTAGAAATAAATAAATAATATAGTTTGATTATAAACAGAATATCTACTTAAATACAAGTGTCGATCAAAAATAATGTTCAAACAAATCATTTGAGATTATATATATATATATATATATATATATATATATAGCCATGCTTGATTTTTCTATTCTCTTCATGTTACGGCTTTACGGTATGCTGCAGTCTTATCCTAAGGGGCTGTTTCACTTTTATAGTTCTTGCCGAAGCTGCACAGTATGGCGTACACACAGTTCTTAATCATGTTCTTCCCTATAGGTGGTCTTTGAAGAGAAATAATTTTCCCGCAGTAGGTTACCATTACTTTCTATGGTAGACTGGTTGCCAACCAAGGTTATAGAACCCAATCTGTCCTGCTATTTAACCCATAGCTGGAGGGAGAAGGATTGTATTATATTGATAATAGTAATTAGTGAAAGATTAGTTTATTACTTCAGAACAATAGAAAACTGGTCCCCCATTTCTTGTTCAGTAGAAGCTTTACTTATCTCTCTAAATATTATATTCAGTCAGTTAAGTGTCATACGTTATACACGCTTGGGCGATCATGGCTCGAAAGAGACATGTCTAACTGGATATAGAACCCTATATGTTTCCTATTTAACCCATATTTAACCATAGAGCGATGAATTAATAGCTTTCCTAAGTAAGTGAACGCAACAGGTATTCGAACTCGGTTTTCCGGTTTCTCGTTCCGAGTCGATATCCACTGCACCAAACCCCACAACGCTTAGATAATAGTGTTTTCATAACTTGTTTTTGTACCAAAAATTTACTTAATATAAGGCTCGTGGGTAACTCAAAATAGTAGTTGACTGTGAAAGAGACGGTGGCGGAAATTGAAGATTATGAGGATAAGAAGGATAGATAAAGATTGACACTTGACTAGTGAATTTACTCATTCATTTCTATATGCTTAAACATATATTTTGGTGATAATTCTCGAACATCCGACGTATTTTGGTCCCAATTCGCTTTCTCCCTATTTCTCTCCCTGACGCTTCACTGAATTTGACGCCAATTATTTCGTTTTTTGCAATGACCGTTTCGATAGAAACGGGGGAAGAAGGGAGTGACTGTCTTCCCTATCAAAATTATCAGCCGCTATATTTATTGGGTCGAAACGGGTTCGCCCCTAATTCTAATTTTATGATGAACTCGAGACACGTGCGTTGAACGTAAATAATTAGCTTCTCTGTAGCCCTCTGAAGGGGTTGAAACGGAGCAGCCCAATTTGGATAACCTAATTACATATTAGGGGGATTTAATTTCTCACTTACAGTGAGTTCTGTATATAATTTCTAAAAAGAAAATAAAACAAAAAATTACTCCCCCAAACTTGTTACACAATCTCAACACTAAACGTATTTTGCCGACACTCATAGTTTACAAGGGTGTGTGTGGGGGGGGGGTGGAGGGCGGTGTAACTATGTCACTCAGTTAAGTGGCATACGTGATACACGCTTGGGCCATCATGTCTCGAAAGAGACATGACTGATTGAAGATTATCCCGCAGTAGGTTGCCGTTACTTTCTGCGGTAGACTGGTTGCCAGCCAAGGCTATAGAACTCGATCTGTCCTGTTATTTTACTCATAGCTAGACGGGGAAGAGATGTATTATATTATATTATTAAATAGTAATTAATGGGGGATCAGTTTATTACTTTATAACAATATAAAACTGATCCCCCATTTTATGCCCAGTAGAAGCTTTAATCGTGTTTCTCCACTATTGTATTCAGTCAGTTAAGTGCCATACGCGATACACGCTTGGGCGATCATGACTCGAAAGAGACATGACTGGATGGGCAGAAGATTATCCCGCAGTAGGTTGTCATTGCTTTCTGCGGTAGACTGGTTGCCAGCCAAGGCTATAGGACCCAATCTGTCCTGTTATTTAACTCATAGCTAGAAGGGGAAGGGATGTTTTATATTATTAAGTAGTAATTAGTGGGGGATCAGTTTATTATTTCATAACAATATAAAACTGACCCCCCCACTTTATGCCCAGTAGAAGCATTAATCATGTTTTCAACTCTTATATTCAGTCAGGTGCCATACGTGATACACGCTTTAAGCGATCATGTCTCGAAAGAGACATAAGTGACTGGGCAGACGATTATCCCGCAGTAGGTTGCCATTACTTTCTGTGGTAGACTGGTTGCCAGCCAAGGCTATAGAACCCAATCTGTCCTGTTATTTGACTAATAGCTAGAGGGGAAGAGATGTATTATATTATTAAATAGTAATTAAGTCGGGATCAGTTTTATGTTGTTATTAATAAACTGATCCCCCACTTTATGCCAAGTAGAAGCCTTAATCAGGTTTTCAACTATTATATTATATTCAGTCAGTCAGTTAAGTGCCATACATGATACACGCTTTGGGCGATCATGTCTTGAAAGAGACATGACCGACTGAGCAGAAGCTCCACTAGTTATATTTCCAGCACTGACGTAGTTTTTTTACGGTGGTGTTTTTATTTGTTCGATTTTTTTGTTAACAAATTAGATATACTTCTTATGAGTTAAAAAATACAATAGTCTTTCTACACCAAAAATCCTGTCAAAATCTCTAGTATAATGAGATATTCTGAAAGATAGACGTGTTAGGAAAATTAATGACAGAGTGGATAATTATTTTGTGTTACGTGTTCCGTTCTTTAGAACGTCATTGTACTAATTTACCTCGTATATAAATATTGATACATCATTTTCTTCCAAGGTTAAACTGATGTGGTTTCCGGCTGTCTCTCTTTCCAATCTTCTCACTATTACGTAGCCCCTAGCACATCAGTGGCGTTACCGCCTTGCTCGGGGTGATACGATTAAAAAAAACAAAAAAAAACAAAACAAAACATATTGATCTCTGAAACTAGTTTCTTCTCACATAAAGACTAAACTATCGCCCGGTTCACACTCCACCCACGTCTATTGTACAGGTGTAGAGGCTCATCCCTTGTTCCCTGTTTAGGATGTGGTTTCCGGTTTTCTCTTTACCAAATCTTTTCACTCCTACGTAGCCCCTTGCACATCAGTGGCGTTACTGCCTTGCTCGGGGTGATATGATTAAGAAAAACAAAAAACAAAACACTTCTGTACAAAACAAACAAGACGTGTGTCCTATATTTCGTTACCTATAGATAAGATAAATCAAAGCTCAAGTTCCGACTACAACTTTCTTAGATAGCTAACACGTCAGATTGCGTTAACAGATATATTTATATTTAATTCAAATGCATCGCATTTGATACAGTTTTTTGTTTTTTGTCGGTACTATATTAACAATTACAATTTATTTCTTTCTAAACTTAAAATCGATTCTTATTGACCATATATAATTAAAATGCATTTATAAATAAAATACAGAACTGGGAATGGTTATTTATAGTTTAGCCTAATGACAAGTGATTCGGAGACAAGTCGCCACTCCTGAAACCAATTACCGACGTAAGGTGAGATATACCTGTAATCATATTTTCATGTGTTTAATAGATTGCATCACCATAATCTCCGATTTATGAAAGCCATAATATCACAGATAGGATTTATTGAGCAAATAAAAAAAATCTTTAATTATTGTAATAATTATGTATATACTGGCATAAAACCAACTAAAAACGGATAAAGAAACTTTGAAAAAAACAAAACAAAACACATCGTTTAATACGGGTTTCAGCGAAGATGACAGCCAAAACAATTTTGTTTCTTTTGCTGTAGTTTTCTTGAAGACTTGTTTTTGTCTATGCCGTCGAGAGACATGAAAATTTCGTTGGAAAAAAAAAAAATGAGAAAGAAAATAGTACTGAACTGTTACCTAATATCTATTCTCCTGTATGGCAGCGGATGCTGGAAGATTTCCTCAAAGATGAAGAAGAGACTCAAGGAAAAGCAACGCCTGACATACTTAACACATATTATTTTCGCTTACAAATATACATTTATGTGCCATATCCTTTCAGGACGTAGGCGATCATGGCCTTCCACGTCTCCCTATCCCTGGTTGCCCTTAGCACGCTTTCTCCTCTTGTTCCGTCATCCACCTGATCAGGTCCTTCAAATATGTTATCTGCTGCTTTTCCCCCCACCTCTATCTGGCCTGTTAGTTACAGAGCGTCTAAGCCCTCCTTCCTCATTGCATGTCCCAGGAACTTTAGTTGTCTCTTCCTGATGCTCAGTATTAATTTCCTTTTCGTCTCCGTCCTTTCCAAAACATCGTCATTGCTCACATGCTCGGTTCATGATATCCGCAGCATCCTTCTGTAGAACCACATTTCAGCTGCTTCAAGTTTTTCCTTCATCTTCGAAGATATTGTCCAACATTCACTGCCATATTGAAGAACTGACATCAGACAGCAATCCATTACTCTCCTTTTTGTTTCTAGTGAAATTTTCCTGTTTCTTAA
>JBBBDQ010000720.1:4412500-4450000 GCA_037127315.1 Ascarosepion bandense
CAAAATCCCAAACACACACATATATATATAAAAATACAAAATCCCAAACACACACATATATATAAAAATACAAAATCCCAAACACACACATATATATAAAAATACAAAATCCCAAACACACACATATATATAAAAATACAAAATCCCAAACACACACATATATATAAAAATACAAAATCCCAAACACACACATATATATAAAAATACAAAATCCCAAACACACACATATATATAAAAATACAAAATCCCAAACACACACATATATATAAAAATACAAAATCCCAAACACACACTTATATAAAAATACAAATCCCAAACACACACTTATATATATATATACAAAATCCCAAACACACACTTATATATATATATACAAAATCCCAAACACACACTTATATATATATATACAAAATCCCAAACACACACTTATATATATGTGCAAAATTCCAAACACACATATATATATACCAAAATCCCAAACACACACTTATATATATATATGCAAAATCCCAAACACACACTTATATATATATACAAATCCCAAACACACACTTATATATATATACAAAATCCCAAACACACACTTATATATATATACAAAATCCCAAACACACACTTATATATATATACAAAATCCCAAACACACACTTATATATATATACAAAATCCCAAACACACACACACACATATATATATATACAAAATCCCAAACACACACACACATATATATATATATATACAAAATCCAAACACACACACATATATACAAAATCCCAAACACACATACATATATATATATATATACACACAAAGTCCCAAACACACGTACATATATATACACAAAGTCCCAAACACACACACAAAATACCAAGCACACAGAAAGATAATATAGAATCCCAAACACACGCATACATATATACAAATCAAACAAATTTCAAAATTTTATTTAAATCAACCATTATTTTCTTACCGCGACTCGAGGACTTCATATGAAGTTTATTTTTGCACTGACAAATGTTTTAGGATGATAAAAGAATAATTAATCGATAATTAAACATTTATTTCTCGTTTATTTTAACCGAATGTTACATATTTAAACTAAAATTGGATTTAACAAATTTCGCCATGGAATCTGTTTTGGAAATCCTTTAAAAAGAAATCTTATCAGTGACGAGGAAGTAAAAGGACATTACACTTAGTATTGGACTATTAATGTGCATAATTGTCAAACTGAAAGGAATAGGATGGTGTAGTGGCCTCGGTTATGTTTATCAAATTGGCCTTGTGTCAAACACAACCGATGTCTCCAGAATTTAAAATATCAGAATGTTGAACAAAGGGAAAAACCGTCTCTCCTGCAAGAGTAAGTGGAAATTTATTAAAAGAACAACAACAATTTTGTAGGAATAATATAATATTCGTATCCAATTTGCCAGCTATATTCCGTATCAATAAACCGATCTTACAGATCGATTAGTCGTTATAAAAACGTCAGTGAGTTGACGTTATGTCACCACCTTTAGCTGGAAAGCCTAGGAGAGATGACAGTTGTCCTGTCTAGTATGCTATTAGTAAACTGTGCAATGTTTTTTGTGTGGTCACTATTATATGTAGCGATGGTTGAGTGTTATATGTCGTAATCAACTTCTTGTAGGGATCAGAATTCCTCTGCGTGTTCTTCGCGTGGTCGCCATTCATGTAGTGAGAAGGTTGGAAAGATACTGTAATGAATGGACAGAAGCTGGCAACATTAAAAGTAGTTCTTGTCGATAAAAAGGTCTCCTGTTTGTGAATATAAATGTTGAATATATCTTAACGAGAAAATATGCTATTTTGCGTATATAGAATAATCAACCTGTTATTACCAGAATTCTTCTACGTGTTCCTTGCTGGGTAACCATTCACATAGGGCCTCGATTATATTTATCAAACTGGCCTTGTGTCAAACACAACCTAAGCCCCCATAAAATATCAAAAGACTGAACTAAAGAAAAAAACTGTCTCGCCTGGATGAAGAAATGGAAATTCATTAACAGAATAACATCAATTTTGTAGGAATATTGGATTCGTATCCTATAATAGGTGTGCGTTGTGGTGCAGTGGATATCGGCTCGGAACGAGAAATCGGGGAGCCGAGTTCACATTCCTGTTGAATTCATTGCATTCACTTACGCGCAAATACCCTTGGGAAAGGTATTAATCCGTCTCTTCCTTCCAGTTATGGGTTAAAAAACAGGACAGATTGGGTTCTATAGCATTGGCTGGCAACCAATCTACCGCAGAAAGCAATGGCAACCTACTGCGGGATAATCTTCTGTCCAGTCAGTCATGTCTCTTTCGAGACACGATCGCCCAAGCGTGTTTCACGTATGGCACTTAACTGACTAACTGATCCTATAGTAGACTATAGGGATGTAAAGAGAGAAAGATAAATTATACGGATGTTTTAAAAAAATCAGGAAGAAATGGATTGCCAGGTCATGAATTTAGGTTCTTCTCTGTGCCTTGTCCTTTCAGGACTTTAACGATCATGGTCTTCCACGTCTCCCTATCCCTGGTGGCTCTTAGCACGCATTCTCTTGTTACACCACGCAAAATGAGATTATTATATAAAAGTTTTAAAAAATGTCTACATCCATGGGTACGTTTTTGATGAAATCCGGTTTCGAATCCCTGCCTGGTGAGACGATCGCAGGAAACGCCTGAAAATCATACCAGTTGACTAACTGAGCAAACAAAACTCTGGTTAGAAATCGTCGATGGTTTTGGAAGCAAGAAGTAACAAGTCACCATGACCGATGGTTTAAGCGTACAAGCCTTCTGATCATGCCAGCTTAGGCGGTCTCTCACAGAAACTTTAACTAAGGTCTGTTAAGCATGCGGACTCAGTGGGTGCTGAACACACACAAAATCTGCCTGAGCAGGCGTCTGTAATAGGACGAGAGAGAGAGGAGTGTAAGAGAGAAAGGACAAGTCGAAAAGGAAGAGAAAGTGTAAAAAGGATTTGTCCAAAAGAAAGAGAGAGAGAGAGAGAGAGAGAGAGCAAAAAGAACACATCAAAAGAGAGAGAGATTAAGAAAGACACGTCGAAAAAAAAAAAAAAAAAAAAGAGCGGAAGTGAGATGAGAGTAAAAAAGAAACGTCGAAAAAGAAAGAGTGAAAAAGGATAACGTCGAAAAGAAAGAAAGAGAGAGAGAGAGAGAGAGAGAGAAAGAGAAAAGAGAGAGAGAGAGAGAGAGAGAGAGAAACCACGCGTCAAAAAAGAAAGGATAAAAAGTCAGAAAAATAGAGAAAAAGGTGAATTTCAGTGCATTTTCCATTGTCTTGATAGTGTAAATAAAATGCCATTAGACACCATCAATGTCTAATAGTCGGAATGCGACAGCTTTGAATTAAATTTCTGTGAACTACAACCTCACCTTATAAATTATTTTTCTATCTCATAAAAAAACACAATAATTAGACACTCATCAGCAAAGTTTATTTACAGCCTCTCTTGTTCTTGTAATTTTCAAAAATGGTGGGCTAAACTTTACTGAAGGTCTCTAAGTTCCATTGCTAAAGTCGGGTGCATTTTTAAATGACGTAGATTTGTTTTCATGCCACTGATACATTGCATGACCATGACTTCCCATTTATGAAAGCCATAATATCACAGGATTTATTGAGCAAATGAAAAAAATCCATAGTTACTTTAATAATTATGTACATACTGACACAGAAACAACTAAAAAACAGGCAAAGAAACTTAGAAAAAAAAGCACATCGTTTAATACGGGTTTCAGTAAAGATGACGGTAAAAGCCATTCTGTTTTTTTTTCTGTTTTCTTTTATTCTAGTTTTCTTGAGTGCGAAGAAAATATCTTTTTTGGTTACGCGTTGTGGTGCAGTGGATATTGACACGGAACGAAAAATCGCGGAGCCGAGTTCGAATTCCAGTTGAATTCCTTGCTTTCACTTACGCGCAAATACCCCTGGGAAAGGTGTTAATCCATCTCTTCCCTGCAGTTATGGATTAAATAACAGAACAGATTGGGTTCTACTGCAGGATAATCTTCTACCTAGTCAGTCATATCTCGAAAGAGACATGATCGCCCAAGCGTGTACCACGTATGACACTTAACTGACTGAATGAATATAATAGTTGAAAACATGATTAAGGCTTCTATTGGACATAAAGTGGGGGATCAGGTTTATATTTTTATGATGTAATAAACTGATCCCTCATTAATTACTACTTAATATAATATATCTCTCCCACTCTAGCTATGAGTCAAATAACAGGACAGATTGGGTTCTATAGCCTTGGCTGGCGACCAGTCTACCGCAGAAAGCAATGGCCACCTACTGCGGGATAATATTCTGCCCAGTCAGTCATGCCTCTTTCAAGACAAGATTGCCCAAGCGTGAATTAGTTATGACACTTAACTGACTGACTCTATATAATAGTTGAAAACATGATTAAGGCTTCTACTGGACATAAAGTAAGGGATCAGTTTTATATTGTTATGAAGTAATAAACTGATCCCCACTAATTTGTACTTAAAAATATAATACATAACTTTCTCCTTTAGCTATGATTCAAATAACAGGACAGATTGGATTCTATAGCCTTGGCTGGCAGCCAGTGTACCACAGAAAGCAATGGCCACAGTCAGTCATGTCTCTTTCGAAACATGATCGCCCAAAGCGTGTATCACGTATGGCACTTAACTGGTGTATGAACAAATTCATCAAATGACTGATGCCTTCTCTTTGCTGTAGTAGATTGGCAGTTAGGTTTCATCATTTCACATCTAAAATCGTTAGATATAAGCGTAAGTTCTATGCTAACATTTTTTTCTCTCGCACTTCTCGCGTGTGGAAATCTCTATCGGTCTGTTATATTTCAGTCAACATTGATTTAACAAATGTCCATCGCTATCTTTTGCCTTCTGTTGATTTATTGTCGTCTTTAATTTTTTTGCTTTTCTCATTATTTTACACTCACCAACCCTTTGTGTCTTAATGGCTTTATCACCTTGCTCGGGATAAAATGATTAGAGGTCCTTGACAAAATCCAACGGAAAATCTGTAATGTGATCGATCCCGACTTGGCAGCTCAGATATGATTATAAGTGAATCGATTAAAAATAATATTCAAACAAATAAATTAAACATTACGGTTGTTAATTCCATTTTGTTAATCTCCGGAACTTTCCGTAATATTCTCTGTTTACATTACAATACAATTTTAGAGCAGAGATGATTATTTACGAGAAATCGGAAATTGCGTTTATAAAGCTTGATTTAGTGTCGTTTAAACTGTAAAATCATTCGTGGTCCAGCAGTTAAGATGCCTCAAATCAGTTAGAATCTTTCCCAATGACATACGTTTTCCCAACAAAATTTCTCGAATATTCAGGCCGGTAGAGTTATATATTTAAGTAGACTGTTTAATTAAAAACAGGTTATCTACTCAAGTCACGTGTGATAAAGTTCTTGGGACATTAACTTCGCTTATCAGTTAACGTTTACAATATAATGTCAGTTTACAATATAATGTCAATTATGGAGAACTTCGATTTACGAATCGAAGTTTCTTCGGGAGATTATTTTTCCCATTTAAGGAAATCATTTCACGTTTGCTAAATTAGCATATCTAAACTTAAAGTGGAAAACAAATTAGGGAAGCTTTTTCTAGCCTACAATTGTAGAATTTGAAATTTATTAAGTTTTTTTTTTTTAATGCTATTTTCTCTCATGGAGTAGACAATCACGGCTCACGACATCTTCCTTTTTTAGTATCTAAATTATTATGACTATTCTTTGAGAAGGTAGGAGAGTGGATTCCCGTTGCTTTTTCTACCAGTTTGAATTCAGAGTTGATATTCGATTAAAATGATTAACCAACTATTTTCAGCGTATGATTTCCTAAGCGCCGCTTAGATGTGGCACAAAGCCGAAAGTATGGAGTACCCAATGAGGCTTACGACTCAATTGTTATAGTTTCTAGCGAGACAAGTATGCTAACCATTACACCACGTCAGGAAGAATGGATTAATATTAGGTACCTTCGCCGAAAAACAACACAGTACAAAGGAAAAACTAAAAAAAAAAAAACAAAGTTTTCCCATCAAAATGAATAGGTTATTATTAAGAGATAAAAAAAAAAAAAAAAAAAATCAAAGCAATTTTTCATTATTTAAAAAGTTGTAAAACTTATTAACACGTTAGTAATTTTAGTAAAAATCTTTTTTTCCGTAAGCGAGTAAACAAATTGTTACCAGAGTTTAGATAATGTAATATTAGCAAATCATTTTTTCTGTTGAAAACACATTAATTTGGAAATTCTTACAAAAATCAAATAATTGTCGGATTTTAATGAAGCATTCAGGACTGAGATAACAAAAAATAAAAAATAAATAAAAATATAAAGTGATTTTTAAATTACTATTTTTAATAAAACTTGTTAAAAATATACACTTTTTTTTTCTTACACATGTAACCACCCTTTCACGTTAATTTATGAAATTTAAAGACACGAAATTTTATATCGAAAGATTGTTTCATTAATTTGTTAACGCAGGACTACTTGGAATATATAAATTACCTTTTTTTTTTTTTTAAACAGTTGACCGTTTTTCAGAAAATCTGCTCCGAATAGTCAAATATAAAATGCAATAAAACTATTTTATTTAATAAGATAAGCTAAATAAGAAAAAGTGCGAGAAACCGTGAACGTTTTGTTTAATGTGTAAATTTACTGTTGCCATTATTATTAATATTACTTGCTCTTTGCATCTAAACTTATTTATAAATGGAACTTTGTGTGTGTATGTGTGTGTGTGTGTGTGTGTATCCGTTATCTATAGACTCCAAAAAGGCTGAACCGATTTTCTTGATAATTTACACAGTTGTACTATAAGCGTTTGCGAGTGTTCTTAGCTAGGTTTTGTGTCGAGGTACCCTCGATAAATATCGAAAATCGAAAAAATCGGGTTAAAGAAGGAGTGGTCCGATTTTAATCAAATTTGATACACTCATAGACAAAGACATAAGAAACGATATTCAGAAGTTTCAAGGTTGCAGTTCTTACAATAGTGCAGAAAATTGATGATATATACGTAAAAGTTTTCATTACACCCGAGCAACACCGGGCTATAGTGCTAGTGATATATTAAGTGTCTATAATGGTATTTGTGTCGCTGCACGTGTTTCGAGTCTGAAGTTGACTCTTTTCAGGCGAATAAACTTGTAACTTCACATGTCGAGATCCGTTCGAAACGGCTTCTTGCACTTTTTCTTCTATACTAGTTTCCCTCGTTGGAAACAACCCCTATTTCCGTTTTTAATATATATATATATATATATATATATATATATATATATATATATTAGCAACTAGGTCCCACCCTTTTACTGTGGAACCAATAAATTGTAAACGCGAACTACTCCCTCAGCTTCTTTTCTCGCACTTCCCGCCTGTGGATTTCCTTTCTGTTTACTTGCTTTCCCGACAGCTACAATCTCCAAGAATTTAAATGTAAAGTCAGTAGTCATCTCCTGTCTCACTAACCTGCGTCCTCTCTCTCATGCTTCTTTCTCCGTCCACTCCATTCATCAGTATTCTCATCCTTCTCTTACCCACTTCCTGAGACCCCCTATAACCTGTCACTCTTTATGATATCTTTCCTCCTATGTAAACCCCTTCAAAAGTAAAATGCCTTGTTTGAGGCGATATGATTTAAAAAATATTTAAATAAAGAACATTAGAGCCTGAAGAAAAAATTCGATGAATATCGAATTTTTACAAGAATTGTTTTCATTTTTTCTTTTTTAATTATAATAATTTATATATTTTCAAGAATAATTTTTTCAATTTTTTAAAGTCTTGTGACGGTTAAGGTATTAAGTTATTAAATGATAACTATATTTACAAATTGAAAATTGAAAAGCTTAATACGAATCTTTGAGCCCAAAAATTTTTAAAATAGTTTTTAATTTTTTTGTGTATATAGGGAAAGTCTTTTAAAGTATGGTATTTTCTGTGTTACTGTCATCAATTACTTACCACCTCCGTGATTAAGAAATACTTATATTTTAAATTTCATGCAATAAACAAGTAATTTCAGTGTTTCAGATCAGGTTAATTTAACTTTAAATTTACTAACTTTTCAAAAATTAAACTATCACAGACATCTATTTTATTTTTGTAAAATTGTTAAAACCAAGAATTCACTTTCGTTTACAAACTTGTCAAGCTGTCAAAATGGACACAAAAAAAGATAAATTTTGAAAACTCTATAAACGTTGGGATGCCAAATTACACTAGTGTATTTTGCTTACTGAAAATAATAAATTTGATGATCTAACTTTCAATTAAAAGGTAAAATAAAAACTTCAAGTGAAGCTTTTTTTTTTTTTAATTATCAAAATTCATTATAAAACTTACCTGTTGCGAATTAACGTGAAAAACTGGAGGTGTCTAATTAATAACTTTTCAAATGACACTAGAGTGAAATGAAGATAACATTGCCGGATGTCTCACACTCCTGCTCTTTAAAGAAGCGTGCATCCATTTCCCTCGAGCTGCAGGTATTGTTGAAAGAATCAGCTCGCCTCGATCAAAAATCTGCCGAGGCTGACAAAACAAACCTCGCTACGGAGCTTGAAAAGGACCTCCAATTCGTAGTGGAGGGTGGTAAGAAATAACTTGTGAATTTTAATGCTTCAAAAAAGAAGCTTCTATCTATTAACCACCACAGACAATCGCCCCTACCCAACATTAGCATGGATCAGGCTAGTCTCCCTGAAAGTAAAACGCTGCGCCTCCTCGGGTTAAATCTCACAACAGACCTCAAGTGGAATGACTATATAAAATCCTTAGGTAAATCTGCTGCTAAGGTCGGTCGGTTCTCTATGCAGGGCCAGGAAGTTTTTCCCGTCATAAACAATCCTGCACACATAAATAAATACCATCCGCCCGTGCATTGAATACAGCTGCCATATCTGGTCAGGTACTCCTGCTATCCACCTAGGGGTCCTTGACAAAATCCAACGAAGAATCTCTAATGTGATCGATTCCGACTTAGCAGCTCGGGTATAGCCCCTTTCTCATCGGCGGAATATGGCTTCGCTGTGTCTCTTCTACAAATACTTTCACGGCTTCTGCTCCGATGAACTTAGCTCACTGGTACCGCCTACATATAAATTTACTCGAGCCACAAGATTAGCAACTAGGTCCCACCCTGAAACCAATAAAATGTAAACGCAAATTCTACTTCATCAGCTTTTTTTCTCGCACCTTCCACCTGTGGATTTCCCTTCTGTTTACTTGCTTCCCCGACAGCTATAATTTTCAAGAATTCAAATGTAAAGTCAATAGTCATCTATCTCACTAACTCTCACGATTATAAAACATTTAAAAAATGAAAAAAAAAATCGATAACATTTCAAATACACTAAAATTGAAATAAAAAATGAAAAATGTTTCGCTAATACTGTCATTCAATTTTATTATTTTTCTGTGTATTAAATGCACATTTGTACTTCAATATATATATATATATATAACACAGTGGTGCTAATGTCGCCATAGAGTTACTTGCAACAGTAATTAAGACATCGCAATTAATCAGAAATTTATTATTAAAATGTTTAATAGACGCAAATTGTTCTGACGGCTTACGTCTGCAAATGATTGTCGAGCAAAATGCATCTGGAAGAATACTTTTTCATTTTAAGTGACTGTATATAGTGACTATTTCCATTATATATATATATATATATACTAGCACTATAGCCCAGCGTTGCTAGGGTGTAATGAAAGCTTTAAAACTAATCCATGGTCCTGGAGCTCAAACTCTTTGGACGTTGGCACGAAAGACTGAAAAGCAATAATTCTTTCCAGTTAAAGCGAAACCGTAGACCGAAAGAAAAATGAATAGATATAAGTCAAATTTTGATTTCCTGGTATCGATATCAAATAAGTTTTTTTCGACGTAAACTGAATTTTGAAGGCTAAATAAGTCCTCTAGTTAGAGCCAAACCCGAAGCAAAAACTAAAATAAAAGGCCTGAAAAAAATACAGACATACAGGCAGATAAACAGGCAAACACCCACACAAACATCTTGCCTTTTATATATATATATATATATATATATATATTATCGATTTTCGACACGATTTTAAGAACTGCAACCTTGAAACTTCTGAATATCGTTTCTTATGTCTTTGTCTATGAGTGTATCAAATTTGATTAAAATCGGACCACTCCTTCTATAACCTGATTTTTTCGATTATCGATTTTCGATATTTATCGGGGGTACCTCGACACAAAACACTCTCAGACGCTTATAGTACAACAATTTTCAAGGAAATCGGTTCAGCTCTTTCGGAGTCTATAGGTAACGGATACACACACACAAAGTTCCATTTATAAATAAGTTTAGATATAATTGTGTTTTTTATTAAAATTACATTGCCACACAGTAATTTCTATGTTTCGAGATTTCTACTTCGTGATCAGGTAATGTTAGATCATTGACGCTTACGATTAGGTATGAAACTAATTGTAGCGTCAGTCTGTTGACTTCAATGTTCACTTTTATTAAATATACTCGATCCCTGATTTTAACCCATAAATATAGCATAACTTCAGATTATTGACAGTGTATAAAAGACGCTAAAACCTGCCTTTCTCCACCGAGCGCCCATAGCTTAAACGTTAGAATCACTGACTGATGTTAATCCGGTCGGGTTAAAATCCAGCCCAGAAGCACTCCGATGTCTAAACGTACTGATGAGCTGTAATACCACAAAACAGGACTGTATATAAGTATGTGTTTGCCACTGAAGAAATGCCCATACGGCATACGTAATTTTCGGGGTTTTATTTGAAAATAAAATATATATTTATATTAACTTTAGTCCAAAAGGAAAAGCAGGTAGGTAAATACCAAAAACTCGATCCTAATTAATATTAATTACATTAATATTAAAACTGATCAAGGTGGAGAGCTCAAGGCAATTTATATTCAAATTACAGAGCCAATTATAAAATAAAACAAATTCCAATGTTCAAATTCGTTGTATGGCCATTTCTACGAGAAATTTCTACAAGAAATTCCTCGTATCATCAGTAACAAATTTTTATTACAAAAAATGAACAAAGACATTTTACCGACGGAAGTTTAAAAAAAAAAAATCTTCACGGAAAATTAAAGGGGTAGGATTAATAAGACAGCAGACAGAAACCTATGTCTATTTTTAGATTTTTTGAAAACCCCTACTCTTTAATTGAGTCAAGAATTGAAAGTTGAAAATTAATCTTGTCTGGTTCAAAGAAATGGTAGGGGGAAGAATGAAAAGAAAAGGGAGAAAGTAAAAGGGAAAATGTAAAAAGGGGAGAAGGGGTGGTTGACAGGGAAGTAAGCTAAGAAAAGAAAAGAAAAATGTGCGTTTTGGTGTAGTGGATATCGACACGGAACGACAAATCGGGGTGCCGAGTTCGAATTGCAGTTGAATTCCTTGCATTCACTTACGCACAAATACCCTTGGAAAAAATATTAATTGTCTCTTCCTATGGATTAAGCAATAGGACAGATTGGGTTCTATAGCCTTGGCTGGCAACCAGTCTACCGCAGAAAGCAATGGCTACCTACTACGGGATAATCTTCTGCCCAGTCAGTCATGTCTCTTTCGAGACATGATCGCCCAAGCGTGTATCACGTATGGAACTTAACTGACTGACTGAATATAATAGTTGGAATAATGATTAAGGCTATATTGGTCATAAAGTGGGGGATCAGTTTATTACTTCATAACAATAAGAAACCGATCCCCCACTAATTACTATATAATAATATAATAGATTTCTTTTCCCTTTACTTATGAGTCAAATAACAGGACAGATTGGGTTCTATAGCCTTGGCTGGCAACCAGTCTACCGCAGAAATAATGGCTACCTACTGCGGGATAATCTTCTGCCCAGTCAGTCATGTCTCTTTCGAGACGTATCACTTATGGCACTTAACTGACTGACTACTTACATAAACGTAATCAATGTACAATACCTAAAATAGAAGGGTTTGTTTTCAGTTTAGCAGCTGTAATCATTCACCAAAAGCGTTTCTGTAACATTTATCGGTGTAAGAAAGAGAAAGTAATTAATATAACCATTTAAAACCGTCATTGTTGCAGAGTGGCTTTATTTTATGGATTGGAGACAATTAAAAATGAATTACCTCACAAATCATGAAAGAAAAAAAGAAAAGTCGGCGAGATCCAGTTTTTCCCACCCGCTCAGCTTTCTTAAAATTAGTTGTTAAATAAAAATAGGTATTTTCACTCCATTTTCGATACCGAATTTTAAATTGAATTTTTAAAAATAAAACCTTTTTCTTGACTTTTTAATTTTAGCCTAATTGAAAGCTACATTAATAGATTTACTATTTCCACTAAGCAATTATATTCATTGAAATGTAAAATGTTGAGATTTTTTTTTTAATTTCTACTTCTCGGCCATTTTTTGAGCAATCGACATATTTGTAAGCAAAAGTTAATTTTCGGTTTTAAAAATTTTGCAAAAATAAAATATACATCTACCACTCGTTATTTTTGGTAAATTATCAAATTTAAAGTTAAATTATTCTTATTTAAGACGTTACTTCTTTACGGCATGAAATTTAGAATAATGTATTTCTTAATCACAATGGTCTGACTCGTTGACCTTTTAAGTAGGCGATGACAGCTCCTATCAATCAAACTGGAAGTATGGTGACCAAAGGTTGACATAAACTAGTTTAACATTTCGTAAGAGAAACAACTCTTAAAACATGTGACCTTTTAATAAGTCTCTGACAAGTTTCGATAGCAAAGGAAATGTGAGTTTAACATTATTAAAAAAAAAAATTGTAAATTATTTTAAAAATCTTAATTCTAAATGATTTGTATTAAGTTTATACATTTTCGATTAGTAAATAAAGTCTTTTTAATTAATTAATAACCGAAGACACTGAGTAACTAGAAGAAATTTAAGACGATTGAAACCTTAATTAAAAAAAAAAAAAAAAAAAAAAAAAAATGAAAATAATTCTTATAAATTTTTTTTTTATTCAGAATATGATATCCTAAAATTATATTTACAAAATCAATTAACAATTTATCTTCATTAAAAATAACGTAGTTTTAATGCGTTGTTAATTTTACTATTCGGAGCAGATTTTCGGACAAATGGTCCTGTAATAAACAACAACATTACATGATTTACATTCCCCAATGAATTCTAAATTTAAAAAGTAAATAAAAAATTGGTATAGATGATGAAGTTATATGCAATTAATTGAAGTGAGGTGTGGCGGGGGGTAACAGATGTAAAATAGAAAATATTTTTACCAAGATTTTCTAAAAATAAAAACTGCATAAATAATTAAATTTATTTGTAAATAAGTTCTGATAGTTTCATTACAATCAGAAAATTAATTGATTTTTGTAACAATTTTCAAACTAATGTCTTTCAACGCCAAAAACGACTTGTGCAATATTATGTTTTTTTAATAGTCACATTACATAAATATTTAATCACTGGCGGAAAACAAAAGATATTTTAATTGAAATTTCAAATGGATTAAAAAAAAATTAAATAATGACAAAATTTGATTTTTCCTCTTTAAGTTGGAGCTTTTTTTAACATCATGCTATGCTGTTTTTTTTTCGACAATTGAGTGGAGGTATCTAAATAAAAATAAAACATTTGACAAATGGATTATTATTGATGCGTAGTGACCCTCAGCGCCGGTGCAGGGGTCTCTTCCCTCATCGAATTTATGATGAGCAGGCCTCCCAGTGTACAACATCTCAATTTTCAATAAGGTAGTACTCATTTATATAAAATACAGATTTTTATTGTAACATAATTATGTCCAATAATAGATCACATGCAATATAGGTGAACAGTTCAACTAGAAAGAAAAGAAATTAAATATAGTGTATTTAAACCAAATCAGGGCCAGATCATAATTGATCATTCCAAATCAGGGCCAGATCATAATTGATCATTCCAAATCAGGGCCAGATCATAATTGATCATTCCAACTCAAGTAAAGAAACAATGTTTTGTGTTTATTTTTAACACCAGCTTTAGATTTTTCTTGATGAAAATTCGAATCATTTTAACACATTCATCATTACTGACACTTTAATGAAGTTAAAATTCGAAAAAAAAAAAAGTTAATAGTTATTTATTTTTGCAATCATATCACCCCCAAGCAAGGCATTTTACTGTCACTGTTTTGCAGGGGGTTACATTAGAGGAATGTTATGAGAAAGAGTAACAAGTTATAGGGGGTGTCAGGAAGTGGGTAAGAGAAGGATGAGAATACTGATGAGAGTGGAGTAAACGGAAAAAAAGAGTATGAGTGAGAGGATTCAGGTTAGTGAGATAGGAGATGACTTGACTTTTTAAATTCTTCGAGATTATAGCTGTCGAGAAAGGAAGTAAACGGAAGGGAATTCCACAGGCGGGAAGTGCGAGAAATTAAGCTACTGGAATCGAATTCGTGTTTACAATTTATTGGTTTCACAGTAAAAGGGTGGGACCTAGTTGCTAATCTTGTGGTTCGAATAAATTTATATATAGGAGGCACCAGTGAGCTAAGTTCATCGGAGCAGAAGCCGTGAAAATATTTGTAGAAGAGACACAGAGAAGCCATATTGCGCCGGTGAGAAAGTTACTGTATCTTAACTGTCAAGACGGGATCGACCACATTTCAGATTCTTCGTTGGATTTTGTCAATTTAATCTAATTTATATAAAATATGGGTGCAGTGGATATCGACTGAGAACGAGGAATGGGAAGCAGTTTGAATTCCAGTTGAAATTGTTGCATTCACTTACGCTTTTCTCTCCCCAGCTATGGGTTAAATAGCAGGACAGATTGGGTTCTATATCCTTGGTTGGCAACCAGTCTACCGCAGAAAGTAATGGCAACCAACTGCGAGAAAATTATCCGCCTAGTCAGTCATGTCTCTCTCGTGAGAGCTTTTATCACGTATGGCACTTAACTGACTAATATAAAATTCGGTAAAACAAAAAGCAAATGTCGATAAGATAGCGATAGCCTTAAAGCACTACTCGGGCCCTTCCCCAGAATGTTGGGTAGGGTGTCGGGAGAATACGAACCGGCACCTGGTGACCCTTCAGGACGTGGTCAATCCACAACTTCCTCGAAGCAACGCCAAATTATCTTTCCTTATCACGTAACGTGCCCGCCGATTTTCCTGTACGCCCCCCAAAAACCCAGTGAGTTTTACAATTTCTAAAACGTCCTTCCTAATTCGTCACAAATCTTAATTTGTTTGTTCTTATTTTATTTAGGAAATCGTTACTCATATTGATTCCCTTCTCAACGTCTGTCCGTTTGTCGCATATTCTCTTTGGAAAGGGAAAGGTGCTATCCTTTTCGTCTCTTCGTGTTACCATCTTTTCTTCGGAAGCCTCACATTTGGTATTTCAACACGACATGCATATCCTCAATACTCTCACATTTAGAAAAACATTGACTAACAAAATAATTGGAAAACATCAACACACTAATATCTGTACGACATGTGCATTGTGGTGCAGTGGATATCGACTCGAAACGACAAATCGGGGAGCCGAGTTCGAATTCCAGTTGAATTTCTTGCATTCACTTACGCACAAATACACTTGAGAAAGGTATTAATCCGTTTCTTTCCTTCAATTATGGATTAAATAATAGGACAGACTGGGTCCTATAGCTTTGGCTGGCAACCAGTCTACCGAAGAAAGTAATGGCAACCGACTGCGGAATAATTTTTTGCCCAGTCAGTCATGTCTCTTTCGAGACATGATCGCTCAAAGCATGTATTACATATGGCACTTAACTGACTGACTGAATATAATAGTTGGAAACATGATTAAAGCTTCTACTGGGCATAAAGTGGGGGATCAGTTTTGTGTTGTTATGAAGTAATAACCTGATCCCCCCTCTAAATACTAAATAATAATAAAATACATCTCTTCCCCCTCTAGCGATGAGTCAAATAACAGCACAGATTGGGTTCTTTAGCCTTGGTCGGCAACCAGTCTACCGCTGAAAGCAATGGAAACTCACTGCGGGATAATCTTCTGCCCAGTAAGTCATGTCTTTTTCGAGACATGATTGCCCAAAGCGTGTATCACGTATGGCACTTACACTGCTCCAACTGTTGGCCTCATCTTTGTTACCCCATATGTACAAGGTTTGAGTCTTCAAGGACATATGGCCCAGTGAATAAAAGTGTTGGTTGGTGACTTGATCCAAAGTGTTGTGAGTTCAATACCTGACTACAGCAAACAATTTGGAGAGTTGAGCTAAACTGAGATCATTGATACTAAGACATCTGGAAGAGTCATGACTCTTGGAACTAGAACAGTACACCCCGGTGAACGAAAAGAGTCATGACTCTTGGAACTAGAACAGTACACCCCGGTGAACGAAAAGAGTCATGACTCTTGGAACTAGAACAGTACACCCCGGTGAACGAAAAGAGTCATGACTCTTGGAACTAGAACAGTACACCCCGGTGAACGAAAAGAGTCATGACTCTTGGAACTAGAACAGTACACCCCGGTGAACGAAAAGAGTCATGACTCTTGGAACTAGAACAGTACACCCCGGTGAACGAAAAGAGTCATGACTCTTGGAACTAGAACAGTACACCCCGGTGAACGAAAAGAGTCATGACTCTTGGAACTAGAACAGTACACCCCGGTGAACGAAAAGAGTCATGACTCTTGGAACTAGAACAGTACACCCCGGTGAACGAAAAGAGTCATGACTCTTGGAACTAGAACAGTACACCCCGGTGAACGAAAAGAGTCATGACTCTTGGAACTAGAACAGTACACCCCGGTGAACGAAATAAACTGTCTAGTTCAAAAGTCCAATCACCCGAAGGAGGTCGTACAACGGCTGACACGTCGTGAATATGGCAACAAAGATAAGGACAACAGTCCGAACAATTTAAATAGAGTGAACTAGCAGTATAGCCCGGCGTTGCTCGGGTGCAATGAAAGCTTTAAAACTAATCCTTGGTTCTGAAGCTCAGACTCTTTGGACGTTGGCACGAAAGACTAAAAAGCAATAATTCTTTCCAGTTAAAGCGAAATCGTAGACTGAAAGAAAAATGAATGGATGTAAGTCAAATTTTGATTTCCTGGTATCGATATCAAATAAGTTTTTTTTCGTCGTATACTGAATTTTGAAGGCTAAATAAGTCCTCTGAGTAAATGGTATCATGGCTGAGACTAAGAACTACAATTATATCTACTTAGAGCCAAACCCGAAGCAAAAACTAAAATAAAAGGGCTAAAAAAAAAAAAAAAAAAAAATACAGACATACAGGCAGATAAACAGACACACACACACACAAACATCTTGCCTTTTATTATATATATTATCGATTTTCTGCACTATTGTAAGAACTGCAACCATGAAACTTCTGAATATCGTTTCTTATGTCTGTTTATGAGTGTATCAAATTTAATTAAATTCGGACCACTCCTTCTATAACCCGATTTTTTCGATTATCGATATTTATCTGGGGTACCTCGACACAAAACCTAGCTAAGAACACTCGCAGACGCTTATAGTACAACTGTGTAAATTTTCAAGAAAATAGGTTCAGCCGTTTCGGAATCTATAGGTAACGGACACACACACACACGAAGTTCCATTTATAAATAAGTTTAGATTTAGATAGTCAACACGCCAATAGCAACGCATCCCGAAGTCCATTGACCTATCATGCTAAGTGCGCTGTCAGTCATGACAAGTGACAAGATTCCATTTGTTTCGTCAAGCAATAAACAACGACATTTATTATTGAGTCTCATGTCTCGTCGTCAGGTGTGTGTGTGGGGGGGGTGAACGTACAAATAAATCTTTGGGGAATTTTAGAAAGAAAATATGAAGTTACGAATTATTGTGGTTTACGGTCACTTCACGTTGAAACACTAGTTCTCCTCAGATTACCCAAGTTAAGCAACGTCAAACCTGGTCACTACCTAGATGGGTGACCGCTCGAGAATAGCAAAGTGCGCTAAGCTTGGATGTGCAAGTGGTGCAATGAATAACGGCTCGAAATTGTTAATCGGAGATCCGATTTCTAGTTCCAGTGGAATGTATGATATAGAATTTTCTTCAAATGCCGAATTCATTCAGAAGTACGAGATGGTTTTTGTTAAACGATAATTCTGGATTTGTGTTTGTTTTCAAGCTTGTGCTAGCCCCCAAACTTACATTTTGCTAATCCGATATTTTATCTTCCCAAAAGGTTAAAAAAAATATTCTGCCCTTTTTAAAATGCCAGCCTCAAATACATAGTTACGAGGGGTGGTGGAGGTGCAGAAATGTTCTTGGTCTAACAGTCTTGCTAAATTATCTAAATAGATGATGGAACATCAGAATTTGGGGTAAGGAATGATTCATTTATTTATTTCAAAAAGGCAAAGAAAAATTCAGCACGTGCCGATATATATATATATGTGCACAATTTCTGATATAACTAAAAATATATCTGTAAAGTGACAAATGGAAAAGTTATCTTAGCAGACATTTTTCGTCTTCAGATGGACTTTATCAAGGCAATGTGTTGATAAAGTCTATTAGAGGACGACACACTCCGGCTAAATTAGTTTTTCCTTTTGTTTATCTGAGCGCTTTCGTCTATACTTTTAGCCATTATCGAGGATGGATTTTATTTTATGCGTCTTTTCTGCTTATGGATGATGCTGTCATTTGTGTTGCCAACACAATATCATAGCATCATCAACAAGTTAAAAAAAAGACTGAAAATAATGCAGTTATGATTGATAAAATAAAAACCAATAATACAATATCAACTACGAACACGCTAACAACGTGCTGACCGTGTTCGGTGCATAACAATTACACTACTCTACAAAACATACACATTCTATTACACGTAAAATATTATCCATCCTCGATAATTGCGATAAGTAAGCACTCGTATGAACAAAACATTTGGAAAATTTTTATATAATTTATGTCCTCAAAATTAACAAAAAAAAAAAAATAAAAAAATAAAAAAATAAACAAACATAAGATCACATAAAAACATCACATAAAAGAAAACCCCAGTAATTTCGACCTTTCCTAAGATCATCTTTAGGGATAAATTACAATGAAAAATATGGTATTCTAATTGTGATGACACCTGTAATCCGTTGTCATAGTGATTTTTTAAAACGCGTTCCGTTAATTATATAACATCAAGATGCTACAGAACGAAAATAACAAAAATCTACAATTAGGTGAAGCCCTCTATCTAAAAAATAAAACAAAATAAACCAACACAACAAAATCTATTAGAAATGTAGCAATAACATTAAAGTGACTATAGCATTTATATACTAATGCCATTTTACATTTTTCTGAATTCTCCGTCAACGCACATAAAAAATTGCAAAAAATTCCATAACTACAACATATAAATTAAAAAAACAAACAAAAAGAAAAACCAAAAAAAAAAAAAATATAATAACTAATGTGTATAAGTACAAAGAGTTTGTCTCTTTAACCGAGCAGATTCATGTCGACTTCGAAGTTTCGTGAGGACATCGTTAAGGTGCTATCATTCATCAGGGCTAAACAACAGATGAATGATTACATAATAACGGTGCCCCTTTGTACTTATAAACGCTCTGTCTCCACCCCGATATCGAGCACTTTATGATAAAAAACCTGCCTGCCAAAATAGATTTTATCAGGAAAACCACTGAGCCCCCCCGCCAAAAAAACAATGATCTAAAACATTATCACAATAGCACTAAGATGGTTGCATAACGCATGAAACTCAGAATTGTGCCATCAACCTATGACAATATATATATTTTGATCGACTGACACTTTTGCCGTTAAGATCGAAAGAAGATATCATGTATTCCCCAAAAATGTAAACTATTTTCAAATTTAAAGTGAATCTCTTTTCTGATTAGTTAAACTGAACACAAATTTTTCTGTCATGCCTCATCCATAAATAACAAACTGATGGTTTCTTATATTCAAATGAACATAATTTTCATAACAATGAGCTAACATTGCCTGATGACGAGGTAAAAATCTCGAAGCAAAAATTTTCGTGTCGTAATGTAAACTATATTAATTTTAAATAAAAAAAAAAAATTATATATATATATATATATATATAGTCATCCGCAGAGAGATGTGTTTTGCTGTATCACAGCTCATCGGTACGGTTAGACTCCGATTGCTTTTAACCCAGGATTGAAACCCGACCGAATTGGTGTCAGTCGGCGATACTAGGTCTGGGCTATGGGCGCTCTGTAGAAGAAGGCTTTTTAGCGTGTATATTATCATTATACACGCCCAATAGCCAGAGTGCTCTAATTCATTACTGAATGAGCGATGCGTACATGCCAGAGTAGCTACTGTTTTTTAAAGTCTACCATTATATACATATATATATATATATATATAGCCTTTGAGATTTCACTCGCCCGATCGACTCAGTCGATTAAAAACTTAATTAGGCGATTAAAGTTTATTGCTTTACTCGCCCGCGGTCGAGTAAAAATCTCGCAAATATAGAAAAAGGACATCTGACTCCTTTTACAAAGCAAAAGTATGCCATTGAAAATTCACAAGTTACTTAGAATGACCTACAATGTTCTTTTATCGTCCTGGTCAGTGTAAACATTCGTTTAGTTAACGCTTCCAGAGTGGAGCCAAAATGTCGCGACGCTCATAGATTTTTAGAAACTCATTTGGAAAAATATTATCCCTGATTGAACATCTATATTTTCTCTCCGCTAACAAAAAGTAAAAAAGAACATTTGAACGAAAGAAAAAAATGCATGCTTTCAACCACGCACCGAAAAACAAATAATACAAATTAGTAATTTTTTTTATAGAAAATCGTTGAGAAAATCAGATTTGTCATTTTTTTATCTATGAGATGGAGGTTGTAGTCAAATAGAAGAAAGAAACTAGGAATTTAGGTACCTCTACTCAACTGGCAAAAAAAACAATAAAAAACCGTATATCATGATGCTAAAAGGGCTTAATAAAAACAAAGTTTTATCACCAAAATGTTTATGCTATTATTAAGAGGAAAGATCGAATTATTTTGTTATTTTTAAAAAGAATTTTAAATCCTTTTTAACACGTTCGGAATTTTAATTAAAATTTCATTTTCTGTTTTTCTTCAACGATTCACGCTATGTTTACATAAGGTGACTATTAAGAAAATGGAGTCGGTCGAGTAAATTTTCCCTCGCTCTCGACCACCGGTCGAGTGATTTCTTTTTCAAATCTCAAAGGATATATATATATATATATATATATATATATATATATATATATATATATATATATCTCGTGCCTGGTATTCTTCCATGATTTCATTGATTTCAATGGATGTTACTTCTGTATTGTTTGATAGTATAAAAAATAAATTCAATATTTAATAGATTTCTACGTATTCTATTTTATATATATTGCTTGTGTATTTCATATCTATAATTTATCTTAGATTTTATATTTATCGTCTATGGATGAGCGGTTTACGAAGAAGTGAAAAGTGAAATCGGAGAGCAGAGTTCAAATTCCAGTCTCATTCATTTCGCGCCTAATGCTCTTAGACAAAGTGTAGATCCATCTTCGATATTCTGATCCGAAGCAGAAGTGTCATGGCTTACGTAGATAATCGCATCACTTTTGACAGCTACGACGGAATTTATGCGTTAAATAGGTTATCGAAGGAAAATAATGGAAACACAACAAGAGCAAATGCTTAACTGGTGTCGCTTAGAAGGCACAAAACTTATCAGACACACTATCCATCTGTGACGTCATTTTACAACGTAAAATGTAGACATTAGGATTATGGTCGGTTCCTCATCTTTCTTTGTCCGTTTTGCTTATCCTCTTTTGAGAATATTTCAAATTCAGATATGCATGTAGGAATAAGAAATTAAGAACTAAAGCATTGTGGGAAAATCCCAACTAAGAAAAATCCACAAGTCAGTGCGAAAAGCAAATCCTGAATCCTGATTGGATTAAAATCAGAAAATTCATAATGACGTTATTTCACATCTAAAAGCGAAAATGCTCGCTGGAGCCGGTCACATGACCAGATTTAATTACTTCAGGACATTCTGTGACCGTTCAACAGAGTCAGATGGGGGCCGCGAGACTAAACAACTAAAACGTAACTTCAATCGACCCGGAGATAAGGTCAGGTCGCACCTTGTTCTCTTTCTTCTTCTTTCGCGTGTACTGATATCTTTTATTTCTTCTTCTCCATTCCTAATGAATACATACGTACGTACGTAAGCATTCTTTCAACTATTACTACTATGAACATTTTAACGACCTTGTAACAACCAAAATACATTACTTTTATTTGTAAAAACCTTGAAATATATATATATATATATAACTATAGCAACAGCAATACCAATAGTAACAGAACTATGCCGAAACTAGTATTAATTAAGCTATAATTTAAATCGTCTTGAACAACCCACCGAGGACGAACTCGGAGGGAAAAGAAGGGGAAGTAAAAAAAGAAACAAACGAAGTACATGAACAAAAAGTCAAGCACTTGTAAGAAAGAAAAAAAACCCAGGACGAAAACCCTAACACTAAAACGTTCAGTACGAAAGTAGAGCAAACAAAGACAGAAAATCTGAGCAAGAACCAACAACCTACCACGGTTTCGCTTAACAACCTACTACGAAACCGTGGTAGGTTGTTGGCTCTTGCTCAGATTTTCTGTCTGTCTCTCTCTCATATATATATATATATATATATATATATATAGTTTCTATATGCAATTTGATTTTCTTGTTTTATGCTCCTCTTATAGTGGGCTATCTACTAACAAGGCCAAATCAAGTTAATCTGTTTCAACATACACATCACCACAACGGATAACCCACTATATGCACACTAAATTTTCTCAGGTGTCTGTTGAGCTCTCAAATATTGTCACGTCTGTAGTATGTGAATTAGGATTCTTTCCTTCTCATATTTCTTTGAGCTTTTGTACAAACTTCCTGAAAGACATCAACTTCTATGCATTATATTCCTTCCACAATTTTCTGTTCTTTGAAGCATTTAAAGAATTTTGGGGGGACCTGAAGGAGACTAACACCACCTTTAAAATTGTTGTTTTTCATTTTTTTTTTGTGCAGTTTTATCAGTTATTACATAAAGTTTCCGATTATAAAAAAAAAAAAAAAAAAAAAAAATTTGAAAAAAATTTAAATATTTATAAAATTCTGGCTCAGTTTATCATACAACATTATAGTAAGTCGATCCTCCATTTTTGAAACACTCGCGTTGGGGTCGCTTTTTTTTTTCTGTGTTTGTTTTTTTTTTTTAGGACGAGTTGTTGCTCTTGTTTTTTTTGTTTTTTTTTCAACTTTTCAGTTTTTACGATGCCATCTTCCTCGGAAACTCCAACAATGGCTTTATTAAAAAAAATGCGCAAAGGATTCAGTTGTTGAATATGCGCAAGCAATAAAGTTAATTGCACAGGATTGATTTACTATAAGGTTGTATGAAAAACTGAGCCCCCCACCCCCCCCAAAAATTGTTTAAATGTTGAAATGTTTCCAAATTTTCTTTGTCAATCGGAAAGTTTAGGATTTAATCGATAAGATTGCACTGAAAAAAAGTAAAAGAAAAATGATAATTAACCAATTATGGTAATGTCGTACCAGCGAGTGGGTCCAAAATGGAGGATCGATTTACTATGAACTAAAATTGTTTAAATATAGAAATTTTCTCCCATTTTTTTTTTTTTTTGTTAATCAGAAAGTTAAGGGTGTAATCGATAAGATTGCACTAAAAAAAAAAAAAAAAAAATGAAAAACAACAAATTTAAAAAGGTAGTTGTCGTCTCTTTCAGGTTCCCCGAATTTTCTATTTTTTGTAATCTCTCCTAAACCTTGTTCTGACATCCATTTGTTAGATAGATTATAATGTGTTTTCCTTTCTTTCTCTTGCCTTTAATCTGCCCTGTGAGTAGAAAATTCTCCAGGCCCATTCTCCTCAGTAAGCGCCTTAAAAATTTCAACTGTCACTTCCTGATGCTTAATGCTTTTTGTTTCTATTTTTTCTGAAACTGTCGTTACTCACTAGTTACATCTAACTGAAAAGTAGTTATTAAAAAAAAGGAGGGGGGTCAACATTATTTGCACTAAACTGTTCTCCGCATTTTCATTGCCATGTTTACGTTTCGATCGTTGTACGCTCCGGCCTTCGTCAGGAATTTTGAACCGAACTTTTTATTTCGATCACTGCGGTATATCATTCTCATTCAATGTACGATGCCACTTCCGGATGCCATATAGTTATCTTGGCTTTAATTCAACACTAAGTTATTCACCACTGCCGTAGGTTGGTATTGAACTCACGACACTGAGTCAAGTCACTGGAACTAACCATCACATAGGGATGAATTAACAGTTTTATGTAAACATCGAAAATATTTTTCGTTAAAATTTAATTAATCAAAAGGTGCCAGTTATAACCCATGCTCTAATATATATATATATATATATATATATATATATATATATATATATATTTATTTTATATATATATATATATATATATATTCAACTTAAGGTTAAAAATTAAGTTTCTATTTTAAGTGTTATGTGTTCCCACTAGATACCTTACTCAGACAAAATAGTCTTCTTCAAAACTTAATATCTATGTATCATCTACAAAATAAAAAAGCATACTATTGTCTACCCATTTAAACAATCTAAGGTCCCACTATGTTATTTACCCAGACAAAATTAAAAAGTGACCTGTCCAGATCTAAGCCATCTAGCCCCCTCTCCTAACCCAAATGTGTATCTCTATGGTTACAAACTGCTGATGTACTAGCTTAGACACACTAAATTCCAATTCTCTACAACCACCACTTACACCTTACATTCCCCAAAATAAATCGTTTCCACCAAATATTTTCAGTTCCACATATCATCCGAAGAGGAGCAGTTTTGCTCCGAAACATGAGGATTTGTGTGTAGTGATACTATGCTTTTATAAACCATTGTAACAACTATTACAACATATATATTTTAAGCAAATTTATACTAAATGACAATATTTGAAAAACAAAAGCTTAATCGTTAATAGAGACTGACGTCTCCCCAAGCTGAAAACGAGTGTCTCCCTTGTATGGTTACGACGACTGAAGGGCGTTCCCATTTTATTTGAACGCGGGTATCCCGTCCATTCTATAATCGAGCTACTCAACTGGCAACTTGGTCTCACTTTTTTACAGTGAAAACAATTAAGTGTAACAATTTTGTAAATTTTAACGCTTCTAAAACGAAGCTACTCTCAATTAACCATCATCGACAATCTCACCTACATCCCATTAGCATGGACCAGGCTTGCCTGCCAGAGAGTAAAACACTACGCCTTCTTGGTCTCACACTTTTAGCGGACCTCAAATGGAATGACTATATTGAATCCATTGGTAAATCCGCTGCTATGAAAGTCGGTTCTCTGTGTAGGGCCCGGAAGTTTTTTCCGTCTAAATCTCTCCTGCCCATTTATAAATCTACCATCCGCCCGTGCATTGAATACTGCTGCCATATCTGGTCAGGTGCCCCTGCTGTTCTCCTCGGGCTTCTCGATAAGGTTCAGAGGAGGGTCTGTAATGTGATAGATACCGACTTGGCAGACTGCCTGCAGTCTCTCTCCCACCAGCGCGACGTGGCTTCCCTGTGACTCTTCTATAAATACTTTCACGGCTTCTGCTCCGATGAACTTAGATCACTAGTGCCCCCTAAATACGAATTTGCACGAGATACTAGATTAGCAACTAGATCCCACCCTTTTACAGTGAAACCGATAAAATGCAGTCATAACTTCTACTCCAACAGTTTCTTTCCTCGCACTGCCCGACTGTGAAATTCTCTTCCAAACGATTGCTTCCCCGACGGCTACAATCTCCAGGAGTTTAAATGTAAGGTCAATAGACACCTCCTAACACACTAACCTGCTCCCATTCTATCAAACACTCTTCCCATCTGCCCAACCCTCATCCTCGCTATCCTTACTCATCTGTCACCTTCCTCCTGACATTCCCTATGTCTAACCACTCCTTCTCTTTACCTTCCCCTATGTAGCCCCATGCGCAATAGTGGCAGTGGAATGCCTTGCTTGGAGTGAGATGATTATAAAAAAAAAACAAAAAAAAAAACAACAAAGTAACAGCAACTTCTACCCCATCAGCTTCTTTTCTCGCACTTCCCGCCTGTGGAACACTCTTCCGTACACTTGCTTACCTGATAGCTTCAATCACCAAGTTTTAAAATGCAACGCCAATGGCCATCTCCTATCTCTTTGACTCCCATCCTTTTCCCTGTATCTTGTTGTTCTCCCTTTCTGCTCTACTCTCAAGCAGCTCTCTTCATACTAATGATTCCATCTTTCTCTTACATGTTCTTACTGACCTGTTCACTCCCCTATTACGTAACCCACCCCCTGCGCACCAGTGGCAGTACTACCTTGCTTAGGGTAAAACAATTATAAATTAATCGATCTTTCGAGTAGCAATCAAAATCAAAAGAAGAGAAAAGAGAGAAAAACGGAAGTTTCATTTATTTAAATCGCGGCTATATATTTTTTTAATCATATCACCCCAAGCAAGGCGATAACGCCACTGATGCGCAGGGGGCTACGTAAGGGTAAAAAGAATGGAAAAGAGAAAGCCGGAAACCACATCCTAAACAGGGAACAAGGGGTGAGCCTCTTCACCTCTTCAATAGACGTGGGTGGAGTGTGAACCGGGCGATAGTTTAGTCTATCTACTCCATTTGCTTTTTGCAAAGGCGATTTTGACCCAAACCGTCGCTCATAAAATAACCAAACGCCAATTTATTTTTAAGGACTTTCGAGACTGGTAGTATATTGTACACTCACATTTTAATCTGTAGTCTAAACGAAGTCAAATTACACCTATAACAGGTTCGAATCCTGCCGAATGACACATTTTCGTAACAAAAAAAATTAATATATAATACTGTTTGATTATAAACAGAATATCTAAAATATGAGTCGATCAAAAATAATGTTCAAACAAATCATTTCAAATCGTCGGTTGCTTAAAGACCATTTCGTTAATTTTCGTTAATATCCGTAACATGTTTATATACTGTTTGATTATAAACAGAATATCTACTTAAATACGAGTATCGATCAAAAATAATGTTCAAACAAATTATTTTAAATAGTCGGTTGTTTATAACCAAGCTTCGTTAATCTTCGTTAATTTCCGTAATATATAAAACACAGTTCGATATTACTAACCTTTAATTCATATGACGCAAAATAGAATTAATAGGACAAAAGGAGGTTTGGGAGATATTTTATCGGAAAATAATGCGTCTTATGAGTTGCAAAATATGGCAAGTGTTAATTAGCGTAAAACCCAGCCAAAGATAATAACTGGTTTTAGCTTGTAAAACAAAAAGTATCGCTACAATTTTAACAATAAAAATTGTTCTATTTCATCCCACGTCAATGAGCATAGAAAATATATATAAAACCTGAAAACAGACATTGCCTTTGATTTTTAATCCGTTTTCTGTAATAAACTTTTTACCAACGCTTTTATACGCATATTGTCATTAATTCTCCATTTGCGTCATTTGGTATTAGAACAACCCACAAAATATATTTCATAAATATTTAGCAAGTGGGAAGTCTAATTTTCATGATTAGTAAAGTAGATTTCTGAATAGTGAATACCCTTAAATACAGTAACTAAAAACAGTTTTTTTTCTAATTTTCATCAAATGTTTATACAAATTATAGATTTATTTGTTTGTTAAAAATTAAATGAAATATATTTTCCCATGTTTGAACTTTTGGAAAGGGAAAATTTATTTTAATTTTTTTTATTTTTATTTTTTATTATTTTCAATATTTACGTTGTTCGAACTGTGGCACGTCTGTATTGTATATAATGTCTTAAGTTTCGGCTGTTTCCAATGTCTATGGACAATGCAAATAATTACAATGCCTCATCTAAGCAATATATACAGATCATTTTAATAGTTGCCTTTTAATTCAATTTTTACAAATTAAAACTTGAACTTTTTCATTAAAAAAAGAAAACAAAAAACAGAACATTTATGTCTATATATATAAGAAGAAAGAAGAAAATTAAAAACTAAATGATATCTGTAATATTTAAATTGGGTACTTGAAAACCCCACTGTGCCAATACTGAGACAAGAAGACCCTACTGTCTTAAAGAGTCTCTCGAGATGAGTAATTGTAATTATTTACATGATTCAGACTATTCTCCTAATCTTTGTTTTATTCATAACCTTTCAGCCGCTGTACGCTCCGGACTTCTTCAGAAGATATACGTTGGAAACAGCCGAAACTCTGACCACTGACACCAGCTTCTCGATTTCCATCGCTATTCTAAAAACACTACTCATAGTTCTAGTCAGGTAATATTGCTAATTTATTCATAAACATTGACAATACTACTCTTATTTTCTGTGCAAATGTAGATTAAATAACTAAAATGTTTGAATTAGATTTGAGGCTGAAATGTTAACACAAAATATTTAGTTAAAGATTATTTTATTTCCACATCTCCCTCTCATATTTGTGTAGGGCAGAAAATAACGAAAGTTAGATAAGAGAGTAAAGGCGTAGTCGGTGGACACAAAAAAATGCAATAACTTTATTAAAGTTTAATATATAATAAGTTCAAATAAAGTCAGTGCCGAAATATAAATATATATGTTTCATTTTCCCATAGCAAGTAGAATTTATGGCTTTACGATGGTAACAGGACAGAATAAAAATACTTTAGTAAATACTAGCTGTGATATCAAAAGCTACAGAAACAGTAATAGTAATATTTGGAGAGAGAAAAAAATTGTAAAATTTATGAGATTTTATGGTCACAGGTGTATTCATCATGATGGGAATGCTTTGAATCGTCCTGAAAAATTTGAAGAAAAATTGAAATGTCTATCACTTAATGTCCACAGAATTATTATAACTAGTATTATAACTAGTATTATAACTAGTATTATAAACAACAGATTCAGATTAGCACAGTCCAGCTACAAGTTCATATCTATCTAAATGTGGACACTAAGGACAATACCCACTGCAAACAGCGTTCCAGGCTTAATATATATATAATTTATTCGATATTTGTATTTGGATAGATCGATTAAAATTAATATCTAAACAAGTAAATTAAATACATTCTCTCGTAAATATAGCATTCCTTAAAATTATATTTTATGCGTGTAAAAATTTCATATATATATATATATATATATATATATATATATATATATATATATATATTAAAAACTTTAATCCAAAAGGAAAAGCAGGAAGGTAAATCCCAAAGACCCGTTCCTGATTAATATTAATATTTTAATTAATATTAAAAAATGATCCAGGTGGAGGGCTCAATGTAATTAATATTTACAGAGCCAATTACAAAATAAATTTCGAAGTTTAAAATCGTTGTATGATTATTTCTACATGAAATCATTAAGAGAGATTTCACATTTCATCCGCAACTTTCATATATAAAGAGGAAAAATAAACAGAAAAACAACAGGAAAACTTATCTTAGCCGACGCGTTGCGTTCTCTGAGTGACTTGTTATCAAGTTCCCCAGAGAACAAAAAAAAGTTATAAGTTTTTCTTTTGTCATATATATATATATATATATATATATATATATATATATATATATATATGCACACACTTACTACACAGGTTACGACCACGTATGGTCTCTTCACGCAGGCTAGTTCTGAAGAGACCTGTGTTGTCGAAACCTGGGTAGCAAGTAAGCTGTGTGTAGTGTTCTTTAGCATATTGTTAACTCTGCATATTTAGTTCATTTGTATTGGATGTGCATTGAGCAGTATTTTCGAAATTCCGTCTGCTGGTACAACCAACCACTATTTGACGTGTGTATATATATATATATATATATACATACACAAGGGGGAAATGCATGAGAATGTGTAAAAAGTTTTCTTGTGACGAAACGCGTGACAAACAAACTTAGGCCAATATCGTTCTATATATATATATATATATATATATATATATATAAAGAAAAAAGGTGTCAAATAAATGTGGAAAAATAACAGAGAAACAACTAGAGCTTGGAAGGGAACACTTGGTGAGAGGGCAAAAGGAAAGTCAGGGACCATATCAGTAAATCTCAGATCTACTTAGTATTGGCCGAGATGGTTCCAGTGCAAAGCGGAGAGAGAGGATACATATTTGAGGAGACTTGTTGTTACTTGACATCAGCTCCAGACTATCATCTAATGATATCTTCGTGATTATTAGTATTACTACAGCAACAAAGGGCATCCTCTCACAAACAGGAAAGACGTTGTCCTCGGTAAAAAATGAAGGAACATTAAAAAGAAAAAAAAAAGTTTTCAAAAGATGTTGCTGTCGCTATGGATCATGGAAGAGACTCAAATTGCCAGGTGATTGAAAAAGTGGACACAAAAGTAACTCATAAAATGAACTGGATAATAAAATCACCTAACATATTTTTAATTTTTATAAACCAGGTGAAAATTCAGAAGATTTGATTTGAGCAATAGAGAGGGCTGGTTAAAATTTATCTTGAAATCAATTATACAACTATTCGTAAATAAATAAAAGCGATACTTTTTTAAAGGTTGATTTTTAAGTTGAGTTTTGTTTAACGGCATATCAACTTCTGTAGGTTATTTAATGCAACAAAGGGGGTTTTAAGGGTTTTTTTTTTTAATGTTCGGTTATAGTGGGAAGCTTGGTTTAGTCAGATCAGATTGTGGTGAAAATCTGTTTTTATTTTAGAAAACTGAAAATGTCTTTTAGTTTTGTATTAAAAAAATATTTTGCTGAGAATAATTTTTCCTTCAAAAATGTTTTGGCAATAATTTTTTTCTTCAAAAATGTATTGTTGGTAATTTTTTCCATCAAAAATGTATATTTTTTTAAATAAAAGTCTCTCTCTCTCTCTTTCTATATATATATATATATATATATATATATATATATATATATTAATCGTATCACCCCGAGCAAGGCGGTAACGCCACTGATGTGCTACGTAATAGTGAACAGATTGGAAAAGAGAAAGTCGGAAACCACATTCTAAACAGGGAACACCTGTTCAATAGACGTTGGTGGAGTGTGAACCGGGCGATAGATAGATCTATGTACTCCAATATATATATATATATATATATATATATATATATATATATATTATTTCTATAAAAGTCTATTTTATACTTTCATCGTGTTTTGACCCCAATTTGGGGATTACTATTTGCCCATAGCTGGGACCCTAACAGGTGCTACCACTCCCTGTCAGGGTGAACCTGGGAGCAACAGCAATTTAGAGGTGGTTCCATGCTCCTCACAACCTCCTAATCAGAGGCCTTGCTGCCGGATGCAGTTTACCGTCATACCCAGGACCCACTTTCCTTAGAGTTTTAGCAAGGTTAGTCCTATAAAGATTAAGTACTGACTGCATCCACTACATATTTGTCATACTAGCTCGTTAATCATTACCCTAATTCGATTCACCTTTCGACGTATTTTTTTTAAACTCTTAATTTGAAATTTAGAGAGATGACTTATACACTGACATAATCAGACTAGTGTCCTTATCTTAGCAGTAATACTCACATTTCGGCAGATTGCTACGTAAGACAGACTCCTGACGAATCCCAGAGGAAACAACTATCGAAACGTTGTGGCTATAATAATTAAAATAAGGTTACTTGTCAAAGTGATTTAGTGTAGAACAATGACAACAACAATAATAACAGCACTTTTCTGCACCTCAAATTCGTGTGCTACCTGTCTAAACTTGACCATTTTGGCATATACTATAGAGCCTGAAACTTTCTATCTGTTCATGAGCGGGAGTAATAGAGGAAATCAGGACTAAGTGCCATGATTTTCTTTCCTTTTTTATTTTTAATTTTGAAAGATGAAACAGCCAAGGCGACTTAGGTCACATCAGAGGAGACAGTCTCTCGACTTAAAGGCATTTCTAATTGGACCCCAACCTGCAAGATTATAAGGTTGCTTTTATCAAAGTGTATCATTTGGCAGTGGGGTATGTGCCTAGTATACACTTATCAGATTAGATCTTTTTATGATAGATATATCGAACTTCGTTTATTTGTATCCAGGTGTCACTTTCTTTGAAGAGGAGACTAGATGTTCTCTCACTAAAGTTTTATTTCTGCATAACAGGTATATAGTTATGCGAATTAATGAATATACATGTGCGGGTACACACATGTAAATATTATTCACGTGGTAATAAAACGGTGCTCAATGTAGTATAAACAGAACTATTTTATATATATTAATATACATACTGAAGATCGAGTGAACTTATTTCAAATCTATTGAACGGTTTGAGTTTTGTTTAATGGCATATCAACCTCTGTGGGTTATTTAATGCCAACAAGGTATGATTTTAAGGTGTTTTTTTATGTTTAGTTATAGTTGATCTAGTCAGATTTTAATTACATTTTTTTTTGTTTTTTACTTTAGAAAACTGAAAATGTCTTCTAGTTTTCAATTCGAAAATGCTTTGCTGAGAATAATTTATTTTCATTCGAAAATGTGTTATGGTAATAATTTTTTCTTCAAAGATGTATATTTTTCTATAAAAAGTCTATTTTTTATACTTTCATAGTGTTTTGAGTCCAGTGTGGGGGTTAACTATTTGCCCATAGTTGGGACCCTAACAGGTGCTACCACTTCGGGTTAGGGTGGACCTGAGAACAACAGCAATTAATTAAGAGCTGGTTTCATGCTCCTCACAACCTGCCAATCAGAGGCCTTGCTGCCGGATGCAGTTTACGGTCATGCCCAGGACCTCTATTGAACGGTCAGTTTCTAATATACACCTGACGATTGAATAACGCGTGAAACTCCGAGTTGTGCAATCGACGTAGGACATTGCATATATATATATATATATATATATATATATATATATATAGTGGTTTTCTAAAACTTCCAAATAAGAGTGAAATTAAGTTGAAGACTGTTTCTAATTTCGGAAACGTTTTAGTGTTTGTAAATGCTTGTAAAAGCATGTCAGATTTAGAAAATCGAATCAGGTTATTTACAGCATCGGTACCTGTAGTAACCGATTTTCTTTCAAACCCACTACCGCCTCAAATAATGTTTATATACGGGAAACCCGCTGAAAATAAATGTCACGTTATATTTATTTCAGCAAGCAAAAATTAGCACGCAATTTTCAAAATAACACTGAAGCACACATGGCCAGGGAAACAACACATACAACAATTAGAAAAAAAGAAATAACCCCATAAGAAACGTACAGAGTTTTTCCTTTACAGTTGAGGACACGAATTTCATTACAAATGATGGAAGACTCATTAGTACTTTTTGTTTTTGTTTTTTTAGCTTGTATCTACCATTTCACTAGACGGGAAAAATGGGTATTTTCTGATCGATCTCGATACTAAATATAAATTGTATAGAAAGGTTTGTTGACTTAGTCTTCGGTAAAAATGGGTTAGCCTGGTCAAAGGCTATCTAGCAAGAATCGAACTCTGTTCACTCACTGACTGAGAGCAGATTACAAACTGTCTCTTTAAGATAGACGAACTTCTGTCAACAGTCAACACTTAAATTAGTACCTCGCCGTAAAAGTATTAGTTCGTAAGTGATTTACTGTAGCGAGTTCAATCCTCGGTAGGTGGCCTCCCCACGCTTGGAGTCTTACACCAGATTAAACTTAGCTTTTAAAAAAGCACATTTGAATGAATGACAGAAAGTTGAAATTTTCTGGGGACGATTTCGGGGTAACTCTTCTTTTCAAGTGAAATCTGTGAATTAACACGTGAGTTGTAAATAAACTACGAGTGTGAATATTAAATTAAAAGCAGAATAGAATATTAAATCGCATATCGACAGTTCTGAAAATTATAAGCCACTAAAAGTGTGACCAAATGATACGCTGTATCGTCCGAAATGTAATCCAGACAAGATTGTAATCATATTTAATTTAATTATTCAATAGAAATCATCCAAACGTTCTTCTCTACTGTGTTACAGAAAGCTTGAAAGTTTTTTTTTTCTTTTCCACCTGTTTTAGAAACTCTTATTTATTATTATTAACATCGAAGAAATTTAGTCCGTTTATCTGACAATCAAAGACTGGAAAACTTATTTTCCTATGGTAACTAACACCAGCACATACGTGTGTATTTAACGGGGGGAAATAGTTTGACATTATTGACATTTATTTGTTGTTTAAAAATAAATAAACTATATAGTGGGGGTACTGTTAAGTAACGTTTTTAAATAGAAAAAAAAAGAAACTTACAACAAGTCTGTAATTAATAAAATTAAAATTTCACCTCAAAGTATAATAATAATACTATTCTAAAACTTACAAATAAGCGTACCATATAAAATTATTTAAGGATTTTAAATGGAATTAAATAAAAAAAAAAAAAAAAAGAATAAGCCTTGCAAGGCACTAATTAAAAAGGAGTCATGCAATTCATTTAATTTTTTTTTTTTTTTGACACATCTCCAACAAGTTACACCGGAGAAATTTCACGAAAACAAACAATTGCTAATTAATGTTTCAAGCTGAAAATTGCTAGTTAAAAAAAAAATTGGGAGACAAAGTCACAAAAAAATAAAGCTATTGAGAAGAATTTATTAACTTACCTGATCCTGTGACGAGAACTGTTTCTCCGGATATATCCTTGCCATAAACACTGGCTGGCAAAATTGCTCGTACAATCCCGTCCAAAAAATAATAAATGAAAGCCAAAAGTGTAATCAGAATCTCCTTTACGAAATCCCAATCTACCATGGTGAACGGATTATCCGTAAATATTAGAATCTTCGAAGAGATTGAGAAAAAGAAGACTGAAGAGAGAAAAAAAAAAAAGAAAGAAAAAAAGCTTTCAAGTTCGATTTACGGAAAAATCAAAACAAGATAAAAAAAGGAAGTTAATTCTTAATTTGTAAAAATGCTTGCTGAATATTGTTAATGCACGTATACAAAGAACTGGCATTTAACAAATTTTGTGTGTCATGAACAGGTTCGGAGTGGGGATATACTTTTAAGTTAAAAATAAAATCTTTCTCTCGAAGCTAACGTAAATGTGTAAGTTACTAAATTCTTCATCAAAAATATGAATGGATAGATAGAAAGAGGGAGAGAGAGAGAAATAGAGATCAGGGCATGAATGAATTGAAAAAGGTGTGGACAAACAAACAGTGATAGATTTTTTTTTTTTGTTTTGTTTTTTTATGGTGACTGGTTTCGATAAATATGATTTTTTTTTAAAGTGGTGTTCTCGGTTATAGAAGAAAAAAACATCTGAGAACTTAAAGACTTAATAAGAAAGAAAGAGGAAAAAACTTTTGTGTTACAAAAAAGAGAGACGATGGATAAATGGTGCCTGTAAACCGAAACGCGTTATTTTTTTTTTTTTTGGCTATATCTCTTTTTTTCTCTACTTTCCGGGGCTCTTTAAAGGTAAAGACTAGCTGTTAATTTCTTTTTTGTTTGTACCCTGTTGCAAATGAAGAATTCATTCATAGATTGCAATGTAAATTTACCTTCTTTTTTTCCTACTTTTTTGAAGTTTTTACTTTTTTCTTTTTTTTTTTTTTTAGTAATGTAGAAGTCAATATACGTTTGAGGGCGGTGATGTAGCAGTATTTACACACTCTATTACTACTACTATTACTGCGATATTCCTCTTTACAACCAGTGCCTGGGGTGCGTGTGACGGGGGACAGGCGAATGGGATGGGGAGGGCGAGATGCAAAATATTGCTAGATACTAGATACAGAAGTAGTAGTATTAGACGTTAATGCTAGGAATGTTATCTTAAAAAAGAAACAAAGAAATAGCAAAAAGAAAAAAAGAAAGGAATAAAAAAAAATGAAAAAAAGTAAAAACACCATCACTTTTCGCTAGGTCTCCCTTTTTCCACTTCGGGGACCCACCCATTCCCATCAACATCTTTGGTTGGATAACCACGTGGCTGTTTTTATTTTATTTTATTTTTTAACTATTATTTACTTTTTTAAAAAATTTTATTTCTTTTTGATAAACTACCAAAAATAGTGAAAAATGGTTGATATTTATTCTTTTTTTTTATCATCCATTGCCATAAAAAAAAAGAAAAAAAAAAAGAAAGAAAACTGACTTAAAAAATTTTTTAAAAAATATGTAGAGCTATCAAATTTATATTTTAATTTTGACACATACGAGGTGCCCAATGAAGATCGATGTCGCTAGTAATCTTCTTCTAGAGAGTAATTAACTCTGCATTACGCGACAGCCAGATACGCAGGTATTTTTAATAAACTTAAGGAGAGACTTCAGGCAGCAGAAACGTGGTTCTACAGAAGGATGCTGAGGATACCATGGACTGAGCACGTGAGCAAAGATGAGGTGTTGGAGAGGACGCAAACGAGAAGAAAACTCTTACTTAACATCAGGAAAAGACAGACGGTTTCCTGGGATACGTAATGAGGAAGGATGGCCTGGAGAATTTGATATTCACAAGATGGGTAGAAGGAAAGAGATACAGGGGAAAGCAGAGCGAGACATAGGCCTGAGCAAATGGACGGGTTTGGGAAAGATACCAAGATGAAAAATATTGAGAGCGACAAGAGACAGAACCAAGTAGAAGTCCATGATCGCCTACGTCCTGAAGTGACACGGCACATGAAAAAAAAATCAGACAATGACGGAAGCATCCAAGGAGGATTGAACTAGGAAGGCTAGAAATTTAGTTCGTCAACCATTTACCTAACTGTTTCTCTTTTCTTTAAACTTCTTTAATTTTTTTTTTGTTAGCCTATCGCCCGGTTCACACTCCACCCACGTCTATTGAACAGGTTAAGAGGCTAGTCCCTTGTTCCCTGCTTAGGATGTGGTTTCCGGCTTTCTCTTTTACAATCTTCTCAGTTTGTTTGTTTTTTTTTCTTTCAATTGGTGTAGATAGATCTATCTATCGCCCGGTTCACACTCCACACACGTCTAAGAGGCTCATCTCTTGTTCGCTGTTTAGGATGTGGTTTCAGGCTTTTTCTTTTCCAATCTTTTCAGCGGCGTTACCGCCTTGCTCGGGGTGATACGATTAAAAAAAAAAGTTCAAGTTTTAACTATCACAAAATTTAAGAAGTTTTAACTTAAAACTCAGATTACTTTGGCAGAAAGTTGAATTAGAGCGGGTGTGTGGGTAAGAACAGCGATTGTGTGAGATTAATCTTTTATAGGGAAGGGCCTTTCGAGACCCCGACGTTATACCTCTGGCCGAACACCAACCCTTTGCACTGTGAGGTAATACCTCAATAGCCTACTTTAGACGCTTTTTCTTTATTAGAACTA
>JBBBDQ010000720.1:4460000-4492500 GCA_037127315.1 Ascarosepion bandense
ATTTAAAGAGACTGGGACTTCTGAAGCGAGATTGAGTCTGAATTTTGTTTGACAGTATATCAACCTTTGTGGGTTATTTAATGCCAAAAAAGATAGGGTTTTAGGCTATTTTTTTAAAAGTTCAGTTATAGAGAGAAGGTTGATTTAGTCAGATTTTGTTTAAATTTTTATTTATTTTTTTTATTTTAAAAAACTGAAGATGCCTTCTAGGTTTGTATTCATAATGTGTTGCTGGTAATATTTTTTTCCTTCAAAAATATTTTATGGTCATAATTTATATTTCCTTCAACAATGTTTTATGGTAATAATTTTTCTTTCAAGAATATTTTCCTATAAAAGTCTATTTTTATGTATATATTACTAACAAAGTTCATTTTTATACTTTCATAGGGGTCAACTATTTGTCCATAGGTGGGACCCTAACAGGTGCTTCCACTCCAGGTTAGGGTGAACCTGGGAACAACAGCAATTAAGAGGTGGTTCCATGCTCCTCACAACCTCCTAATCAGAGGACTTGCTGCTGGATGCAGTTTACGTCATACCCAGGACCCCGACGTGAGATAGAATTAACAAAAATTAATTTTCAAGTATTTATTCGAGTAACTCGGATTTTAGGTACTTTTTGCGAGTTAATATTTTAATATAAAGAAAAAAAAATCATGAGTTGATAGTCCACCATTTTTCAATTGATAACTGATTTGCCTCTCGTTCTAATTCTAGTCGCCAGAATAAACAGAGAATTAAATCATTATCTGTTTATCTTTTGAAATCGGTTTATTTCGTAGCCAAGATAATATTGCAGTCTAGTAAACCCACCCTTTGCCCGAACGGCTGTTTAGTTACTGAATTGTTAATGGTGTTAACAATCAGTGCCAAAATTCAAGCATCTCACGAACCTCCAGAATCTGCTTTGTCGGTAAGGGTCATAATTCTTCGACCTTGAGAATTCATTGGCGAACAATAGAGAAAGATACGTTTATTTATTTATCTTTCATTCATGCTGACTGTCAATAATATCGAATTTTATACACAGTCAATGGGAGATGTAAAAAGAAGGTGTCATCTCCCCACAAGCCAGCATCGTGGTAATGAGGGGTTAATCGTGTTTTGTTTTGATATCGAAGACCGGTATTCAAGCGCAGTTTAATCAGTCAGTCAGGTTCCATACGTAATATATGCTTGGGTGATCATGTCTCAAAAGAGACATGACTAACCGGGAGGATTTTCCCGCAAGAGGTTGCTATTACATTAAGCGCTAGACTATTTAACCCATACCTGGAGGAGAAGAAACGAATTAATACCTTTCCCAAGGGTATTTGCGCATAAGTGAAAGTAAGGAATTCGAACTCGGCTCTCCGATTTCTCGTTCCGAGCTGATATCTACTGCACCACAACGCTCATCCCCGAGCGCGGGTAACAAAGAAATAAAAAGTGAAAATTTGTATGCTAATTCCTCAGGGATGATCATTTCTTTTGTGGAATACAATTTTCCTTCTCTCGCTTCTCATCCTTCTGACTATGTGCCATAAAATATTTTGTAAACATTAAACTTTTCCAGGGCTTAAATGCCATACGTGATACATGCTCTGGGCGATCATGTCTTGAAAGAGACATGATTGACTGGGCAGAAGATTATCCCGCAGTAGGTTACCATTGCTTTCTGCGGTAAACTGGTTGCCGACCAAGGCTATAGAACCCAAGCTGTCCTGTTATTTGACTCATAGGTAAAGGGAAAAGAAATCTATTATATTATTATGTAGTAATTAGTGGGGGATCGGTTTCCTATTGTTATAAAGTAATAAACTGATCCCCCACTTTATGACCAATATAAGCCTTAATCATTATTCCAACTATTATATTCAGTCAGTCAGTTAAGTGCCATACGTGATACACGTTTGGGCGATCAGGTCTCTTTCGAGACATGACTGATTGGGCAGAAGATTATCCTGCAGTAGGTTGCCATTGCTTTCTGCGGTAGACTGGTTGCCGACCAAGGCTATAGAACCCAATCTGTCCTGTTATTTGACTCATAGCTAGAGGCGGAAGAGATGTATTATATTATTAAGTAGTAATTAGTGGGGGATCAGTTTATTACTTCATAACAGTATAAATCTTTACCCCCCCCCCACTTTATGCCAAGTAGAACCCTTAATCATGTTTTCAACTATTATATTCAGCCAGTCAGTTAAGTACCATACGTGGTACACGCTTCGGCAATCATGTCTCGAAAGAGACAAGATTGACTGAGCAGAAGATTTTCCCGCCATAGTTTGCCATTACTTTCTGCGGTAGACTGGTGGCCAACCAAGGCTATAGAACATAATCTGCCCTGTCATTTAACCAATAACTATAGGAAAGAGGCGAATTAATACATTTCCCAAAGGTATTTACACGTAAGTGAATAAAACAAAATCAACTGAAATTCGAACTCTGCTCTCCGATTTCTCGTTCCAAGCCGATTTCAACTGCACCACTACGCAAAGACAAAAACAAACTCATTGTCATTTCGTAAAGATATTTTATGAAGTATCTTGAGTCGATAAATGATCACAATTTGATATATATATATATATATATATATATATATATATATATATAACAAAAATTTCGATATTTAAATCCGTTGAATAGCCATTTCTACGTGGAAATCCTCGCTTCTTCAGCAACGGTGAAACGAAAATTTTATTTACCCAAATTCGAATATATTAAACGATTTTATACCGGTAGAAGTCCCCAAAAAATCTTCCATCCACAGGGAAATAGAATGAGGTGGGATTAAAAATATTTGAATTATTGGCTCTGTAAATGGAATATAATATTTGTATCGAGCCCTCTACCTTGATCAATTTTAATATTAATGAAATTAATATTAATTCGGATCGGGTTCTGGGATTTACCTATCTGATCATTCTTTTGGGTTTAATATATATATATATATATATATATATATATATATATATATATATATATCCGAGTGAATAAGGAAAAAAAGAAAAATTAACAACGTCCAAAACAGTAATTTAAACAGTGCTCGATATATAATATAGAGCTGTGACTATTTATTATAATGATGAGTCATTGTAATTTCAATGTCGAAACAAAAGGTACACTTTTTAGTGGATAAAAATTTGTACATGTTCTAAACTATAACTAATAATAAATATATATATATATATATATATATATATATATATATATATATATCAATCTGTAAATTCAGATAAAACTTAGCCATTTTCAACATGTCATTTTAAGACATGCATTTTCCAAACCCTTATAAACATAGAATGAGGAACAATTCTAATCCCAGAGGTTAGCTTTAGTAAAAGAAGAGGTTGGTATTGGTTTTTATAGGGTTAAGCTAGAGGAATTTTAGTAGTAATTTCCTCTTTGGTAGTGGAATGTATGTGGCTTGACCCTTGTGTTAGTAGTGGTAGTTGGTGGGAAAGTAACTGCTTAGTTAAATTAAAAAAACAATGTTATTGTGACTAATTGGAAAAATAGGATAATTATTGTTATTTATACTTATTTTTATGACGACACATACTTATGATCTCCCTTCGTTTATTTAGGAGTATATTTTGGTATTTAATTTTTTCTGTGAAACATAGACTACACCAATCTTTTAAGCTATTAAGAGTTCTTGCCTATGAGCTTTCATTTTATCTGTGGATTTAAGTTATTTTCTTTTAATTCCCAGTATTTTCGAAAAAGGGCTGTTTGGTATCATAAACTAGAGTTGGTGTAGGAGTGCCTGTGGGTATAAAGCCGTTGCTTCCAAATTCCCGCCGAAAGTCCGATATAAACATTTCTCCTTATTTTCCTTATCAACATTTACAGTTATTTCTAGATCTACAATAATAGCGAGATATCATTCTATTCTCTGGATTCACTACACAGATTTGGTTGTTGTGGAAGCTAATAATGTTATACATATAATTAGTACACGAATAACTAATCTTGATAGTTTTTCTCTTGAATATTTTTTCTATTGAATATATATAATGTATGCATATTATATATATATATATATAAATTTTTTCTTTCTTTTCTTTTCTTTTTCTCTCCCTTCCTTCCTTTATCTCTCTTATCTCCCACCTTTTTTCCGTGTTCCTTACCTTACATCAATTCAACACGGCCGTCTGTTAATTTTTAGTTACAATTCTCTTTCCTTCTTTGGCGAACCCAGACGATGTCTATTTTTTTTCTTTTCTTGTTTATTTGGTTTTATTTTATTAGCTTTTTCTTTTTTTCTTTTCTTTGTTTTCTTTTTCTTTTTTCTTTTCTTTTTAAATTTCTTTGCAAATCTATTTAAAAAGGAAAATTAGACTGATTTTTCTCCAGTTTCTGAAAGAATTTTTCTGTTGCTGAGGTGATGTGTTCATATCGAAATGGTCATTCAACATCATTGAATTAATCCTTTTTTAATATATATATATATATATATATATATATATATATATATATATATATATATATATATATTCCATTTGTAAACGAATTATAATGCGCCCTAGGTTCTAACATGAGTGGAGTCTTCAGGCGATTTTTAATATTAAAATTCGCCTGAAGACACCACTCATGGTAGAAACCGAGGTCGCGTAATAACTCGTTTACAAATGGAAAATATTCAAAAGTTCTACAATATAACTGTATTGAACACTTTATAATACAATTATGCACTGGTCTAACTCTATTATGACCAAAAACTAAGTATTAAACAATCTCTCTCTCTCTCTCTCTCTCTCTCTCTATATATATATATATATATATATAATGTAGGTATACATACGTGCATATATGTTGTATGTAGATGGATGTCTTTAGCATACATATGCTAAATAAGCATAATAAGCATAATAATTCCCTGATAAGGGAATAAGTCTTGTGGATTGACCATTATCTATCTCAGTCTGTTCACATCTATCTATCTATCTATCTATCTATCTATCTATCTATCTATCTATCTATCTATCTATCTATCTCAGTCTGTTCACATCTATCTATCTATCTATCTATCTATCTATCTATCTATCTATCTATCTCAGTCTGTTCACATCTATCTATCTATCTATCTATCTATCTATCTATCTCAGTCTGTTCACATCTATCTATCTATCTATCTATCTATCTATCTATCTATCTATCTATCTATCTATCTCAGTCTGTTCACATCTATCTATCTATCTATCTATCTATCTATCTATCTATCTCAGTCTGTTCACATCTATCTATCTATCTATCTATCTATCTATCTATCTATCTATCTATCTATCTATCTATGCTTTTTGGGCTGTAGTTTTATTTTCATACTTACGTCACACCTTTTCATTATGTTAAAACATTTTTTCGTTCATCCCAAATTCCCACGTTTTTTGTATTTTTGTTTCAATAAATCTTCTGAAACGAATGAGTTTTTCTTTAATATCGTCTGAATTTTTATAATCGGCTACTTACGTTTCACTTGTCGTATTCATCGACAAATTTCTGACCATGGAACAAATATGTGAAAAAAAAACAAAAAAAAAAAATAGAAAAAGAAAAAATGAGAAATACTTGTGATCCGATTTTAAAAGTTTTCTTTAAAACTATTTGTTGTCTACTTTTCACTTGACCATCCTTATATCTAATATAAAGCAGAAATTTTGTTTGTATGTCCGCACGAAACGATGAGAACCCATTGTCTGCCCGAATGTGTGTGTAGACTTCAGGTAGATGCGAAGGCGAATTGGCATGGACCGCAAATAAACTGCAAGAAAAGCGAATGCATGGGTCATCAGCAAAAAGGGCGGCCCCAAAATGCCAATTACAGGTGAGGGACTCGAAAATCAAGCAGATACAAAAATTTAAATACCTGGGAAGTGTTCTAACAGAAGACGGAAAGTGTGACACAGAGATCCGAAGGCGAATTGGCATGGCAAAGGAAGTATTCCAGAATTTGAGTAAAGTTAATACTTTACTCAAATTCTGGAATGCTTCCTTTGAAACAGGGCAATTTTGCTAGAAACAAAGAAGAGAGTACTGGATTGCTATGTGTTGTCAGTTCTTCAATATGGCAGTGATATGGCAATATCATCAAAGATGAAGGGAAAACTTGAAGCAGATGAAATGTGGTTCTACGGAAGCATACTGGATATAAAGTGGGGATCAATTCCATATTACAATCAATATATAAACTGAACCCTCACTTTGTGGTCACAGTAGTTTCTATACATTTATATTCCTAAGATCCAAAAACACAAGGATGCATTCCAGGAGCTGAGAAGAGTATTAAGTAAAATGACAATTTCGCTAGAAACAAAGAAGAGAGTACTCGGTTGCTATGTGTTGTCAGTTCTTCAATATGGCAGTGAATGCTGGACAATATCATCAAAGATAAAGGAAAAACTTGAAGCAAGTGAAATATGGTTTTACAAAAGGATAATGCGAATATCATGGATCGAGCATGTGAGCAATGATGAGGTTTTGGAAAGGATGGAAATGAAAAGGAAATTAATACTGAACATCAGGAAGAGACAACTAAAATTATTGGGACATGCAATGAGGAAGGAGAGCTTGGAGAACCTGATACTAACAGGCCAGATAGAGGGAAAAAGAGACAGGGGAAAGCAGCGGATAACATATTTGAAGGATCTGATCAGGTGGATGACGGAACGAGGGTTGCGTGGTGCAACAGGAGAAAGCGTGCTAAAGGCCACCAGGGATAGAGAGATGTGGGAAGCCATGATCGCCTACGTCCTGAAAGGACTGGGCACATAAAAGAAGAATCATGACATATTCATTTTCTTTAATACTTGTGAATTGTCAAGCATTCTTGGGAAAGATCAACGCCTCCTATGGGATGAAGCTGAAATAATAGACAGAGAACGCCACTAGAAACTAGTAAACTTAAGGAATCAGAAATGTCCTAAGCCGACCAAATATAGAGATGAACACAATATGGGAACCAGTAATACAGAGTGCCAGAGAAAATCATTAGTGTCAAAATTACAATATGAGCACTGGTAAAAAATACTAGAGAAAACCATTAACATCGAAAATACTAGAGAAAACCATTAACACCAAAGATTGCAATATCAACTCTGGTAAAAAAAAGGATAACTGAACATTAGATTTATAAGTCCCAAAAATGCAGTTCTTGTTCTTAAAGACACATGGCCCACTGGCCCAGTGAATATAGACATTGGTTAGTTCCTGTGACTTGACCCAAAGAGTTGTGAGTTCAATACCAGACTACCAGTGGTGAAAAAGTAACTTACATGGTTAGAGGGAGATAACTCATGACTGCCAGAAGAGGCACCACTACGCAAGGAGTAGAGTTCATATACCCCAGTGATTGTAATAAAGGGTTCGTTTCGAAATTCCTAGTATCTGAAGAAGGCCGGAGCGTACAACGGCTGAAATGTCGTACAAATGGTAATAGTCCGAATAATGTAAATACTATAAATACTGCCTCATCTCAGAAATATAGACAAATACTAGACTGTGTTCTATAGCCTTGGTTGACAACCAGTCTATCGCAGAAAGTAATGGCAACCTACTGCGGGAATATCTTCTGCCCAGTCATTCATGTCTCTTTCGAGACATGATCGCCGAAGCGTGTATCCCGTATGGCACTTAACTGACTGAATGAATATGATAGTTGAAAACATGAATAAGGACATAAAGTGGGCGATCAGTTTTATATTATTATGAAGTAATAAACTGACACCCCACTAATTACTACTTAATAATATAATACATCTCTTCCCCCACTAGCTATGGGTTAAATAACAGGATATTGGGTTCTATAGCCTTGGCTGGGAACCAGTCTATTGCAGAAAGTATTGGTAGCCTACTACGGTAAAATCTTCTGCCCAGTCAGTCATGTCTCTTTCGAGACATGATCGCCCAAGAGTGAATCACAGATGGCACTTAACTGACTGACTGAATACAATAGTTGAAAACATGAATGAGGCTTTTACTGGACATAAAGTGGGGGATCAGTTTTATATTGTTATGAAGTAATAAACTTATTTCCCAATAATTACTACTTAATAATATAATACATCTCTTCCCCCTCTAGCGATGAGTCAAATAGCAGGACAAATTAGGTTCTATAGACTTGGTCTGCAACCATTATATCGCAGAAAGTAATGGTAACCTACTACGGGAAAATCTTCTGCCTAGTCAGTCATGTCTCTTTCGAGACATGATCGCCCAAATCGTGTATCATGTATGGCACTTAACTGACTGACTGATATCTGATCTCGTCTAACACAATTTATGTAGTAGTGTCTTGAGAGGCTGCTCTGATCAACAGTTGAATAATATCGGGGTTCCTGTAGTGCCATATCGTGCACTAAGCTCTGTTAGCTATCTCTTCTTCCTCTACCGCTCCCCGTCCTCCTCTGACTGTTCAGTACTTGACAGCATCTCTGACAATATCGACAAGGCCATTGCTTCTCACCCATCTGCCCATATTTTCGTGTTTGGTGACTTTAACGCCTACCACACTAAGTGGCTGGAAAACTCTGTAACCGACCCTGCTGGTGTCCACACCAGTAATTTTTCAATCTCCCAATCCCTTACGCAAATGGTGGACTTCTCCGTGCGTTTCTCCAATAGGCCTAACGGAAGGGACTCGCTACTAGACCTCTGCTTCACTTCCACCCCAAATTCTTGCACCATCAGACAGCTCTGCCCTCTCGGAAATTCTGACCACGCCGTAGTTTCTGTCAACATCTCGTTCCACTCCACCCCTACCCAAGAAACCCAGACTAGCAGAATATCCTACTGCTATCAAAGAACAGACTGGGATACGTTCCGTGACTTCCTCTGCGACGTCCCTCGGAACAATGTTTTTAGTCTTCCCATATAAGACTGTGCATCAGAGGTTTCCTCCTGGGTTAAGGCTGGCATCGATGCTTTCATCCCTGCCAGGAAATTTCAGCTTAAATCCCATTCGACTCCCTGGTTCTCGCCCGCTTGCTCGGTCGCCATTGCCCACCGGAATCACTTCTTCCGGCTTTATCGTAGCCACGCGTCGGACCAAAACAGGCGCCTTTTCAACTCAGCTCGTAATAAGTGTAAAAAGATACTTAACGAAGCCAAGATGCTGTTTGCTGCCAGGATGAAGCAGCGCATAACATCCTCTAAGTTCGGAGCCAAAGACTACTGGCGGCTCTGTAAAAGCGTGCTCAACAAGAGTAAGTCCTCAATACCCCCACTAATCAACGAGTTTGAGATCCTCACCTCCTCAGCGGATAAGGCTGAATGCTTTGCTTGACCAATTCGTGTCTGGATTCGTCTGAAGTCCAGACACCCGATTTTCATCTAGAACTGAGGCCCAATTGAATGACGTCCACATCACGCCCTCGCTGATTTCTAGCATAATCTCAAGACTTGACCCTCACAAAGCGAGTAGTAGGGACAGAATCCCAATCATAGTCTTGAAGAAATGTGCCCCCGCTATCCTTTCTAAGCTCTTCAACCTCTGCCTATCATCCTCCTGCTTTCCTGCCTGTTGGAAATATTCAAGAACACTGGTGAACCCTCGGACCCCACAAATTACCGCCCTATCAGCCTTCTTCCGATCTTCGGCAAAGTGTTCGAAGCCATTATCATTGCCGAGGTCGTTCAGCATCTCACGGCCCACAGGTTCCTCTCGGACAAACAGTATGGCTTCCGCTTCACCAGGTCTACTGCTGATATGCTAACGACCATCACCCAGTATATATACTAGGCTCTCGACAAGAATGGTGAAGCCCGAACTGTCGCCCTGAATATCTCCAAAACATTCGACAGAGTATGGCATGCCGGCCTTCTACGGAAACTGCGAAGCTACGGCATTACTGCATTTTTGTTGGACTTAATCCAGTCATTCCTCTCCAACCGCACGCTGAAGGTGGTTTTAAACGCACATGCCTCCCAGAACTACCCTACAAACGCGGGTGTCTCCCAAGGCTCTATCCTAGGTCCTACGCTCTTTCTAATCTACATCAATGATCTCCCCGATGACATAAGATCACAAGTAGGCATGTACGCCGACGATACCACAGTTTACGCTCGCCTCGATCAAAAATCTGGTGTTGATCGCAAAGCGAACCTCGCGGCTGAGCTTGAAAAGGACCTCCAATCCGTGGTGGATTGGGGTAGGAAATGTCTCGTAAAATTCAATTCTTCCAAAACGAAGCTGCTGTCAATTAACCACCACAGACAACCGCACCTCCCTCCCATTAGCATGGAACAGGCTTGCCTCCCCGAGAGAAAAACACCACGCCTGCTTGGCCTGACGCTCTCAGCGGACCTCAAGTGGAATGACTGCGTCGAATCCATTGCTAAATCCGCTGCTATGAAAGTCGGTTCTCTGTGCAGGGCCCGGAAATTCTTTCCATCTGAATCTATCCTGCACTTATACAAATCTACCATCCGCCCGTGTTTTGAATACAGTTGCCACATCTGGTCGGGTGCCCCTGCTATTCTCCTCGGGCTTCTTGACAAAATACAGCGAAGAATCTGTAATGTGATCGATCTCGACTTAGCTGACCGCCTGCAGTCACTCTCTCACCGGCGTGACGTGGCTTCCCTGTGCCTCTTCTATAAATACTTTCATGGCTTCTGCTCTGGCGAACTTAAATTCCTGGTGCCACCTAGATGTGAATTTGCAGGAGATGCTAGATTGGCAACTAGGTCCCACCCTTTTACAGTGAAACCGATGAAATGTAACCGCAATTTCTACCTCAACAGCTTCTTTCTTCGCATTTCATTGCCTGGAATCTTGTCTTAGTTTGCTAGGCCTTCCTCTTCTCTGCTGGCCTATTAGCTAGCATCCCATTTCCACATTCTGTGACGAAAAAGTTAGAAATATTTTTTTTTTTTCGGAGGTCAGTAGCTTTGTTTTCGGCTTGGAGTTAAAATGTTTTGAATACTGTTGAATTCTGTTCTGGGTGAGCCATTATCTTTCCGGTTTTCTCTTTTCCAATCTTTTCATTCTTTTCTTTCTTTTTTTTTTTTTTCAATTTTTCACATCTTTTGAACAGGTGAAGAGGCTCATCCCTTGTTTCCTGTTTAGGATGCGGTTTCCGGTTTTCTCTTTTCCAATCTTCTCACTCTTTTCTTTATTTTTTTTTTCAATTGGAGTAGATAGACTAAACTATCGCCCGGTTCACACTCCACCCACATCTTTTAAACAGGTGAAGAGGCTCATCCCTTGTTTCATGTTTAGGATGCGGTTTCCGGTTTTCTCTTTTCCAATCTTTTCACTCTTTATTTTTATTTTTTTCAATTGGAGTAGATAAACTAAACTATCGCCCGGTTCACACTCCACCCACATCTCTTGAACAGGTGAAGAGGCTCATCCCTTGTTCCCTGTTTAGGATGTGGTTTCCGGCTTTTTCTTTTCCATTCTTTTTACCCTTACGTAGCCCTCTGCGCATCAGTGGCGTTATCACCTTGCTTGGGGTGATATGATTTAAAAAATTAAAAGAAAAACTTCCCGCCTGTGGACTTCCCTTCCGCATGCTTGCTTCCCCGACGGCTATAACCTCCAGGAGTTTAAATGTAAGGTCAATAGACACCTTCTAACACACTAATTCACAACCATTCTCTCCAACTCTCCCCCTATGTACATCCTAACTCGTCTATCGCCCTATGTAACCCCCTGCGCTATCGTGGCAGGGGGTTACATGGGGTGTTATTTACATAGGTTAACTGGGTGTTTATTAATTGTGCCTCCATTATTTTTTAACCTTTTTTCCCACGTGGATGAGGCTATGATATTTGTGTTTGGTCGTTCTTTGCGTGTCTTTAAATTAGATGTAATTGAGTTCTGTTCTGAGAGATGCAGCGTGAGTCTTCGTGTCAGTTTTGTAGTTGTATGGCCGATATAATTATTTAAAAAAATGTGTCTACAAACATGCATAACACTATATACACTCTGTTGCACGTAAAATAAAATCCATCCTCGATAATGGCTAAAAGTATAGCCGAAAGCACTCGAATAAACAAAATATTTGGACAATTTTTATATAATGTGTGCCCTCAAAAAATAAAAATCATAAGATTACATGAAATATTACATATAAAACTAAACTATAATACCTTGTCTGTCATTTTTAATTCTTGTGGGATAGCCGTTTTTCTATGATAATGGACTCGACTTGAGTATACTCCTGCCATAGTGAGATACGAGAGTACCATAAGAGGTCCGTAAGTTACCGAGAAATACCGAAGTTACACAGAGAATACCGCGTCAGTAGTCATAGTTGCTCTGAGCTCTACTCAGGCAGAATAGTATTACACGAATATACTAATTTTCGCACGGCTTTACTTCAAAGACTTGTATATATATATATATATACATATATATATATATATATATATATATATATATATATATATTCCTTACTAATCGTATCTTTACGTTTAATATAACTTATTTTCCTATGTCAAATATCTGTTTTGTTGTTCATTATTTTGTGCGGTTCCTCAACCGGAATCCACAACATTAATGAAACATGCATAAAAGAGATATTACTTCTCGCATACACACATAATATATATGAACTTACGTAACTGCCTATATACATACTAGCAGTATAGACCGGCGTTGCTCGGGTGTAATGAAAGCTTTAAAACTAATTCATGGTCATGGAGCTCAGATTCTTTGGACGTTGGCACGAAAGACTAAAAAGCAATAGTTGTTTCCAGTTAAAACGAAACCGGAGACTGAAAGAAAAACGAATGGATGTAAGTCAAATTTTGATTTCCTGGTATCGATATCAAATAAGTTTTTTCGTCGTAAACTGAATTTTGAAGGCTAAATAAGTCCTCTGAGTAAATGGTATCATGGCTGAGACTAAGAACTACAATTATACCTACTTAGAGCCAAAACCGAAGCAAAAACTAAAATAAAAGGGCTGAAAAAATACAGACATACAGGCAGATAAACAGACACACACACAAACATCTTGCCTTTTATATATATATTATCGATTTCCTGCACTATTGTAAGAACTGCAACCTTGAAGCTTCTGAGTATCGTTTCTCATGTCTTTGTCTATGAGAGTATCAAATTTGATTAAAATCGGACCACTCCTTCTATAAACCGATTTTTTCGATTATCGATTATCGATATTTATCGGGGGTACCTCGACACAAAACCTAGCTAAGAACACTCGCAGACGCTTATAAACAACTGTGTAAATTTTCAAGAAAATCGGTTCAGCCGTTTCGGAGTCTATAGGTAACGGACACAAACACACACAGACACACACACAGACAAAGTTCCATTTATAAGTTTATATATATATATATATATATATATATATATATATATATATAAACATGTGTGTATGTGTGTTCGTTTTGAGTTGAAATTGCACATAACGGATAGACATTTTGTTTTACTCCTGTGCTGACATAGACACTTTCTTTTTTTTTAGAAACGAAGCCGCGAAAAAGAAACTAGATTATCTCGGTTTTCCATAAATATAAAGTAAAAAGGAATATAAAATAAGTTTGTTCGACTTTTCTTGGCCGACATTTCCAAAGCGTACGTAGTTTTTTTTTTGTTTCTTTTGTTTATGCCCAAATTCGAAAATGAAAAAAAAATAAAACGAATGCCATTTTAAGTAAGATATACTTTTCATGATTTGGTCACAAACTTCGAATTCTTTTCAGCTCCCATGATCTGAAAAGTAACATACACAGAAAAAATTTCACATCCAGCATGTGACTCACCTTAAACGATGCTAAACATTTTACACTGAGAGTCCTTTAGGGAAGCCAGGTGCATCAGTGGGTTAATCTGAAAGATGAATTCCTAGCCGCCAGATTCTGATGCCGGTGTCCGCACTCGACATGTGAAACTGTAGTTGACTCAGCTGCGTCACGGATATGCACGTGTTCTGATGAGCCATTTTTTCCTGATGCCCAGACAACTTGAATTTAAGCGTGGTTGAGGATTCCAGTTGAACTCCTTGTATTCACTTACGCTAAAATACCCCTGGGAAAGGTTTTAATCCGTCTCTTCCCTCCAGTTATGGGTTAAATAGCAAGACATATTGGGTTCTATAGCCTTGAGTGACAAACAATCTACCGCAGAAAGTAATGGCAACCTACTGCTGGATAATATTTTGCCCAGTCTATCATGTCTCTTTCTAGACATGATCGCCCAAGTGTGTATCACGAGTGGCATTTAACTGACTGACTGAATATAATAGTTAGAAACGTGATTAATGCTTCTACTGGGCATAAAGTGGGGGTAAAGTTTATATTGTTATAAAGTAAGAAATTGATTCCCCACTAATTACTACTTAATAATATAATACATCTCTTCCCCCTATTAACACAGTAACCAATCAATAATCGATATTATTATTATCCTTAACAATATTCTTATTTGCATTGTTATTATAATTGCAATTAAAGAACCAGTTTACACCGGAAGTTCTACTAGTTGTTAACAATAACCTTATGCGCGTGCGTATTATAATAGGTTATCCGTAATAGTGAAGTGTATTTGTGTGCTGAAATATATTAATTGAATTTGGCCTTGTTAGTAGATAGTCTATAATGTGGGTATAAAACAAGAAAATCAATATATAAATCAATATATATATATATCAATTAAGGTTTTTAACAAATAAAAGTAATGTCTTTTGGTTGGTACAACGGGCGTTAAAAATGTTCATAGTAAATGCCGAAAAGTGCGTGTGAGCGTTCGTTTGTTAGGAGTGTCTTTGAAGTCTCCGCTCGGTCCTTCGGGTACCGGTCAGTTGTTAAGTGGCTCAGTGATCAGTGAAGAAGAAGATGAGAGAGAAAGGAGAGGCAAGCATGATGCGATCCCTTGACGTGGTCAAGGGACGTGCTCGTATTTTCTCAACTGGCGATGCTTCCTGTGTCGGCTTTTTATTTCGTCATTAGCGCTCCAAACAAGTCATTTTGGAATTCGCACTCGGATTTAATTCTGGGCTTCCCATTGGACGATGAACAAAATTCACGTCGGCTCGCGAAAAGGGTCCGTAAAAGGAATTTGATATTTATTTATTTTTGTTTTTTTACCGGAACATCTGCCTGGAGCCAGATGCGCAAAGACCAGTTTTGGTCGTTTGCTTTCTGGATCTCTGAGGGCAAACATCCGGTCCCTGGTATCACCACAGTATAAAGCAGTTATTTCCTTTCTCCGCCAAAGACGTTTATGTAGCGGGCAGTTTGACTTCAGTTATTGAAATAACATTTTCAAGCATCTAATGATCTAAGTTCCGTTCAGTTTTCATTGTTTCATAAATATTTACTGATATTTTTTTTTTTTTGAGAACATTTTTGTTTTTGCCCGTCATTCCAATTTAAGGGACTTCTTTTTATTCGGCTCTGGTAATTATTGCTTCTGTAATTAGAAGTTTGAAAAAAGAAAACATAGAGCAAGTAAATTTCTTTCTTTTTAATTGAATAGTACAGAACATATAATTATATTTAGTATATTTAAAAGGATGTGCGTTGTGGTGCAGTGGATATCGGCTCGGAACGAGAAATCGGGAAGTCGAGTTCGAATTCCAGTTGAATTCATGGCATTCACTTTCGCGCAAATACCCTTGGGAAAGGTATTACTCCGTCTCTTCCCTCCAGTTATGGGTTAAATAACAGGACAGATTGGGTTCTATAGCCTTGGCTGGCAACCAGTCTACCGCAGAAAGCAATGGCAACTTACTGCGGGATAATCTTCTGCCCAGTCAGTCATGTCTCTTTCGAAACGTGATCGTCCAAGCGTGTTTCACGTATGGCTCTTAACTGACTGACTACAGAAAAACTTCGCTAAAAAACAAAGAAGAGATTACTAGATTGCTATGTGATGTCTTCAATATGGCGGTGAATGCTGGACAGTGTCCTCGAAGATGAAGGAGAAACTTTCCCTGCGCGTAAGTGAATGCAAGGAATTCAACTGGAATTCGAACTCGGCTCACCGGTTTCTCGTTCCGAGCCGATACCCAATGCGTCACAACGCACATCAAAACAAGTCCTGACATGACAATTTAACATAGTTTATACTAAAAAAACAAAAAACAAAAAAACAAAAGCAGAATGAATTCACAGTGGGAAATTGTTTGATTTATTTTGTTTTGATTGAAAAACAATAAAATTTCTGTCTGTCACCTGAAAATAATTTTTGCTAGCGATGACAGCTGCGGTTATGCGTTTCAGTAGTCATTAACATTCACACGATCTCTAAATCGCTATCAGTCTAAAGCCATAGCAACGACTGCTGGACCTTCACCTCACAGATGAAGAGGATATTTAAGGTAACAGAAATGTGGATATATAAATTTACTCTAGCAACAAGATTAGCAACTAGGTCCAACCTTTATACTGTGAAACCAATAAATTGTAAACGCAAATTTTACTCCATCAGCTTCTTTTCTCGCACTTCCCGCATGTAGAATTCCCTTCCATTTACTTGCTTTCCCGACAGCTATAATCTCCAAGAATTTAAATGTAAAGTCAATAGTCATCTCCTATCACACTAACCTGCATCCTCTCTCTCATGCTCCTTTCTGCGTCCACTTCACTCTCATCAGTATTCTTATCCTTCTCTTACCCGCTTCCTGACACCTCCTATAACCTGTCACTCTTTCTCATAACTTTCCTCTTGTGTAAGTCCCTGCAAAACAGTGGCAATAAAATGCTATGCTTGGGGCGATATGATTATAATATATATATATATATATATATATATATATATATATAGGAGGATACTGAGAATCTCATGGACTCAACATGTGAGGAACGAGTAAGTTATAAAGAAAAACAAAAACAAAATGGACGCTAAGATTAGATTCATAGGGAGTTGGAATGTCAATGGCTCATAATGAAACAAGTTCAACAGACGAAAGTCGTGAGTAATCTATGCAACGAGCTTTTGTAAATGGATTCGTAGAACAGGAATTGGGATGTATGGCAAAAAGATAAATTAAGCTAAGTGCTACAAATGAAGGGAAGTTGTTGGGAGCCATAATCGCCGATGTCCTGAAGGGACAGGGTACATATAAAAATAAAAATAATGTCTCCCGGAATAAAATAGAGCATTTGAACTAAATTTCAACAACCATATTTTTTTAGGATCTAGATAATTATGGCTCGCCACAGCTTCCCTTTCTTTTATTATTTGTGCAATGCTACGTCAATTTTTGGAAGCTTAATGTAGTAGTTTTCATTGCTTTATCTATAGTTTTGAATTTAGAGGTTTTCGTTTAAAATTGGTCACCCTACCAAAGCTAAAGAGCCTATTCTACTCTATTATTTGAGCCTAACCAGCAGATACTGTGTCGAGATACGTTACGCAGCAAGTACAGATTATCTTGGCAGATTACCAGCGTAACAAGTCAGATTAACCCTAATTCCAGAATATAGCCGGTATAGTTTAGCCTAGATCAGAAAAAAGTCAGCGGAATCATTGTGGCTAGCCTATTTCATACGTCGGATTTTAAAATAGATTAATCTAAACTCTTCCCTGACTTAGTCCACTGTTACTATTAGAATCAAGAATGTTATTTTTCTTTACTAGAACGTAATGACATGGCTACAATCTCCAAACTGGTAATGATGGCTGACGTTAACTCATTCAACTGTAATCAGATATCCATGTTTCTAAAAAGTGATTAATCAGGTTAAAATTAATACAGCTGTTGGGTGAAAGTAGACAGTGATATTCAGTATACGTTTGTTTTTAATAAATTAAACTCTTTCAGCCTGTATCAGGCTTAAGAGCCACCCGAGGCAGGCGGTTATAGAGCAAGAGGCACAGTTTTTGACATATGTGGAGAAGATAACGGTTAACCGTAGAATTGAAGAGGTTAATATTGTAGTGACTGGAAAGCATCCTCTTGGGAGTCAGTTCCAGAGTTCGTGGTAAGCTGTTCGAGTGGAACTTAGATCTCACCAGTGGAATACGAAGGGAAAGCTGGTGTTTTTCAAAATGTACGTCGTATGGTGGGTTTTAATCGTGAAGGTTAGTCAACTGGTGGAATTAAGGAACGTAGTTCGTCTCTACTGCACACGTAAAAAAAAAACGAAAATAAACATTATTCAATCGTTGAAAAAACAGAGAATTATAGAGGAAGCCATTATCACCCATGTTCTGAAGAGAGACACTAGAGAAAAAAGTGCCCTGTTTTAGTAGGCTTGTGCCAGACTTGTAGCGTGTGACCACAGGGTTAGAATGAAGCAGCATACACTCTGAAAAGTACGAAATTCAAAAGGTAACCACAATTTAGACCAACTTACATGCAACCCGGTTCACACTCCACCCACGTCTATTGAACAGGTGAAAAGGCTCATCCCTTGTTCCTTGTTTAGGATGTGGTTTCCGGCTTTCTCTTTTCCAATCTTTTCACTCTTTTCTTTTGTTTTTTTCAATTGGAGTAGATAGACTAAACTATCGCCCGGTTCACACTCCACCCACGTCTATTGAACAGGTTTAGGTTTAAGATGTGTATTCCGGCTTTCTCTTTTCCAATCTTTTCACTCTTACGTAGCCCCCTGCGCATCAGTGGCGTTACCGCCTTGCTTGGGGTGATATGATTAAAAAAAAGCAATGGCTCTGTAATAAAACTAAGGGACGTAGAATGCAAGTAAAGAAATCTCAGCGATCATGTGGCGCTACATGATCTCTAGTATGGTTGAAAAATCATCTGTGGGTGAAGGAATAATACACCTAGCTCAACAAAACCTTTTTAAAAAAATATGTCAATGAAACCTGATTTACAAACTGCTCTCTTCTTCATAATAGACACAACATTTCGACCAAGTATCCTCTGGTCATCATCAGGTGTCCATAGTTTGCTTTATATGTTGATTATTATGAAATATACTGTGAAATCAATTCTTGTTCTTTCATATTAGATTTTGGTTCGTCACTACCAAGTCCAAGGATCGAACTAGATGATACTAACACATTTATAACCCACTATATTCACTACGCCACCTTCCCGAAGGACTTTAGTGGGGTGTTTTTTGGAGCCTTTAATATTCAGTGTCAGATGGATTTTAACAACAGGATTATGTTAGTGGGGTCGGGCCACTAAATTTGTATTTATTATGGGGTTGATATACCGTAAAACAAAAACTCTAAACTCAAATATAATACTAACAAAGGCTTTCCTTGCATCTTCTGTAATGACTTATAGATCCAAGTATATATCTAAGCTTAAATTTAAATTTAACAAATTATTGACAGAACTCATGTTTACTAACAGACTAATGTATAACCTCGGCCTAGGTCTACAAATAGACTCTTGTACAGATTCAAATGAATTTAAGTACTATTTTTGTTTACCTACAGTGTGAAGTATATCCGTCAGTCAAGTGGCATACGTGATATACGCTTGGGCGATCATGTCTCGAACAAGACATGACTGACTGGGCAGAAGATTATCTCGCAGTAGGTTGCCATTACTTTCTGCGGTAGACTGGTTGACAGCCAAGGCTATAGAATCCAATCAGTCCTGTTATTTGACTCATAGCTAGAGGGAGAAGAGTTATATTATATTATTAAGTAGTAATTAGTGGGGGATCAGTTAATAACTTCATTACAATAGGAAGCTGATCCCCCACTTTATGTCCAGTAGAAGCCTTAATCATGTCTTCAACTATTATATTTAGTCGGTCAGTTAAGTGCCATACGTGATACACGCTTGGGCGATCATGTCTCGAACGAGACATGACTCATTGGGTGGAGAAGATTATCCCGCAGTAGGTTGCCATTACTTTCTGCGGTAGACTGGTTGCCAGCTAAGATATAGAACCCAGTCTGTCCTGTTATTTGACCCATAACTGGTGAGAAGGGACAGATTAATACCTTTCCCAGGGGTATTTTAGCGTAAGTGAATGCACGGAATTCAACTGGAATTCGAAATCGGTTCCCTGAGAATTGTAGAGGAAGCCATTATCACCCATATTCTGAAAGGAGATAGCACAGGGGAAAAAGTGCCCTGTTTTAGTAGGCTTGTGTCAGACTTGTAGCATGTGACCACAGGGTTAGAATGAAACAACATAAACTCTTAAAACTATGAAAATCAAAAGGTAACTACAATTTAGACCAACTTATATGCAGCGTTGTGGTGCAGTGGATATCGGCTCGGAACGAGAAATCGGGAAGCTGAGTTCGAATTCCAGTTGAATACCTTGCATTCACTTACGCGCAAATACCCTTGGGAAAGGTCTTAATCCGTCTATTCCCTCCAGTTATGGGTTAAATAATAGGACAGATTGGGTTCTGTAGCCTTGGTCGGCAACCAGTCTACCGCAGAAAGCAATGGCAACTTACTGCGGGATAATCTTCTGCCCAGTCAGTCATGTCTCTTTCGAGACATGATCGCCCAAAGCATGTATCACGTATGGCACGGACAGAAATCAGCACGAAGCCCAAAGAAAAAACCCGACACGAGTAATCATCTAACAGAAAGTGCTCAATACAAAGGTAGAGCGAACTCAATAGCACCTAATGAGCCAGAGGAACCTACCTAGGTTGCTCCTAAACGGATCGTCAGGGAAATTATGACTAAGTGTATCCATTCTAAAAAATACCTATTATGTTCATACAAACATGGATGAAAACGTTATAATTTTTTGTAATTTTAAAAATTGCACTTTCAAAAATTCCCTGCCACATGAGCGTTCCAAAAAATTACCGTAACGTGAGAGTTCTTAAAAAAAATCGGTAAATCGCCTGAATACACCGCTCATGGTAGAAACCTGGGTCGCGTAATAACTCGTTTACAAATGGAAAATATTCAAAATACAAATGTGCACACTGGGCTAACTTTATTATGACCAAAAACTAAGTAATCAATCAATCAATCAATCAATATATATATATATATATATATATATATATATATATATATATACTAGCAGTGTAGCCCGGCGTTGCTCGGGTGTAATGAAAGCTTTAAATAAAACTAATCCATGGTCCTGGAGCTCAGACTGTTTGGACGTTGGCACGAAAGACTAAAAAGCAATAGTTGTTTCCAGTTAAACGAAATGAATGGATGTAAGTCAAATTTTGATTTCCTGGTATCGATATCAAATAAGTTTTTTTCGTCGTGAACTGAATTTTGAAGCCTAAATAAGTCCTCTGAGTAAATGGTATCATGGCTGAGACTAAGAACTACAATTATACCTACTTAGAGCCAAACCCGAAGCAAAAACTAAAATAAAAGTGCTGAAAAAACTATAGACATACAAGCTGATAAACAGACACACACACACACACACATCTTACCTTATATATATATATATATATATATATATATATATATATTATCGATTTTCCGCACTATTGTAAGAACTGCAACCTTGAAACTTCTGAATATCGTTTCTTATGTCTTTGTCTATGAGTGTATCGAATTTGATTAAAATCGGACCACTCCTTCTATAAACCGATTTTTTGGATTATCGATTTTCGATATTTATTGGGGGTACCTCGACACAAAACCTAGCTAAGAACACTCGCAGACGCTTATAGTACAACTGTGTAAATTTTCAAGAAAATCGATTCTGCCGTTTCGGAGTCTATAGGTAACGGACACACACACACACACACACACAAAGTTCCATTTATAAATAAGTTTAGATATACACACAAACACATCGAATAACAGTTCAATTAAATCACAAATTAGCACGCCACCCTAGCAACAACATACAAGTAATCAAACTTACAAATTACTCAAGATCAGGCAACCCAACATCAATAAAATTGTCTTATTTTCGGAAACAGACATATCAAAAATGTTTTATTTAAAAACAACGACACGACAACACCATTGGTAACGTAAAGAACGATATTAAAAAACAAAACGACATAACGTGTGAAGACGCGTTATTTAAAAATCGTTTGGATAATGCTTTATGTAAACCGAAGATATTCAGATCATGGACAATTTACATTTAAGCGTTATTAAGTCTCTCTATTTTAATTTAAACGTTCTTAAGTTAATATATTTAGGTGAGATTGGGGAAAAATCGGGGCACAAATTTTGGTAGTACTGAATAAATTGCTTACTTTTATTAGTGCGGCATTTTTAAAATCGAAACTGTAGTCGAATTTATTTCTGTGAATCGCTAATGCATTCGTTAGATTATTATTAGTGATGTCTCTTTTGTGTTCATATCTACGTTTTTTTAGATTTCTACTTGTTTCTCCGACGTCGATTGAGGAACAATTTTAGCACTTTATTTTGTATATATAGGTTCATTATTATGATTTCGTTTTTTTTTTTTATCTGACAATGTCCATAATAGTTTTCGAGGTAGTTGTTACTATGTGTGTGTTTTTTAGATGGGATACATTGTTTTGGATGGTAGATGCAATGGAGTTAATGGGTAATATAATGAATATAATGAATAATATTATTGTTTATATATATATATATATATATATATATATATATATATATAAGCGTTCTTAAGTGTATATATTTATATTTAAGCATTCTTAAGTCTCTGTATTTATATTTAATATATGTAGTTCAAAAACTACCAAAAGTAAATCCTTAACAAAGCAATTTGATTCCAAACTCATATATATATATATATCCAAAGTATCCACCCATCTAAGTACTGACCAGGCTCAACGTTGCTTAACTTCGGTGATCGAGCGAGAACCGGTGTATTCAACGTGATAAGATAGTAAGCAGGTGCTGTAAGCGTTATTGACGGATGGGCGTTGTGGTGTAGTGGATGTCGTCTCGGAGGGGGAAAGCGGTGAGCCGAGTTTCAATTGCAGTCGAACACTTTGCATTCCCTTACGCACTGGCATCCTTGGGAAAGGTATTAATCCGTCCCTTCCCTCCAGTTATGGGTTAAATAACTGAGGTCTGTTGTCCATGCGATCTGTGGCAGACGTCCGCACCGATTGTTTGTTATCAGCAGTTCCAAAAAGTGTGGATGGTGCTACACAAGCCTACACCACTCAAAACAATTCTTTGTGTGGTTGTCTGTGTTAAACGCTCATACGTCGAAATCGACAGGAGAGGCGATTGTAATAATAATAATAATAATAATAATAATAATAATAATATATATATATATATATATATATATATATATTGTGTGTGTATTTAGGCAGCCTTTTTTCATGGATGCATGTTTTATTAAATAATATAGACAAGTTTTGTCAATTTATTTTGTGTAAATTCTTAATAGCATTATCGTTGAAAGAAGAAAGAAAATCATAATATTGATACAATATTGATACATAACCCTTAGATAGGATTACAATATATATATATATATATATATATATATATATATATAATCTTCTTTCAACGATAATGCTATTAAGCTTATAAGACGATATGAAAAGAATTTACACGAAAACTTGTCGATATTATTTAATGAAACATGCATCAATATGCATATATATATATATATATATATATATATATATATATATATATATATATATATATATATATAGTCATCCGCAGACAGATCTGTTTTGCTGTATCACAGCTCATCAGTACGGTTAGACATCCGATTACTTCTAGCCAAAGCGGAAACCCGACCGAATTGACATCAGTCGGCGATTCTCGCCCTGAGCTATGGGCGCTCGGTAAAGGAAGGCAGACTTTAGCGTGTTGTTTACAATGTAAACACACGCCAGTAGCCGAGAGTGTTCGAATTTATTACTGAATGAATGATATATATAAAAGCATGAATCATTAGAGATTAGTTTGTTTATATTTTGGATATGAGAATAAAAGCAGACATGAGCTTCAAGAGACCCGAACAAGAGGTGTGAATTTCTTAAAAAGGGTAATTGAAATTTGCTTGACCGTGAAAGCTGAGTAATGTAAAAATACACCGGGTGTAAATATTGGTTTCCGACAAGGGGGTTAGGGGTTGAAACCTGCCTGTTTTTCTTTATTAAAACTCTCGAATGCACGGCCCGGTAGACGTCAATTTACACTGTTTAAAAAGTACAGATGTCTACTTTCATACGTGCATCCACCAAATAATTTTTTTATTTAGTAATAAGAAATAGATACTGAGAGTAGAAGGAATTCATTTGCCGCTGGAGATATTGGTTTTCCTGTCTGGCGTATGGCGTTCAGGTTGTACTGCCGTGCAACAGTGTTTTAAGGCCACATGGCTACAGCACCGTATAAAAATGCCACATTAATAAAAAGATTAAACAATTTATTCAGAAGAAAAGTTTTCGATAGCACCGCCTTCCAGTTCTACCAAAACATCAATTTGCGCCCCGGATTTTCCCCAATCTCACCTTTATTTATGGAAAACAGACTAACATACATAATAAAAAGTTCAAAGAAAACGGTTGAATTCCCTTCATTTTAATATCTCGTGACTTTGCACTACACATGAAGGAATTCTAAAAACTAAAATATTCTGTTAATCTTTTGAAATGATTTGTGAGCGTCTTTGTGGTTACCAACACTGTTTGTTTATAGATACGTAATTTAGAATAAAGCTCATTTCGTCTTTTTGCCTTGATAAAATCCATCACAGGACGAAACACGTAGGCGATTTAAAATACAGTTTTCCTCTTGTCTTTGTTTTATTTAACCATCCTGTCCTTTATCTCAGATCATAACAGTATATTTTTACAGTACCGTATATATCGGCGACATTTTAATCTTAAAAACTCTACCCAAAACTAAGAAACCGTCTTGTACTCCTGCCTCGCCAACTTTTTTCAATGATGTCGAACAAAAACTATTCCCTGTCGCTCTGAACACATTTCCTCTTGGTCAGTCAGTTAGTCAAGTGCCATACATGATATATGACATGACTGACTGGGCAGAAGATTATCCCGCAGTAGATTACTTTCTGCGGTAGACTGGTTGCCAGCCAAGGTTATAGAACCCAATCTGTCCTGTTATTTAACCCAAAGCTGGAGGGAAGAGACGGATTAATATCTTTCCCAATGGTATTTGCATGTAAGTAAATGCAAGAAATTCAACTAGAATTCGAACTCGGATCCCCGATTTCTTGTTTCGAGCCGATATCCATTGCACTGCACTAGTAACGTGTCCTAAACCCTGTTCTATCATCCACTTGCTCAAACCTATGAAGTATGTCTGGCACTGCTTTCCCTGGCTCTCTTTCCCTGTATCTATTCTTTGAGTATTAAATTCTCCAAGCCCCTCTTCCTCATTAGGGGTCCCGGAAAAATCAGCTCTTTCTTCAGGATGGAAAGCACAGCATCTATTCATGGGGTATTGCAGATTGTGGTAGTTTGTTGAGGTCGTGGACCCGGTTAAGAGTCCAGCAAGAAATAATACAACAACAACCAAAACAGGAAATAATGGTGTGTATATATATATATATATATATATATATATATATATATATATATATTAAACACAGCAAAATGCAAATACTTGGAACTCTGTAAGTAGAACGATAAATACGGTTAGGTAGTAATACTAGAACTGGGACTTGCAATGATCGTACGGTAGCAGTGTTGGCTATCTCGCTCTGTCTCTTCTCTGCTTATCTCTGCCTATCGCTGCTCTTCTGCTACCACATCTTGTGAGGGGAAGTATATGTAGTAGATGGAAGAGTTCAATCAGTTGTATGGGTGATGCCACCATGATAGTTGACAATATCTCCTCAGTGATTTTTTTCCACTAGAATTTTGAGTGAAAAAAGTATATGCTTAATTAATTTATTTAATACAATTTTAAAATTCGATGGGGGGGTCTTGTACGGCGAACATATCCCAAAACCTGCATTATTTTAGCTTGAAATTTGGGGGCTTGACTTATCGCCTTGTACGCCAAATCACTCTGCAGGCCAGTGTTCAATCCGTTGTATGGGTGATATCACCATGACAGTTGACAATATCTCCCCACTGTTTTTTTTTCCACTAGAATTTTGAGTGAAAGTAAAGTATATGCTTACTGCATTTATTTAATATAATTTTAAAATACAATGAGGCGTCTTGTACGTGAATATATCCCCAAAACTGCATTATTTTAGCTTGAAATTTTGGGGCTTGACTTATCGCCTAGTACGCCAAATCACTTTGCAGGCCAGTGTTGGTAGAGCTTAGATATTTTAAGTGAACCGTGACTTTAAGCGCCACGTCATCGATGCTGATTGATGGAGATGCAAAAAAAGCAGACCCCATGAGATTTACATGAGATTTACTTTTTTACATTAATAGTCATCCCGACTTCTTTACAGACATGACTGACATGACTAATCCCTTTTTATAGATCGTGTTCAGGGTGCGTGGTCAGAACTGCGTCACCAGCAAATAATATCTCCCTGACGAGGACTATGCTCACTTTGTTACGAAGCGGGCCAAGCTGAATAATTCGCCACTGACACTTGTGTGTATGTAGACACATTCTTCGGATTGTGTGGGCGTAAAGCTGACTAGCATGGAAAAGTAGGTGCTAAAACGCATCCTTGAATTGTGAAGAGTATGGAAGTTATAATATCATACCTGACTACACCTGGCTTGTTCTTGTGAAAAGAGGTAATGATGCTTAACAACGTTGGGAAACCGCCAATTTTCATTAGTAAATGAAGCAGACCTTTCCTGCTATCAAGGTCGAACGCATTTAAGAGATCGATGTATATTGGCATTCGTTGTTCACTGCACCATTTCCCCTGGAGCCGATGTAGGGATTTAATATCCACTGTGGATCTCTTAGCCCTGAATCCACAGTGGGATTCTGGAAAGATGCGATCAGCAAGAACTTGGAATCCAGTCGGGAAAAGACTTTTGTTAACGGTAAATTATGTTGGCATTGTACATGCCCTGAGGAAGGTTGGCTTTTCTCCAGCAGGGGGGGGCTAGGGAGACTAGGGAGTGGTTCAAACAAAGCAGGCTTACCGCATTTGATGATCTCAGGCGCTATGCGGTTTTTACTCGGTAATTTACTACAAGCTAGATCACCCATGGCTTTGCTAAGATCTTCCTCTCTAGGTTCAGAGTCCGGCACTCACAAAATTAGCATACCTTCATAATATATATATATATATATATATATATATATATATATATATTACTAGAAACCGAGCTCGCGTAATAACTCATTTACAAAGGAAGAATATATATATATATATTCTTCATTTGTAAAAGAGTTATTAAACGACCTCAGTTTCTACCAATATATATATATATATATATATATAAATTGGTAGAAACCAAGCTCACGTAATAACTCATTTACAAAGAAAGAATATATATATATATATATATATATATATATTCTTCCTTTGTAAATGAGTTATTACGCGAGCTCGGGTTCTACCAATTTATACATATTGGTAGAAACTGAGGTCGTTTAATAACTCTTTTACAAATGAAGAATATATATATATATATATATATATATATATATATATATATATAATGAAGAAATATATATATATATATATATATATATATATATATATATTCTTCCTTTGTAAAAGTGTTATTAAACGACTTCAGTTTCTACCATGCGTGGTGTCTACAGGCGATTTGCAATAAGTGATTTTACCGTATATCGTTTTTTTTAAGAACGCTCACGTAATATATACACATATATATATATATATAGTGTCTCGAGGCAGCAAGTAATTTTCTAAACATATGCTGTTAAATATAAGAGACAATGAATGTCTATTATGCTTTGTCATGAGCCGTTCTAAACATCGTATTTAATTTCACTTGAAAATAAAGGCAAAAATTCTCCAACATTTGAATAATTATTTATTGATTTTCTTCTAAGCTTTCGGCTCACATGAGCCATCTTCAGAGAGGTAGTTTAAACTGAAATATTATAACATCCACCATCACCGACGATTTTATTTTGTGTTGACATAAAACTCCGCTTGGCAACGGCAATAGTTACCAAAAATAATAAACGCAGTTCTTAAATTTGCGATGCGGTTTTATGACGTCACACCGCGGGATAGCGCGAAATGACAACAAAACCATGTAGTCAAATGCAATGTAATATGTTATTTCCGGTTTTAAAGTTGATTTTATTGAGTGTTGGTTGTTTAAATAACCTCTCTGAAGATGGCTCACATGAGCCGAAAGCTTAGAAGAAAATCAATAAATAATTATCCAAATGTTGGAGAAGTTTTGTCTTTATTTTCAACTGAAATTAAAGCAAAAACACGACGTTTAGAATGGCTCATGATTAAACATAATAGACATTCATTGTCTCTTATATTTAACAGAATATATATCTATCTATCTATCTATCTATCTATATATATATATATATATATATATATATATATATTAAAACATAAATATGTTATATCACTACAAAAGTAGCAATTCTTTTTCGACACTACTTGTGTCCTATCAAGTGATGAGGTTTATTTTACGTTGAAGAGTTTTAAAAGGTTAAAAACTAGCCCAACCCCTTTAATCAGGGTTGCATTGTTACATAGACAGTGTGGACCAATCAAAATAAAGTAATTTCTAATTTGGAGGATATGAGAACAGACTTAAAAACAATTTGGGGGGCATTAATATTTGATCCAATTGAGATCAGCGTTATTAATCAGCTATTAGATTCACTCTTTTTTTATTACTAATTTTAAATTCTAAGTTTAACAAATCATTAGATTTAGATTATTATAAAGTTATTCAAATATTAAATGAGGAGAAGACATGAACCCACACATAAAAATCTACAAATATCCACACATGGACAAAAAGGCAAGTATACACACATATACTGCCATACAGACACATATACAGTTTAATATACGCACGCATATATGCATACACAAATTTTAAAATTTTGCTTTTATCGACGTGTCAATTTATCTGTTAAATTTTAAAGCCAGGTTCGGAAAACGACTGTAAAGGCTACAATATTGGATACTTGTAAAAGCGAATTCATATTAATTTGTATGGATACGGAATATTATTCGATCCATGCCTAGCCTATACTTGTCTATATATATATATAGTGACTCTCTACGACTGTATTTACTAGCCTTCCCACGCAAGGCTGGATGTGACACATGGTCATTTTATTGTGGGTATTCCCGGCCATATAGCCGGGCCAAAAATATGTCTGTCTATTTTTGCCCAGTCGTGGTTCTACCCTTCGGCGGAACCACGACTGGTTTATTGCTCTCTGCTCGGAAGCAGAGAGCGCCCTCTACCCGAAAGCAGAGGGCTGACAGTGTCGTAGAGTCGTCAGTCTAGTGACTCTCTACCGACTCTCCTGTAGAGAATCCACCATTGCTATATATAGCAGTGGGAACAGTCCATTTGTAGTCAAATAGGAGCGGCGCCCTAACAGTATCAGAACGGAGTGACTTTTCCAATCTGCCGACCTTCGTAATAACCATCAGCAAAATTAAAAATATAACATGAAGATAATATGTATATAATCTAAACTTCCTTATGAATGGAACTTTTGTGTGTGTGTTTGTGTGTGTGTCTGTTATCTATAGACTTCGAAACGGCTAAACCGATTTTCTTGAAAATTTACACAGTTGTACTATAAGCGTCTGCGAGTGTTCTTAGCTAGGTTTTGTGTCGAGGTATCACCGATAAATATCGAAAATCGATAATAGAAAAAATCGGGTTATAGAAGGAGTGGTCCGATTTTAATCAAATTTGATACACTCATAGACAAAGACATAAGAAACGATATTCAGAAGTTTCAATGTTGCAGTTCACACAATAGTGCAGAAAATCGATAATATATATATATATATATATATATATATATATATATATATATATATATATATAAAAGGCAAGATGTTTTTGTGTGTCTGTTTATCTGCTTGTATGTCTGTAGTTTTTTCAGCCCTTTTATTTTAGTTTTTGCTTCGGGTTTGGCTCTAAGTAGATATAACTGTAGTTCTTAGTGTCAGTCATGATACCATTTACTCAGAGGACTTATTTAGCCTTCAAAATTCAGTTTACGACGAAAAAAACTTATTTGATATCGATACCAGGAAATCAAAATTTGACTTACATCCATTAATTTTTCTTTCAGTCTACGGTTTCGCTGCAACTTGAAACAACTATTACTTTTTAGTCTTTCGTACCAACGTCCAAAGAGTCTGCGCTCCTGAACCATGGATTAGTTTTAAAGCTTTCATTACACCCGAGCAACGCCGGGCTATACTGCTAGTTAGAAATAATTCAACTAGAGGTCCTTGACAAAATCCAACGGAGAATCTCTAATGTGATCGATCCCGACTTGGCAGCTCGGATACAGTCACTTTTTCACCGGCGCAATGTGGCTTCTCTGTGTCTCTTCTACAAATACTTTCACGGCTTCTGTTCCGATGAACTTAGCACACTGGTGCCCCCTATATATGAATTTACTTAAGCTACAAGATTAGCAAGTAGGTCCCACCCTTTTACTGTGAAACCAATAAACTGTAAATGCAAATTCTACTCAGCAGCATCATTTCTTGCACCTCCCACCTGTGGAATTCCTTTCCATTTACTTGCTTCCCTGACAGCTACAATCTCCAAGAATTTAAATGTAAAGTCAATAGTCATCTCCTATCTAACTAACCTGCATCTCTCTCTCTCTCTTGCTCCTTTCTCCATTCACTCCACTCTCATCAGCATTCTCATCCTTCTCCTACCCACTTCCTGACAACCCCTATAACCTGTCACGCTTTCTTATAACTTTCCTCAGATGTAAGCCCCTGCACAACAGTGGCAGTAAAATGCCTTGCTTGGGGTGATATGATTATAAAAAAAATTATAAAATGAACGGTTGGTTTTCCTTTTTGTCAATCAGTGTGTTTTACGCCCATCGACCGATCCATTCGTGAAATCTTAGCAATGAAAATTCGTTCCTCGACGGAGATCGAAACTGCGTCTACGTTGTTTGTAGAAAAAAAAACAAAAAAAAAACTACCGTTCGATCCACTGTATTTTACCACTCGGTTCTGAAATGACCCGGTAAAGATAGGTTCTATTTTTGGTTTTTAAGGAAAACACATCCTCTTCTTCGAATTTTACTTGAATTCCTTGCATTCACTTATACACAAATACCCTTGGGAAAGGTATTAATCCGTCGCCTCCCTCCAGTTATAAGTGAAATAATAGCAATGGCAACCAGTCTACCGGAGAAAGCTATGGTAACCTACTGCAGGATAATCTTCTGCCCAGTCAGTCATGTCTCTTTCGAGACATGATCGCCCATAGCGTGTATCACATATGGTACTTAATTGACTGACTGAATATAATAGTTGAAAACATGTTTAAGGTTTCTACTGGGCACAAAGTGGGGGATCAGTTTTATATTATTATGAAGTAATAAACTGATCCCCCACTAATTACTACATAATAATATAATACATCTCTTACCCCTCCAACTATGAGTCAAATAACAGGACAGATTGGGTCTTATAGCGTTGGCTGGCAACTAGTCTAACGCAGAAAATAATGGCAACCTACTGCGGGATAATCTTCTGCCCAGTCAGTCATGTCTTTTTCGAGACATGATCGCCTAAAGCGTGTATCACGTATGGCACTTAACTGACTGACTGAATATAATAATTGGAATAATGATTAAGGCTTATATTGGTCATAAAGTGGGGGATCAGTTGATTACTTAATAACAATAGGAAACCGATCCCCCACTAATTACTACATAATAATATAATAGATTTCTTTTCCCTTTACCTATGAGTCAAATAACAGGACAGATTCGGTTCTATAGCCTTAGCTAGCAACCAGTCTACCGCAGAAAGCAATGGCAACCTACTGCGGGATTATCTTCTGCCCAGTCAGTCATATCTCATTCGAGACATGATCGCCCAAACCTGTATCACGTATAGCACTTTACTGACTGACTGAATATAATAGTTGGAATAATGATTAAGGCTTATATTGGTCATAAATTGGGGGATCTGTTTATTACTTCATAACAATAGGAAACCGACTCCCCCCCGCTTATTACTGCATAATAATATAATAGATTTCTTTTCCCTTTACCTATGAGTCAAATAACAGGACAGATTGGGTTCTATAGCCTTGGTCGGCAACCAGTCTACCGCAGAAAGCAATGGCAATCTACTGCGGGATAATCTTCTGTCCACTCAGTTATGTCTCTTTCGAGACATGATCGCCCAAAGCGTGTATTACGTACGGCACTTAACTGACTGATATCCTCTTCTCCGAGATTATTTTCCCCAAAGCTTTTTATCTGCTCAGTTTCATATCAAAAACGCAAGCAAAGAAATTTATAAAGAATTTACCGATTTCTTTTTTAATTCCGAGGTTAGCTGCGTGGAATGTTGGTTCATTTAGTCGCGCTAGACGGGTTTTCTTTTTCATTTTTTCTGTTCAGTTGGCTATCAACAGGGCGTATTCTTCAAAGAGTTTTTTTCTTCATGTTAAACCATTCTGGCAAAGCTTATAATTCTCGTAGAATCCACTTATTGTACAATTTAACTAAATCGGATGGGGAAAACACATTCTTGCCTCAATTCTAGATTTATTTTGTAGCTATACTAGCTTTGGCTTCCTCAGGTTAGAATGAAAGAA
>JBBBDQ010000720.1:4497500-4537500 GCA_037127315.1 Ascarosepion bandense
CATAGCTCAGTCGTAGAATCACCGACTGATGTCAATCTTCGCTAGAAGCAATCGTATGTCTAATCGTACTGATGAGCTGTGATACAGTGAAACAGATCTCTCTGCGGATGACTATATATACAAATATATATATATATATATATATATATATATATATATATAATTTATTTGATCAAACATTATTGGTAAGGGATATCTTTAGTCGAGTAGATATTTTTTTTTGTTTTCCTTTTTTTTTAATAATTAAACAGTTTATGTATTTATATCTACCGGCCTAAATAATCGAGAAATCTTGTCAGTAAAATATGTGTCGTCTGGCAGCATATTTTCTTAACAAGATTTCTTGATTCCTCATGCCAGTAGATATAATTATATATGCTGTTTAATTAAAAAAAAAAGTATCTACTCAGATACGAGTATCCATTATAAATAATGTCCAAACAAACATATTAAAATTATGACAGTGTTAATCCATTTCGTAACGGATTTTGTGTAAAATGTTGTATATATATATATATATATATATATATATATATATATATATATAGACTCTCTCTCTCTCTCTCTCTCTCTCTCTCTCTCTGTGTGTGTGTGTGTGTGTGTGTGTGTGTGTGTGTGTGTGTGTGTGTGTGTGGAGAAGTTCGTCATTTAATTGAGAAGAGTCATGTCGACTTCCGAAGTGCCATTATGTTGTCTCTACTGGTCAAGGCTTAATTTAAAAAAGGCAGATTGAAATTAAACCACTAACGCGTCAGGACAACGTAATGGTGACTTTGCGAAACTTCGAATTAATGCTCTGTATCTATCTCGATATCAAGCACTTTGCATCAAAAAGCCTGCTTGCCAAAATATCTTTTTATCAGGAAACCACTGAAAAAAACAAAAAACAAAAAAAATAACAAGCTTGACACCTGGCCTCATCACTACTTACCAATATATATAGTAATCTGTAGATAGATCTGTTTCGCTGTATCACAGCTCATCAGTACGGTTAGACATCCGATTTTTTTTTTTTTTTTTTTTTACCTAGGATTGAAATCCGACCGAATTGGCATCAGTCGGAAATTCTACCTCTGACTTATGGGCGCTCGGTAGAAGGTGGCAGACTTTTAGCGTATAATGTATCATACGCCAGTAGTTAAAGTTCCCTAATTCATTACTGAGTGAGCGATGCGTAGATGCTAGGATAGCTATTGTTTTCTCAAAGTCTACCATTCTTCCAGAGTGCTCAATCAGGGTGTGAGAGCGTAAATAGTCACCCGCAGACAGCTCATCAATACGGTTAGACATCCGATTGCTATTATCCGATTCAATCAGCGTTAGTCGCCGATTCTACCTCTGAGCTATGGGCGTTCGGTAGGAGACAGACTTTTAGCGTATGATGTATCATACGCCAGTGGCCAGAGCGCTCTAATTCATTACTGAATGAGCGATGCGTCGATGCTAGAATAGCTACTGTTTTTTTCAAAATCTACCATTCTTCCAGGGTGCTCAATAAGTGTGAGAGTGAATACTGAAGTCAACAATCAGAGGCGACAGACTGTTTTAGCTAGACACAATCATCAGTCATAATGATTTCGTTTAGCTGAAACAGTTTGTCGCCTCTGAGTGTTGATTGCGCCTAGCATGAAACTGTTTGTCGCCTCTGAGTGTTGATTGCGCCTAGCATGAAACTGTTTGTCGCCTCTGAGTGTTGATTGCGCTTAGCATGAAACAGTCTGTCGCCCCTGAGTGTTAACTTCAATGTTCACTCTTTTATATTTCATCTGCTCTATCTCTGATATACTGAGCACGTTATCCTATGAATATAGTATAACTTAAAACTATATATTTGAAGAAATATAGTTTTAAGGTATGCTATATTTATAGGATAAAGTGCTTAACCATGGAATAACGTGTCTGTCTTTATATATATATATATATATATATATATATATATATATATTTATTAAAAAAGGATTAATTCAAAGATATTGAATGGCCATTTCGATATGAAGATCCCCACGGGGGACGACACATCACCTCAGCAACAGAAAAAAACTTTCAGAAACTGGAGAAAAAATTAGTCTACTTTTCCTTTTTAAATAGATTGCAAAGAAATTAAAAAATAAATAATAAAATAAAATAAAAAGAAAAATAAAGGGAAAGAAAAAGAAAAAGAAAAAGAAAAAGATAGAATAAAATCAAATAAATAAGAAAAGAAAAAAAAATTGACATCGTCTGGGTTCGCAAAAAAAAAAGGGAGAATGTAACTAAAAATTAACAGACAGCCGTGTTAAATCGACGTAAGTTTAAGCAACACGGAAGAAAGGTGATAAGAGAGATAAAAGAAGGAAGGGAGGGAAAAAGAAAGAAACTAAAGAAAAATTTTTTTTAAAAATATTACAGACTCTGGACAAATTCAAAAACCTAATTTCCCCAAAACGTTGAAGTTCTTTACTTATTTATTTGATTTTATTCTATCTTTTTCTTTTTCTTTTTCGTTTTCTTTTTCTTTTTCTTTCCCTTTCTTTTTCTTTTTATTTTATTTTATTTTATTTTATTATTTATTTTTTAATTTCTTTGCAATCTATTTAAAAAGGAAAAGTAGACTAATTTTTTTCTCCAGTTTCTGAAAGGTTTTTTTCTGTTGCTGAGGTGATGTGTCGTCCCCCGTGGGGATCTTCATATCGAAATGGCCATTCAACATCTTTGAATTAATCCTTTTTTAATATATATTTGCTCTGTAATATTTTATTACATGGAGCTCTCTTCCTGTCTCATTTTTTAATATTAAAATAAATTTTTAATATTAGGATCGGGTTTTTTGGAATTTACCTTCCTGCTTTTTTCCCTTGGATTGAAGTATCTGAATTAATATATATATATATTAAGACAGACACTTTATTCCATGGTTAAGCGGAAGTATGGGCCTATTTAAGGCGAACCTTCATCAGCTTCCGTCTTTATTGTACAGAAGATTTTACTTCGTGTTAACTATGGAAGAACGTGTCTGTCTTAATTTTTACATGTATTTGCTCTATTTATATACATATATATTTAGAGCTCTCCTAGAGAGTTATCCCACCACTTTATGTACAGGAGACTCCTTTGGATATTTCTATATCTACACTGCATGTATATATATATTTAAAATTATGTTTTGAACGTTGCAATTATTTTCTTCGTTCTTTATTCATTTGGATTGGAGTAGATAGACTAAACTATCGCCCGGTTCATACTCTACCCACGTCTATTGAACAGGTGTAGAGGCTCATCCCTTGCTCCCTGTTTAGGATGTGGTTTCCGGCTTTCTTTCTTTTCCAATCTTCTTACTCTTGCGTAGCCCCCTGCACATCAGTGGCGTTACCGCCTTGCTTTGGGTGATATGATTATATATATATATATATATATATATATATATATATATATATATATGGGGTGGTTTCATGCTAGGTATCGGTGAGTGAAATAAGTATCTTCAGTATAACGCACCTATCCATATTACATTCTGCTCTGATGACTTATTAATTATTATTAGCTTGTTAACCATTACATCCACCACGCTGATGCGGAGAGTGTGCGTCACTAACTTACACGCATGGCTGAACATTGGCTTTGAGGTCATAAAGTTCAGGGTTAAATTTCTCGTTCCGCCCAATCACTTTCTATGCCAAAAAAAATGGAATATTTTTTCTTTCATCTATTGATCGCCAAAATATATCTGTTCCTACTTGCATTCAACAGAAAAGTAGAAAAAAGAAAATGTTCAATCGTGTGTTAAATCGTCTCATTTCCTTTTATTGAGGAAGTTTCGCCCACGATGCCTAACCACGGATGAAAAACACAATGAAAGTGTTACCCGACCAAAGAAAGAATTATATTTTTTTTTACCTGGCGGAAAGGGTATAATCTTCAGTAGCGTTAGAAGTCTGACCTTCATATGCAACCGTTTGAGTACACATCTCAAATGCTGTTTAGCCTAAAGCTGATCATATCTGAATCTAGCATGCTTCTTATTACCGCGCTTCGCGAATTAAAATAAAATCTTCATTAATAAATAATAAACATATCGAATCGGAATTTGTTGGTGGTTGGTATAAATGTGAATTTCCTTCAAGGAACCAATGTTCAAATCAAAGTAAAAACTCTGTTATCGAATGTTGCAAGACCGCCTCATTTGGAAGATTGGCGCAACAAGATCTTCTTAACATAACTCCGCATTTGCCTCAGAATTTCAGAATTAGATTCGGTAAAACTAATGGAAATCTACGACACCTTAGTAAACTTTGTCTTAGTCAGTTAATTGCCATACGTGATACATGCTTGGTCGATCATGTCTTTTGTGAGATATGACTTACTAGGCAATAGATTGAAAGCCCAGTCAGCCATGTCTCAATACTTTGAAGGACTAACACTTTTACTGCCCACAACTTAGTTAAAAATAAAATATAGTTATGTGTATGTTAATATTAATCGAATAAAGTTTTGGAATGTTTTATTTTTGAAAAAATTTTTAATAAAGAGAATTACATTGAGATGAAAGATGCCTATAAAGTGGGGGTGGGGGCTAATCAGCTATTTTAGAAAAAAAACTCCAGTCAAATTAGTTTCTGAAATACAGCAAAGTATTTTGATTATTAGAAATATTAAATTAATATATTAGTTTAAAATTAAAACTAAAAGCTTCAAGAAAAATTTTTCATTTATAAAAATTCATTTTAAATTTTAGGTATTGCATTAAGCCTTTAATTTTATAGCAAAAGGACCAACAATACATTTTATAGAAAAATGAACAGCAATACATTTTATGTGTAGTTGAAGGCATACAATTGTTTTAAAAAATATTTGGTTGAAGCCATAAAAATACGTTCAAAATATTTAGATTCCAGCATTAAATAACCCATAGAGGTTGATATGCCACTAAACAAAATCAGCCAACCAAACAACCAACATGAAAAACTCTTTTATTACATTAATCCATATAATATTCTAAAATTTCTTAAAGAAATCAAACTGTATTCCAAAATATTACTTCAACAAAACATAAAGTACATATCAGTGCCTCAAATAATTATGTCCATACAAAAATGTAAATGAACAAAAGCTGAGTATCATATACCATGTATCCAATTGTGAATGCAGAATAACATGCCTCCTATTTTTATTACTTCAAAACTCTCTAGAAAATTAAATTACAGTATCAAATGACCCATAAGCAGTTTATATCCTGTTAAACAAATCAATCTATCCAGAAAAAATATTGTTAGTAAGTTCATTAATTAAGAATTATGTAATTTATTTTTACGAAATAGGCGATTGGTATTAAATATGAGAACGCGGAAAGAAATTTTCAATTTATATTCCTGGTTTTTGCTTCGCCGATGGCCTTGTGACGAGTTTTCCTGAGACATCATCAACTCGTGAAAAAATATCGAGGCAGCTTGAAATGACGAAATGCAACATTCAAGAAATGATTCACACGAGCCTTTTGTCTAACTGTACAATCAATAAAGATCTGAGTGAACATCAAAGGCACTTTTCAGATTCTAACATTAAACTTTATTGTCTTGGAGATGCGGAGGCAAATCCACCAAGACAAAAAACAAAAAAACAAAAAACAAAACGTATTGCTGGCGATTAATGACTAATCAATAATTCACATTACGTATGCCAATGCTCAGTGCAAGTGTTTCGTGTTTATAAAAAATACATTGACTGCTTTAATTAAGAATCCCTTCAAGCTCGCTACTAAAATCAGAATCTTGCGTCAAATTATATGTTAGGTCATCGTACGGGTGTTTCTGGTACTTTGTAGCGGCATGGGGAGAGTCATTGCTAAATAAACGACTTCCAGTACCAGGCATTTCTGATGAGGATGGTCTCTAGGTAACCTGTCAGAGAGCAGATAAACATTCTTGTAGAGTCGACGGTCATCTATGGGGTAGTCAGTCAGTTAAGTGCCATACGTGATACACACTTGGGCGATCATGTCTCGAAAGAGACATGACTGACTGGGCAGAAGATTATCTCGCAGTAGGTTGCCATTGCTTTCCGCGGTAGATTGGTTGCCGACCGAGGCTATAGAACCCAATCTGTCCTGTTATTCGACTCATAGCTAGAGGGGGGAAGAGATGTATTATATTTTTAAGTAGTGATTAGTGGGGGATCAGTTTATTACTTCATAACAATATAAAACTGATACTCCATTTTATGCCCAGTAAAAGCCTTAATCAGGTTTTCGATTATTATATTCAGTCAGTCAGTTAAATGCCATACATGATACAGGCTTGGGAGAGCATGTCTTGAAAGAGACATGACTGACTGGACAGAAGATTATCCCGCAGTAGGTTGCCATTGCTTTCTGCGGTAGACTGGTTGCCTTGACCAAGGCTATAGAATCTGTCCTGTTATTTAACCCATAACTGGAAGGAATAGACAGATTAATACCTTTCCCAAGGGTATTTGCGCATAAGTGAATGCAATGAATTTAGCTGGAATGGGGTACACTGAGCTCCAAAATTATGTATGATACGGAGAGCTTTCTAGACCAGTGCTACTCAAAATGTGGTACGCGTCTGCCGGTACGCGTATATTTTCCAGAAAAGAAAGAAATAATAGTAATATTCTTTGCCACGAGAGACTGTCAGGATATTTGACTCGTTTTCGTTTTTTGTTTTTTTAAATGTTCATTTTAGTTTTATATTACTATGGCTACATTGTTCATTTACTCACTAATGTTAAAAATTATTGCGGTAAATATTCATTTTAGGTGCCGACGGCTTTTCCCCCTTCAAATTTATCCAAAATAGCATTATTTTTCTGCAAATGTATATGTTGAAATCAAATCAACAATTAGTTATTGTTGAAATTTACCTTTTTTGCTTTGAAAGTTCATAAAAAACGAACTATATCTCGCACTTTTTCTCTCCCGTAACTCTCACGAAGTCATGTAATTAACTGCAGAATGACGTTCTACGTAGGCAGAAGTTTTTGTCGAATTTTGGCCTATTTTCTCCCTTATTGAAACTTCCGGCGATGTACTTCCTGTGATGAGAGTAACAAGCGTAGAAATACAATAGCGCTTTTGAATTTCCGGAATTACATCGCCGGAAGTATCAGTAAGTGAAGAAAAATATTTGACTCGTTTTCGTTTTTTGTTTTTTTAAATTTTCATTTTAGTTTTATTTTATTATGGCAACATTGTTCATTTACTCACTCATGTTAAAAGTTATTGCTATCCAACTAACGAATGCGATATAATGAACAGCAAAACAGTGAACTGAATACGCATCAGACTTTGTTCCATTCATATATCCATGATATATACATATCATATATTTTAAATACGTCTTAAATTAATTAAGATTAATATTTTATTTTACTGTTTGTCTATTTTTTTTAGAAGATTAATGCCTTTTATTAAATTCAAATTGCTTACGAAGTATTAATATTAACTTTAAATATTTTTTTCTGGATTTTTAAAAATATGTACGCTCGAAACCAGTGGCCATAACTAATATAGCCCAAATATGGTACCGGGTACTGGCCAATGGCACACTGGGAAGACTTGTTACGTTAATGATGACTGCCCTTAGAATGAACAAGATATCATGTCCTCATGTTTATTACAGATAGTCTCAAAATGTCCCTGACATTTTGAGACTATCAAAGTCAGTCAGTCAGTTAAGTGACATACGTGATACACGCTTGGGCGATCATGTCTCGAAAGAGACATGACTGACTGGGCAGAAGATTATCCCGCAGTAGGTTGTCATTACTTTCTGCGGTAGACTGGTTGCCGACCAAGGCTATAGAACCCAATCTGTCCTGCTATTTAACCCATAACTGGAAGGAATAGACGGATTAATACCTTTCCTACGGGTATTTGCGCGTAAGTGAATACAATGGATTCAACTGGAATTCGAACTCGGCTCCCCAGTTTCTCGTTCCGAGCCGATATTCACTGTACCACAACGCACATCCTGAAATAGTACACAAAAAAAAAAAAAATTCCAGGGTTCACTGTCCCCCACTCTTACTCAGCTGAATTGGCTTGCTTTGCTTGCCGGTCCCTGGCACATTGAAAAAAAAAACTACCGGTCTGCCACATCAGATAGTTTGAAAAACACTGTTCTAGACTAAAGTCAAGGCTCAGGCGGGTGCAATGTTCTCCCGTGAATCGCTGACGGAGGAAAGAGTGTGAAGTGGCAAAACATGGACTCAAAGTTCTGAAAATATTTCTTTTTTATGTGCCGTATCCCTTCAGAAAGTGGGTGATCATGGTCCTCCACATCTTCTTTTTCTTTGTCGCTCTTAATAAGTTTTGTCTTTCTGTTATTTCTCCAAAGCCTTTTCTGCCATCTGTTTGCACGAAACATTTATGTACTTCACGCACTGCTTCCCCTCTCCCTCTTTATCTCTATCCGTCCTGTGTGTATCAAGTTTTCCAGGCCCTCATTTCTCATTACATACCTCAGTAAATTTCAACAGCCTCTTTCTGGTGTTAAGTGTAAGTGTTTTTCTTTCGTTTCCATTCTCTCCAAAACCTCATCGTTGCTTACATGTTCGGCCCATGCCTTTCTCATCATCCTTCTGTAGAATCACATTTTTGTTGCTTCGAGTCTCTTCATCTTTGAGGAGATAGTCCAGTATTGGATGCTATACTGGAGGACAGATATCACGTAACAATTCATTGACTATATAAAACTATCTTGCCTGGACTGTATATCACAAACCGAAAAAGGTATTGAGACCCCGACTACCCGGACGATTAAGATTTCTAGCAAAAGAGGAATCTGTTTAGTTCTGTTGATCAAAGGTATAGACTAAAAAATCTCTGAATTAACAGCTAGATGAGTGCGACAGAAGAATGCCTAGATTGGTACTTAACTCGCATATTAAATTGTTATATGCAGCCCCAGGAAAACAACGAAGAACACGTATATATAAAAGTTTAATCATATATTTTTATTTTTCGTCGGTAACGCTTATGTAGAACAGGAGAGCAGCCGCAGAGAGATCGCACATACGAAGGAGCTGTCGGGAGTCGATAGCCAGCGGGAGTTCTCTGTCTTCAGGCAAAAATTCTAGACTTTATATAGTCTTTAAACTCTCATGCATTTTTGCTTTTTCTGATTGTCGCGTTGTTGACGTCCTTGGTTGACTTTTATCTATGGCCGGATGCATTTGACAATCATATCCTTGTTGGCCATCACCATTCAAGCCGGTTATCATTTGCACTTTTCCTTTTGTTATTGCACTTGTTGAGTTTAACCACGGCCGGATATATCTGTTAACAACGCTTGTCATTTATTGACCTTACTCATGGCCCGATGTACCTTTCAATTATCTTTGTCGTTTAAGGTAATATATATCTGTCATGGTGGCATCACCCATTAAACGGAGTGAACTCTTCCATTTACTACATATACTTCCCCCCACAAGAGGAGATCAGCAGATCAACGTAAGGTAGCTCAGCAGATAAGCATATCAACAGAAGGAGAGCGATAGGCAGAGACAGAGTGAGATAGCCAAGACTGCTACTGTACTACCATTGCGAGTCCCAGTTCTAGTATTACTTTCTAAACCGTATTTATCGTTGTAAGTATTGGTATTATTTTGCTGTGTTTAATATATATATATATATATATATATATATATATATATATATATATATATATATATATATATACCGTTATTTCTTATTTTGGTTGTTGTTATATTATTTCTTACTGGACTTCTTAACCAGTGCTCGACAATATCAAAATGATGAACTGAGCTACCGAAATTAACTTCAAAAGTGAAGCAAATAAATATGCGTCTAGAACATTTTATTAGATGAAGTTTTCATGAAATTGTGTTGCCTACATCAAAGATAAAGATCATCATTTAAAACTGTGCATGTGCGTTGTGGTGCAATGGATATCGACTCGAAACGACAAATCGGGGAACCGAGTTCGAATTCCAGCTGAATTCTTTGCATTCACTTACGCACAAATACCCTTGGGAAAGGTATTAATCCGTATCTTTCTTCCAGTTATGGGTTAAATAACAGGCCAGACTGGGTTCTATAGCCTTGGCTGGCAACCAGTCTACCGCACAAAGCAATGGCAACCTACTGCGGGATAATCATCTGCCCAGTCAGTCATGTCTCTTTCGAGACATGATTGCCCAAAGCGTGTATTACGTATGGCACTTAACTGACTGACTGGATAGAAGAAGCGTATGGGACGTACTGTTAAGTGTTTTAAGTTGTAACAAAAGAACAAAAAATCATTGACCAAAACACAGAACTAAATCACAGACAATTATTGAATTTACAAAAAACACAAAATAAACAGATATACAAATATACAATTTTTGCATTCAAATAGAAAACATAAAGTTTACTACTGGTGTTACGAAGGGATAGGTAAGGAGTGGGTAAACTAATTTTTACACGTTAGTCTAGCGAGTATTCTAAGTACTAGTTTTGGAAATCCTCAAATGTGTATATAAAGAATAAATTTTTGTTTGGTCAATCAAAGAGTCAAAAAATTATATTTACCCATTTAGTCCCATGAGGTTCTCTTTCAGGTTTTAATTTGTCGGCAACTTTTAGTAGAGATTTTTTCGGCAGATATACAAATCCTGAATCAGGCCGGAGTTGATAATGTCAGCAAATCCTTTTAACAACTAACTACTCTCTTCCCTAATTTGCATATTTTTCGAATGATCTCAAATTTTCTAGGTTTTTCTTGAACTTTCTAAGATCTTCCAAACGTTCTATTTCTAACTTCCCCATTTTTACTACTACTTTATGAATTCAAAAAAATTTTAATAACAAGTAGGACCCAATAGAATACCTTACTATAAGTTTTAAACTTTTTGTGAACTTTAGTAATATTATTTTTTATATAAATGCATCCCCGTAACAGTACCCAAGAGGATATTTTTTACTTTAGTTAGCCCAATATAAGGCCCAAAATCAGCCAGTGTAGAGGGCTACTGAGTAAGATTGTTTAAAAAAAGGCGGAAAAGATTTTGAGGATATGTAGGATAGAAAATGGTTGACTCTGTATTTGAAGATGCCAAGTAGTCAGAAAAAACATTTTCTCGAGCGTCTATTTCCTAAGAAGAAGCTGAAATTTTTTCTTTACCATAGAAATACAAAAGAAATAGGAACGATTTAACGTCATGCACATGGCACAGCAGGTCCTAGTTGTTAAGGTAAAGAGGTAGTGAGAATAAAGCATATTGCTTATTAGAACACATCATGGAAAAAGAGACAAAACAAGAAGCAAAACTGCTCACCTTTAACCACCATAGATAAAACTCTCCTGCCAGTCATCAGCAAGTCTCCTTGAGAGTAACACACCGCGCCTTCTTGGTCTCACGTTTTAAACCGATCTGGACCGAATATATCAAATCTATAATTGCATCTACTAATAAGAAGGTGGGGTTTCTGTGTCGGACAAGAAAGTTTTTCTCGTCAGAATTCATCTTGCACATTTATAAATGTAACGAAAGACATGACTTACCTCGGAATTCAAAACGAGCGTGAACGTGTCTTGCCTGCAAGATAATAACAAAAAAGAATGATAGTCGCTATATAAGATACAATCTATGCGTGCCTATCTCGTCCAAAACGAGACGATATTTGCACACATGCAAATTTTAGCCGTCTTGGAATAGCATAAAAAGCGGGTGCCAGCGCTGCTGCAGAAGGGGGATTTTTTCGGTGGATTGTGTGTGTCGAAGTTGCGGATTGACAGTCAGACTGACAAAGAGGAAATTGGAGCGGCTTAGTTGGTGTCTGTTTCAGCGCTGCCCTGTGTAACGGGCCGAGAAAGGGAAACCTGAAATCCATTTCCTTGAGACGAGTCGCACTGCACTTTTTAGCCCCTCACCTCATTATCATTCATCTTTTTTTTTTACTACAACAAATCTACCATTCTTCCAAGCATTGTTCCATATTTAGTCTTGTGCACCGCTACTCCTCTTGAGGTTCTCAATAAAATCTAAAGAACGATCTGCAATGTAACCGGTCATAAGTCTCTTGATTTCAGTCACTTTCTCACCGAAGTGACGGGGTATCCGACATCTTTTCTACAAATATTTTCATGCAAACTGCTCTGGTGAGATTTTTCTCTGGAGCCCCATCCACCTGAATTTATGCGTGATAGTAGGTTTTAGGTACCACCATTTTACCGTTAAAATAATTAAATGTAACCGCTACAACAGTTTTTTTTCTACGCACTTCCAGCCTGTGGAACTTCCTTCTGTTTACTTTCCACATGATGAACTCCCATTTATTTGCATGCCATTTTGGACTTCATTGAAAAAGTCAAGATTATAGTCGTCAGAGAATGGTACTCTCGGGAGACTGCACCCCAGGGTAACAAGAAGAGGCTGAATTGAATGTTTTCCTTATGATATATATATATATATATATATATATATATATATAGTTAGTCATCCGCGGACAGATCTGTTTCAGCTCATCAGTATGGTGTTAGATATCCGATTGCTTTTTATCCAGGATTGAAACCCGACCGAATTGGCGTCAGTCAGAGATTCTACCTCTGAGCTATAACCGCTCGGTAGAAAGAGGCAGACTTTTATCGTGTGATATACCATGTATTCAGACGCCAGTAGTGACAGTGTTCCAATTCATTACTGAATGAACGACGCGTAGATGCTAGACTACACACACACACACACACACACACACACACATATATATATATATATATGCAATGAATTGTTTGAACATTATTTTTTATCGATACTCGTATTTAAGTAGATATTCTGTTTTTTAATTAAACAGTATTATATATTTATATCTACCGGCCTGATTATTTACGATAAATTGTTATTATCATAAATAATCAGGCCGGTAGATATAAATATATTATACTGTTTAATTAAAAACAGAATATCTACTTAAATACGAGTATCGATAAAAAATAATATTCAAACAATTCATTTCAAATTGTCGGTTGTTTATAACCAAGTTTCGTTAAAATTCGTTAATTTCCGTCATATATATATATATATATGTGTGTGTGTGTGTGTGTAAACCGGCAACAATTTCTTTTTTAAGCATGATTTTTAAGCTTGATATATATATTCAAATTCTTTATTTAATTTGTAATGTGGAGTGCTTAATCGATAGTAATATATGAGTAAAGGTCTCTAGATTAAAAAATTTAGAAAATTTATTTATTTTATTTCTTTGATATTATTAGAAATCACCTGTTATCACAATTTTTGGGAATACTGTAAAAGGGCCATTTATAACATAGCAAACTGGATCTTCTCTTAAGTTGTCAGTCAGTTAAGTGACTTATGTAATACACGCTTGAAAGAGCTGACTGGATAGACGATTTTTTCCTGTATTAAGTATTATTTTGTGGTAGACTGGTTGCCAACCAAGGCTATGAAACCCAATCCGTACTCTTATTTGACACATAACTGTCGGGAAGTGAATGCACGTAAATGAATTTTTTTTATAATCCTGTCGCCCAAAGGAAGGCATTTTACTGCCACTGTTGTGCGGGGTTTTACATAGGAGGAAAGTTATGAGAAAGAGTGACAGTTTACAGGGGATGTCAGGAAGTGGGTAAGAGAAGGAGGAGAATATTGATGAGAGTGGAGTGGACGGAGAAAGGAGGGTGGAGTATATTTGTTGTTTCTGTTTGACTATTTATATCAGTGAATCATTGTGGGTAGTCTGTTGTATTATTCTAACAGTTATTTTGATGGGCATTAACAGTTATGTTTCAAATTATTCTAGGGGCTATTGAATGGGGAATAATTGTAATTGTAAAAGCATTGTACTGCCACTGATGCGCAGGGGGTTAAATAGGAGGAAAGTTATGAAAAAGAGTGACAGGTTATAGGGGGTGACAGGAAGTGGGTAAGAAAATGATGAGAAGACTAATGAGAGTGGAGTGGACGGAGAAAGGAGTACGAGAGAGAGAGAGGATGCAAGTTAGTGAGATAGGAGATGACTTTATATTTAAATTTGAAAACGAGATAAACTGGCGTTCGAACTCGTCTTTCCGATTTCTTATTCTGAGCCGATATCTACTGCATCACAACGTAGGGAATGTCATAAACTAATTCTCTTTTTTTTTTTTTAGCTAACCTATCTGCAGTGCTTCCCCAAGTTATATCTGATCACTATGCCTATTGTAAATCTCCACTAAAAGAAAATGGAAGAATTAAAAATCAATACACCACTGATCTAAATGGCAGGCCAATGGATCCTACATTGTCTTCAAAAGGAATTACGTAAAAATAATAGTTCTTTGAGAACTGATTTCATAAAACGCTCTCTTTATGTTTCCTGCTCCGAGACGACTAAACCAACGCTAAAATCTCCGGAATTCTGCTCTGTCACTTTTATTCTTTAACAATTTGTATTCAGCTCAATGCAGCATCAAGAAACAATTCAATTCCGCTTAATGTGAGTTAATAACAAGCTGGTATCGCAAATAGACCTGGCGTAATGATTTCTATAGAAAACACAGCAACAATTTCAAACGATAATTTCAAGGACTTTTTTTTTTCTTAATTCATGAAGGTTTGGCGCCGCGAGTACCGATCGTTTCAAAATTGATTTCCTGCTGATTAATTTCGTCAAAATTTTTAAAAAGATTTAAAAATGATAGAAGTGGGTGGAAAAGAGAAAATCCACATGAAAATGAAAATAAACAACAAGAAGAAAGGAAAAAAAAATTCTAAAAGAAATGAATAATGCTACCAAAAGCAGTACTGACTACATCACAGGAAAACGTCTTTTCATTTCTTTCAAAAGAATTGCGAGCAGAACGACAGGCGCCATTTTTAAAATGATTGGCTAAAAATATTTTATTTAGAAATTTGTTGCTTTTTTTTTTCACGGTGACAGCAACAAAATATTAACATTTTGGATCCTTCTACAATCTTTTTATTTTATATGGCGATATATTGAGCGGAGCTTAGACGGTGGCACAAGGCCAAAAGTATGGAGCGCCCAGTAGGGAATGAACTAACTACACAATGGATCTAGCGAAGTCAGCTTGTTAACAATTCTATTACGTCGAAATGCACCTGTCTGTCTGTCTATATTCATCTATCTATCTATCTATCTAGCTAGCTAGATAGCTTGAACAGGTGTACTGAAAAGCTATCGGCCCATCCCATTTCCTAGGATTTGAAAAAAGAATGACCAAACATCAGATTTGTGGGGTTATTGTTTCGGTCGAGTGAAAACAGCAAAATCTCTGATAATATGTTGAACTCTTGTATATCAGGCAGCAAGTTAATTGCCGTACGTGATACACGCTTGGGTGATCATGTCTTGAAAGAGACATGGCTGACTAGAAAGAAGATTTTCCTGTAGTTAAATTGTCATTACTTTCTGTGGTAGACTTGTTGCCAACCAAGGCTAAAACCTCAATCTTTCCTGCTATTTAACCCATAGCTGGACGCAGAAACGACGGATTAATAATTTACCCAAGTGTATTTGAGCATAAGTTAATGCAATGAATTCAACTGGAATTGGAACGCAGCAATTCTATCTTGTATATCACATATATAATAAATATATTTGGTTCCCTATGTCATTACACACACACACACACACACACACACACATATATATATATATAATGTAATTTTTGTGTTTTAAAGATTTTTTTTAGAAATGGCGAGTTCTTTTCTGTTTTTTGTCATGAACGAAGTACCATACAGTCAAGCATAAAAATATATTTCAGTCAGTTAAGTGCCATATATGATGCACGCTTAGGGGATCATGTCTCGAAATAGACATGACTGACTGGGCAGAAGATTATCCCGCAGTAAGTTGCCATTGCTTTCTGCGGTAGACTGGTTGCCAGCCAAGGCTATAGAACCCAATCTGTCCTGTTATTTAACCCATAACTGGAGGGAAGAGACGGAGTAATACCTTTCCCAAGAGTAATTGTAGATATGTGGATGCCAGGAATTCAAATGGAATTCGAACTCGGCTCCACAATTTCTCGTTCAAAGCCGATATCCACTGCACCACAACGCACATCCAAATCCAAGGATATATATATATATATATATATATATATATATATATATATATATATATATATATATATATATATATATATATATATATATATATATATATAAAACCGAAAAAATAACATCCTTGTAGATAGCCTCTGAACAGGCTGAAAGCGCTTGGAAAGTAAAAATTTATGGAACATTTTTGCATTCATTATCTCCAGCAAAAAAAAAATTAATAAAATTTCCCTTGTCGGTTGTTTTTAAGGAAACATGTTTAAATGAAAGACTTCTACCCAAATATACATTAATTAAACTACACGACCCGACAGCCAGCAAGGAACGCAATACTGACACATTCCCTCTAAGAAAAGATTCGGAATGTTAAAACAGAAATCCAAAGGCATATATTCTACAAACTATAATGAATACGATAGAATTAATAATTACCGGAAGTAATCTCAACCACCTCAATAGCTCAAGAAATTAATTAAAATCAACCTTCTTCTTTACTTTTACAAAAATTCACAATGACGTGTGAAATCCTGGTTTTTCCCAAATAGAAAAAGGATTGACCATGTGCTTAAAGAAAAAGTTGAAACCAGATTTCGCAAGTAGGTGTTAAATTGGATTTTTGACCAATGGGAGCGACTTGCAAAACTTGAGGACTTAGCGATCCAGTGCTAAATTAAGATAAATACTATATATAAATACTATATAAATGACCTCGGCATCAGTCAAGAGTCACAGATGGAAGCAGCGAAAAAGAAAACACTAAAATGTAAATTTCCACTTCAAGCGACCCAGACATTGTCCTCTTTCTCTTTCTCCTTATCTCTTTCAACAATTCCTACTAAAACATTTTGTACGAACTCTACCTTTAACCTCTTAGTAATGTTTCTAATTGCACATTAAATTCGACAACTTATGTTATTCCTCCTTTTAATAAATTTCTATTTTAACATTCAAAATGTATATTTTATTATTCCACCCTTCTATACTAATCAACACATTCCAACTGACAACCAAACTTCTGATGAAAAACTTCTGATAATAATTCTGCATAAATCCTGTAAGCTGTAAGTTCTGTTATGTCTAATTCAAAGTTTTATTTCATATGAAGAAAAAGCAAATAACTACATTTTCTAGCATGTTAAAAAATTAAATTCCAAAAATAAGTTCTATTTTTATTTAAAAGAATTCAGCTGTCCTTTTAATAAATTTCTATTTTAAAATGCAAAATGTATATTTTACTCTTCTACACTAATCCACACATTCCAACTGACAACCAACCTTCTGATGATGAAACCGTTCTGATGATTATAGTCAGTCAGTCAGTTAAGTGCTATACGTGAAACACACTTGGGCGATCATGTCTCGAAAGAGACATGACTGACTGGGCAGAAGGTTCTCCCGCAGTAGGTTGCCATTGCTTTCTGCGGTAGACTAGTTGCCGACCAAGGGTATAGAACCCAATCTGCCCTGTTATTTAACCCATAACTGGAAGGAAGAGACGGATTAATACCTTTCCCAAGGGTATTTGCGCGTAAGTGAATGCAATGAATTTAACTGGAATTCGAACTCGGCTCCCCGATTTCTTGTTCCGAGCCGATATCCACTGCCTGATTATAACTCTGCGTAAAATCCTGTAAGCTGTAGGGAGTTCGGTTAAGTCTGAGAAACCCGCGAAAAATTAACTCGCTCCCCCCGCTACACTATCATCACTAGACGTGCTGACGAAACCAACAACTACGGAGTTCTCAACCGACGAGATTACAACCAAAAATTAAAATCTGTCCCAGATGACAACAAAATTTGCTAAATTAAGAAAAAATACCACAGATTCGTTGAATAAATACGTAAATAAATTACTCACAGCGAACAACGCCGACGTTAGTTGTTTAAAAACCAAGAAAATTGTCGGTAATTACCAACCGGGGATATCTTTATGGCAATGTCAGTCAGTTAAATGTAAGTTAAGAGACATGACTGACTGGACAGAAGATTATCCCGCAGTAGGTTGCCATTGTTTTCTGCGGTAGACTGGTTGCCGACCACGGCTATAGAACCCAATCTGTCCTGTTATTTGACTCACAGGTAAAGGGAAAAGAAATCTATTATATTATTATGTAGTAATTAGTGGGGGATCGGTTTCCTATTGTTATGAAGTAATAAACTGATCCCCCACTTTATGACCAATATAAGCCTTAATCATTATTCCAACTATTATATTCAGTCAGTCAGTTAAGTGCCATATGTGATACACGCTTGGGCGATCATGTCTCGAAAGAGACATGACTGACTGGACAGAAGATTATCCCGCAGTAGGTTGCCATTGTTTTCTGCGGTAGACTGGTTGCCGACCAAGGCTATAGAACTCAATCTGTCCTGTTATTTGACTCATAGGTAAAGGGAAAAGAAATCTATTATATTATTATGCAGTAATAAGCGGGGGGATCGGTTTCCTATTGTTATGAAGTAATAAACTGATCCCCCACTTTATGACCAATATAAGCCTTAATCATTATTCCAACTATTATATTCAGTCAGTCAGTTAAGTGCCATATGTGATACACGCTTGGGCGATCATGTCTCGAAAGAGACATGACTGACTGGACAGAAGATTATCCCGCAGTAGGTTGCCATTGTTTTCTGCGGTAGACTGGTTGCCGACCAAGGCTATAGAACTCAATCTGTCCTGTTATTTGACTCATAGGTAAAGGGAAAAGAAATCTATTATATTATTATGCAGTAATAAGCGGGGGGATCGGTTTCCTATTGTTTTGAAGTAATAAAATGAACCGATCAGTTAAGTGCCATACGTGATACACGCATTGGGCGATCATGTCTCGAAAGAGACATGACTGACTGGACAGAAGATTATCCCGCAGTAGGTTGCTTTCTGCGGTAGACTGGTTGCCAGCCAAGGCTATAGAACTCAATCTGTCCTGTTATTTAACCCATAACTGGAGGGAAGAGATGAATTAATACCTTTCCCAAGGGTATTTTCGCTTAAGTGAATGCAACGAATTCAAGTGGAATTCGAACTCAGCTTCCCGATTTCTCGTTACGAGAAAAATGCCCATAAACCGGGTTTTCCTCTCAGATCCATCATATTACAAATACCTACACCGGTATATCAATTATCTAAAACCTTAAATCATATAATTTCTCCATACATACCTAACAATTACAGCATCACATCAACTAACTAATTCCTCCATATATGAAAAGCAACCAATCCCAAAGATAGTATTTTAGCTTCGCTGGATGTAGAAAACGTTTTACTAACGTCCCAGTTGAAGAAATATTGAATAGGTTTAGCAACTGCGTCAACAAACACCTATCTGTCCCTCCTCCGAAAATCCAACCTGCAATTCTTTGGAAACTACACACCACGTTTGTAATACAAACTCCATTTTTGGACCACAATGGTAACATCTACATACAAACTAAAGGTATCAGTATAGAAAACACTCCTACTTTTCTCGAATTTTTACATGTTTCGTTAATATAGAGCTAAAAAAAAAAAACCAATGAATTCATTTATCTGAAAAAAAATAAAAAAAGAACTCTTGTCTTCATAATTATAATAGCCAATGCCTGGAAAGATAAAAAATCGCAGAAATAGTGCACATCCAAATTTCTTCTTCCAAATCATATTTTTAAGCGAACTAAAACACATAAAACAATCATCAATCAACAATAATTTTCCCAACAGCCTCATTGATAAACAAATAAAATTATTCTTACAAAAAATACACGAGACTAATATTAAAAAAACAAACAAAAAACATCAACATATTTCATTGCAACCAAATGCGCATTAATTATAAACAGGATGAATTTTCCATACGAAAAATTAAACACTATATCTCTGCGGTAATTCCTCAAAAACATGTAAAATCTATAATATATTATAGAAAATGGAAGACAGCAAACAATGTTTCCCCATCAAATCTAAACTAGCAATGACTAATATTGTGTATGAATTTCAATGCCCTGTACAAGATTGTGTTTCTCGTCATAAATCAATTATCGTACTACCACTTCTCTGAGTAGACGCCTTACATGCCACCTATCTACTTATAATAGCGCAATAAAAACATTTATTAACCCACTTACAAGAACTGTTAAGAAAATTTTTAGTTACAAATACAAACTTAAATCACAATATCCGAGAGGCACTATATATCAAACAATTTTCTCCTACCATGAACCTTACATCATTTAACTGTGGAAATGGAGTTTTGAAAGTAAAAAAAAAAAAAAAAAATAGACTGACGCTGACGCGATGCCCAGCTAAGCACATAACCTGACAGCTTTAAAGAACTCTCCTTAAAAAACAAAAAGAACAAAAAAACAAAAACAAAAAACAAACAAATACTAAGACGCGAGAAATTACAATACAGTCAAACATGAGGACATAAAAACAGAGGAAAAAAATAACATACTTGAAAATGGCCTGTGAAGAGGCTGAAAGCGCCTGGAAAGTCGAAAATTATGAAACATTTTTACATTACTTATCTCCAGCAAAAAGAAAACATGTAAGAATTAATTAATATTAATTTTCCATTAATTAATTTAATGGAAAAATTAATAAATTCTTCCTTGTCGGTCGTTTTTATTGAAGCACACACACACACACACACACACACACACACACACTAAGAAACGAAACACACACCACTTACTTGCTCATAAGGTTTCGACAACGCTGGTCTCTTCAGGTAGCAAGTATGTGGTGTTCTTTAACATATATATATATATATATATATATATATATATATATATATATATATATCCTGGTAAAGTTGACCCAAGGTCCACTTACTATTTTGAGTTCCCTGGTTTTTTTGTTTTTTTTATAAAAGTGTTCAATACAATAAATATTGTAGAGCATAATATAATCATATAATTATGAATTGAAAATACATTGCTATGTATTTTTAATTCATAATTATATCATTAGACTGAACTATCGGCCGATTCATACTCCACCCACGTCTATTGAACAGGTTAAGAGGCCCTTTTTGTGGTTTCCGGCTTTCTCTTTTCCAATCTTTTCACTATTACATAGCCCCCTGCACATCAGTGGCGTTACCGCCTTGCTCGGGGTGATACGATTAAAAAAAAATATTGTAATTTTGTTATTACAATAGTTTATAAAAGCATAATATCACTACACAAAAATCTTTATTTTTGTGTAATTTAGACAATGCTTCCATCACACTCTGTGTAAATATGGTCCTTTTTGTAAAGAATATTTCTTAGCAAACATTTTCTACATTTTACACTTTTTTCAGGGTTTATAGCAAATATATGGTGTTTAATCATTTTACTCATGGCAAATTCGTCATCCTTATAATTATTGTTCATTTGGTTGCATTAAATTATGTTGATGTTTTGTTACGCTATATTTTTATTACTGGTCTCATGTATTTTATGTCAGAATAATTTGATATGTCTGTCAATGACATGGTTGGGAAATGATATAGGTGGAAAAATGCTACAGGGCATTAAAATTGGTACACTGTATTGGTCTTCACTAGTTTTGATTTGGTGAGGTTATTTTGGTGAGTACGACGAGGTTTTCTGTATAAGACTCTGTTCTAATATCAATCCATTACCTATGTCGGACATACTACCACCTCTTTGAGAGGATGACTTACATATCACCTATCAAATCAAAGAGCCATTAAAAAGCACATATTAATCCATAATTTAACAAAACCCCGAGGGAAAATTTTAGTTGATAACGCAAAAATCCTTATTAAATCGCTTAATCGTCGGCATCTTGTTAGAATAGCCTTACGCATTAAGTGCCGTTCCCCAATTATCAATCTGACAGTTTTTAGTAGATGAGAAAATAAAGGTTTCTACCCATATATATATATATATATATATATATATATATATTAATTCAGATACTTCAATCCAAGGGAAAAAAGCAGGAAGGTAAATTCCAAAAAACCGATCCTAATTAATATTAAAAATTTTATTTTAATATTAAAAAATGATACAGGAAGAGAGCTCCATGTAATAAAATATTACAGAGCAAATATATATATTTTTCTGTTGCTGAGTTGATGTGTTGTCCCCCGTGGGGATCTTCATATCTTCATATCGAAATGGCCATTCAACATCTTTGAATTAATCCTTTTTTAATATATATATATATTTTTTTTTCAACTGCTTCAAGCTTTTCCTTTATCTATGATGATATTGTCCAACATTCACTGCCATATTGAAGAACTGACATCACATAGCAATCCAGTACTCTATTCTTTGTTTCTAGTGAAAGTTTCCCGTGTCTTAATACTTTACTCAGCTTCTGGAACGCGTCCTTCGCCAAGCCAATTCGCCTTTGGTTCTCTGTGTCGAACTTTCCGTCTTCTGTTAGAACACTTCTCAAGTATTTAAATTTTTGTATCGGCTTGATTTTAATATCCCCCCACCTGTATTTGGCATTTAGGGATGATCTCTTTGCTGATGACCATGCATTTGGTTTTCTTGCAGTTTATTTGTAGTTCTTCCTTGTCACTCTCTTCAGCTACCTTCTGTAGGGGATCTTGTAGTTTCCTTTCTGTGTCTTCTATCAGCACTGTGTCATCTGTGTACCTTATGTTGTTCAAATTATGGCCTCCGATGACAAATCCTGGCATAACATCTAAGGTCTTGTAAATATTCACGCTGTGCAAGTTAAATAGATCCGGTGAAAAGACATATCCTTGTCTTATGCCCCTTTCTATCTTTGTAAATCTGCTGAATTCGTTACCTGTCCGTATGCAGGTAGTTTGCTGCCAGTAGAGCTTCTTAATTACTCTAACGTCTTTCTCAAATATGTCGAGGCTGCTGAGCATCTCCATCAATTCTTTGTGGCGAATTTTGGCGAATGCCTTTGCATAATCGATAAAATATAGGTACAAGTCCTTCTTCGTTTGTATTGCCCTTTCGGAGAGCATCCTAAGAAATTTAGCGTTCCTTGTTTCAATATCTTCATGTTCATGTCCTATCTCTGGCCTGATTCTGCTTCTCGCTCTATTCATCAGGATCCAGACGATCAGTTTTATAATGACTCATTAAGGTGATAGTTCGGTGCAGTTCTCACTCGTTTGCACCTGGCTTTTTAAGCCGTGCTATGAAAATCTGGTATTATGCCACTATTATAAATTTCGTTTATTATTTTTGTAATTTTCTCTATGCCTAATTCTTCCAGGGTTATCAGTAGCTCAATTACACTGCCGTCTAGATCAGCGGCTTTGTTTCTATTCAGTTTGGCCATTGCAGCTTCTACTTTGGACTTTAATATTTCCGGTCCGTCCTCATCTTTGTGTATTATCGGTTGTTTTCTCTTGTCGTGGAACAGATCTTTTATATATTCTTCCCATTAGTGGACTCTCAAACAGAAATTCAAAAAGAAAAAAATACTTTATACAGAACTTTCCAGCATAGGTCTTATTTATAAACAACAAAAAATGATGTTATTATTTTTGTAAATAAAATTACACTTATTTATGAAAAAGAAACAGTTTCATTTTTCGTTGATCCTTTCAAATGTGTAGGGTCTCGGTTACGTTTGAGACAAAGCCATTTCTCAAGCATAGCCGATGCCCCAAGTGGCCATTGGACACCTATACCTCAAGTGGCCCTTGGACACCTATACCTCAAGTGGCCCTTGGACACCTATACCCCAAGTAGCCCTTGGACACCTATACCTCAAGTGGCCCTTGGACATTGTATACTACAGTGTAAATTTCACTGTAAGAAAAGGTTTCACTTCGAAAGAAACTAGTTCATTTTGAACTTCTCATCTAAAATTGTGACACATTTTGAAAAAAGTGTATTTGTATAATAAATGAGGCGCGAATTTTAAATAAACATGTTTTATCTTCAAAACTTTTAATAACATTCCACTGTATCGGTCACCTCAGATATTACATCAATGGCCTAATGAGAGCCGCACATTCATCATTGCAGTTTGTTGTTTGTCAGCAGTCATGAAATTAAAACTCTCTCGAATAACATCCGTAAACGCGTTGATGACTACAAATATCTAGGATCACACATCAAGAATTCTGAAAAAGACTTTGATATCAGAAAAGGCATAGCATGGCCTGCTTGTAACAAAATGGATAAGATCTGGAAATCCAATCTTGATCGTAAGATCAAAATCCAAGTTTTTCGCGCACTTATTGAACCAATCTTACTCTATGGATCTAAAACCTGAGCTCTTCCAACAAAACAACATCGCCGTTTAGATGGATGTTATACTCGTCTTCTCAGAAGAGTACTTGATCTTTCATGGCGAAACCACCCAACTCTAGAAATGATATATGGAGACCTACCAAGAGTATCAACCTTAGTTCAAAAGAGACGTGTCCGGTTTGCTGGGCATTGTGCACGTGCCACAGATGAACTTGTTTCATCGTTTGTATTATGGAGGTACCCATCATCTCACATTCGATCTCGTAAGTTAACCTTTCCAGACAAGATATATAGAGATACATCTATCACCAAGGAAGACTTACAGGAGCTAAGACAAAAGGAAATACTGGAAGGGTGTAGTGAGTTCTATCTCGGCCGATGCCGCAGAATGATGATGATGATGATGTCAGCCAGATCGGGGCTGGTCGTCAATTATTATTTAGCTCATCTAATAGGGCTTTTGTTCATATTACGTAGTCTCTTTCGTGAAAGCTTCTGGAAGAATTACAACAGTTTACGTAGCAGTTTTCTCCCTAATGGAAAAAAAATCATGAACACAGCCTGCATTTTACTCGAATAATTTTCTTTATCATTAATCTTGCTTCTCCCAATAAAAAAATTCTGATACGGATTATGCAGTCAGAAATATTTCCTCGACTTATATTTAATCGTAAAACTATTCAAATGAGTCGTCGGGAGGCGAAGTTGACAATTTGTATATACCAACCCCAAATATTCCCGCCCGTATCTCGATCATTTTTCAGGGTTTATTTGGAACATTTTATCTTGAAATTTAAATATTTATCGAGAAGCTTCTGTCTCTGTTTATAAAGCCGGGCTTGTGCCGTTTATCAGTGATTGTAAGTTTAGTCTTCGTCATAAAACACAATAAGACGAATGCCTGTCAACGTCGCTTCTAATTTCACTTCATCCTCTCTTTGAATGTACTCCTTGCAACCTCACACCCACACGAAAACGGGAACAGAACGTCTTCTATAGGGACTGTTTGTCTATCGCGTACACCAGCATACCAATAAACCCCTGTCAAGAAAAAAAAACCCTCCTCTTTATCTAACATTCCTTAAATAGGTAACAAAACTCCTATACAAGCAAAATGTTTCGAAAGAATGTTCTTGTAGCGATTAAAAAATCTCCCGACCAGTGTCTGGCTAACAGTTTCTCATAACATTTATCGTTTTCCAGGTAATGTGCTCTTTCAGGACGTGAAGTCACGGTTCTCCACAGCTTTCCATTCTTTGTCGTTCTTATTATGCTTATTCTTTTTCTACTACTCTAATACAGTTAGACTGATTAATTGATGTTTCTATTTGTCTCTTTGGCTTTCGATCTGTCATGTCAGTATCTAATTCGCCAAGCCTCTTTTCTCATTATGTAGCTAAGAAATTTCAACTCCCTATTCCTAATTCTGAATATGCGTTCAATTTTTTCCCATTTTCCTCAAGATTTCAACGCACATGGAATAAGGAATACACCTATATGGTTAGACATGAATAACTTAAGTTATTAGTCACTGTAGCCTAGCTAATAAGACAGCTGTTATGTTGTGATACGCTCCCAGACTTTTTGAAAAAGCTGATCTGGATGTTGCGTTAAGGAGTAACTGTTATTAAAACGAAAGAGATAATAAGTATACTCCATCTCGAGTATGATCGCCTACAATGGTGGCAAGCTAATCCTTGTTGAAAGTACCTGCGCAGATAGATTTGTGTTGGTTCAAGACCAATGGGGCCAACCTGGGGTTTATTATACAGCAACGGAGCTTAGTCAAATAAAGCGTATAAAGTGGTATGATCAACAATTTAAACAAGACCAGTAGGCTCAAAGCGTCATTATGACTTGTGACTTCGGACTAGTACAAAGATCAACGGCTTCAGAACTGTTTAATCTCCCCCAATTTTAATCAGAGATCATTGGTCAAATGGTGGTATGTTTTATCATGCACTTTCAAACGATGCTGCAACCTGAGGTCATTTCATATATCAAATGTTATAAAAAAAACGCCATATTTCCCCTCTAACAACTGACACACCGCAATATTTATTTACATAAACTTTATTTTTTTTGCTTTATTATCATGTGGGATATTCCACATAAACCTTGCTCTACCCTTTCTCAAAAAAGTAGACTCTTCGTACAAAGAGCCTTTTAGCCAACCATCACTTCGAACTTATAAATTTACCTATTCATTGGTCGAGACACTCTAAGACTGAAATGGTTTTCTTCTTTCGCGCCAATGTTTCTGGAGCCGATTTCCAGAATTCCAAAGGTATATAAATGGCAATATAACTCGATTCGAGTAAGTTTGCGAACTCCAAAAGATGCCAATAACCTCCACGCATGTCGAATCGCTGACTCATCAATCGACCTCGTAAAAATAACATTTACTCAACAATCGACCGCGTTGAGATTCTTACTGCACTTAAATTGAAAGAGTGAATATTCCTTCACTTCACGAACAAAGTTATTGTGTACGCTTATACAATTAATTCAACAGGTAAAGGCCAATAACTCTCGACAAACTATTTCTATGTAACTAAACAACTCACATTTCGATAATTTTTTTCTTGCAGCAACAGTCTGTTGTATTTTTCATGCCAAATCCCAAATATTGACCTTTGTTGAACTATACCCTGCATGAACAATCTTTCAGACATTTTTTCACTTGTAATTATCAACAAGAAATTATTCGACCATGCATGTACGTTTTATTGTTTATATAAAATTCTTTTATTGTTGTCATTTCTTGTATGACAATTTGTCTTATATTTTCTTCAATTGAATTTATATTGTTGTGTGGTATATGAACAAACACGCAAAAAATTTCTTTCTAATATAAATTCTGTATCGACTACCCGCAACAATCATATTGCCCCAAACCAACCGAAATTTGCATTATTAATTGTTATATTAGATCCAATATTGTCAGTTATTATTCCATTTTGACTAGTATTTCATTTATCATATTTTATGCTGTCATTTATTGCAGTTTTAACTTTCTACGACTATTAGTAAGCCTGGCCGTTTGGAAATAAAAATGAATGAGACTCGAATCGTATTCCTTTTCTTTTTGGAGTTTGGTTTTTCATGCAGTTCCCTATAAGAATATTTTATAGTTCATTTTGTTAAATCAAAATTAATTTTTTTTCTTTTACTGAATATTCACCGTTTCAAAAATCTACTCAAGATAGAGAATTACTAAATACAGTTGTTGTATTGATGTTTATGAGAAAAATAGGATAGATAACAGTTGATCCTAAACATCAAGGGGTTAAGATTGTAATAATTAGGGAAGTATTTTCTCGGGAGTTGTTATGGTGAAACACACCTATTCTATAGTGAATAGACTCTCCCACTTATTTTAAGCAGGAGTAGTAAGAGGAACGAGAGACAGTCGATGTTGGACGATAGTAGTCGACAATTAGTCGAATACGAAAGTAGTCAGCTACCTGGCAAGATTACACTGCGTAATACATATATCAAGTTCCTAACGTTTTTTACGACGAACCAATTAGGACCGACTTTAGCCCAAATACTAGCCTCCACTGCGAACATAACTCCACAACAACAATCTGTTAAACAAAGTAGCGGTTTTTGTGAAGAATCTGTTTGGATGAAATTTCCTTCTTACCAGGATGATTCAACCTTGTGGACGTGACATTGATGTGACTATATTTAAAGCTTTGAATTGTCGAAATTAAGAACGAACATTTGACGAGAGAGGCGAAGAAATAGCGATAGGCTTGCAAACATTTCGTCTATGAGAAAGGGGTTGTAGGGTGGAAAATAACACCGTGTAACACGAATTTTAGCTTTCGGTAAAAATTATTTTCTTTTTGTTTGCGCTTAGAAAGTATGAAAATGGCTAATATTTTCTTCAACTTTGCTTTGTGACTAGGATAAGATTTCTGAAATTTTTATTCCCATTGGAAAACAATGGCGAATGTGAATATTCTCATCCACGCGAAGCAGGAACAAAACGACATATAATTAAAAAAGAACTTATTTATTTTAGGATTACACAAGAGATCTCAAAATTTTACAAGTAAGTTGTTTTTCGCGATTTACGCTTATGCTGTAAATTACTTTCACAAATAAGTCCCTAAATATAGTTTACCATCATCATTTCGTCTTACGTTCCTTGATAGTGACGTTCAAATTGCAGTATATTCTGTTTTCCTAAAATTTATCAAGATGAGCGTCAAGGATATGGGCTTTGAGTGCTATCCTGCTGCCTATTTTGCCGTAGGTCTTTCCCAGGGTCTCAGCAAAGCTGCACAGATTTTCAGCCATGTAGTTCCCCTGGAAACCTCGAACCACTGGCTTCCATGATGCTTTCTCCGTCCTCGTGAACTTCTCGCTGAATTTCTTGCACTCTATGATCTTTATTTGCCTCCCAACGAAGACACAGGCTTTGATATCTTGGAAAAGTCATACAGATATTTGAAGGCTGCAGTCTTATCTACAGCTGTGAAATATTGTTTCATAAGGCCCAATTTTAAGTGTAGTGGACGAAACAATACTTTCTGGGGGTTCAAACATTAGCTCCGCTTTGATGTTCCTCCTCCCTACACTGAGCTCAGTCCACTGAAGCCAGTCTCGCCTGTGGCAGTGTACCGCAGTGTCCCTGTTGAAAGATTATACGGGTATTTGGTAGAATCACCATGGAGACCCATGAGGAGAGCCACTCTTTTGAAGTCTCCGATATCACGTCCTTAACCGTACTCTTCATATTTGAAGACATCTAGTAAGATTTTGGCACTGTTTATTTCCCTTTTGGCTGTAATGAGTGGTCCAGGTAAAGAGATGGATATATGTTCCCGTTATGAAGCAGGACGGCTTTGAGGCTCCTGGATGAGCTGTTAATGAAAAGCTGTTAATGAAAAGGAACCACTCACACCACTCAGCGTCAGTCAGTCAGAGAGTCAGATGGGAGCCGCGAGACGAAACATCTAAAATGTAACTTTAACTTCAAATCAACTCGGAGATAAAGCTAGGTCGCACCTTGTTCTCTTTCTCCTTATCTCTTTCAACAATTACTACTACGAACATTTTGTACGAGCTCTACCCTTAACCTGCACATTAACTCCTACAACTTATCTTGCTCATTCCCTTTAAATATTTAATGTATATTTTATTCTTACACAATTCCACATATTCTAACCTGCCGACAACCAACCTTTTGATAATGATGAAAACCTTCTGATGATAATTTTTTTTTAATCATATCATCCCGAGCAAGGCTGTAAGGCCACTGGTGTGCAGGGGGCTACGTAAGAGTGAATAGATTGGAAAAGAGAAAGCTGGAAACCACATCCTAAACAGGGAACAAGGGATGAGCCTCTACACCTGTTCAATAGACGTGGATGGAGTGTGAACCGGGCGATAGTTAAATTCTGCATAAAACTTGTAAGCTGTGGGGAGTTCGGTTATGTCTGACACAAGGCCGAATCAAAGACACATTAACCAGCTCCCTAATACATGGCGGAAGTAAGGATCTATTTTCTGGTACAGCACAAGAATCCGACCATTTCTCCCAGCATCTTTAGTCAGGATTCCTCTATACGAAATCCACATGAGATGGGAAATAGATTTCCAACAGACCGTAGAGATCGTTCATCATGACAGGAGAAAATTCATGGACTGCTTCGTGATTACGTTAATGAAGAAGAGGCAACTGGGGAAAAATAGGCAATTGAGTGGGCGGGAATATCATTCACTGAGACTCAGACAACGGCATGATAGCTGATCAGGTGTTAAACTGCGCAGCAACCGTACGACCACACCCGATCAAGGGTCTAATAATGATTGATGATGATGGATGATGGATGATGATGGATGTTGCAAGTATTATTACGAGCGAGTAGTTTCGTTGCATATTCTGTTACAGAGAAATGAATAACTCAATGCGCACAATGTTAAAATGTTTTCCATACCTTTTGCATTGTTTCTGGCTTTCCTCCTATCTATCTATCTATCTATCTATCTATCTATCTATCTATCTATCTATCTATCTATCTATTTCCATCTGTTCATTATCTATCTATCTATCTATCTATCTATCTATCTATCTATCTATTTCAGTCTGTTCATTATCTTATCTATCTATCTATCTATCTATCTATCTATCTATCTATCTATCTATCTATCTATCTATCTATTTCAGTCTGTTCATTATCTATCTATCTATCTATCTATCTATCTATCTATGTTCACTTTGTAATCCATTCTCACAAACTCATTAGGTAAGTTGCTCGTTCTTTCTATCTACCAGTCCCTCTCTCAATACACCCTGTGCACATTAAGCTATCTGAGCCATAGTTTTTCATAATATGTCCCCAAAATTTCAGTGATATCCTTCCGAACCAGAACAGTCCCAATCGATAGTCGATTTTTTAAAAAAATCATTTCACACCAAACAAAGCGGCACTACCACTAGTGCGCAGGGGGGTTACAGTAAGAGAAAGGACTGGGTACAGGGGGGTATTGAAGAAAGGATAAAAAAGGTGTTAAATGTGCGTTAGACGATATTTTTTGAGAATCATGAAATTTTTGACAATGAAAATTTGCGCTTGGTGACAGATATTTTGCGATTTGCGTGCAATGTATTTTGTTGAAAAAGGTTCGCCAGGTGCTCAAAAAAAGGAAAACATTTTGATTTTGATTTTGTTTAGCGAGATCAATTATATGCCATATTTTGGTTTATACCGGAAGATCAAAGTTAAGTGGCGTCAAACCGACAAATAGAAAATATTTAATAGTAATTTTGAATTTTGAAAAAGAAAAAGATTTGTCTATATTTCTGAGATGAGGTAATATTTACAGTATTTACATTATTCGGACTATTGTCCTCATCTTCGTTGCCATTTGTATGATGTTGAATAATAGATCATTCTATTTGTCTATATTTCTGAGATGAGATAGTATTTACAGAATTTACATTATTCGGACTATTGTCCTCATCTTCGTTGCCATTTGTATGATGTTGAATAATAGATCATTCTATTTGTCTATATTTCTGAGATGAGGTAATATTTACAGTATTTACATTATTCGGACTATTGTCCTCATCTCTGTTGCCATTTGTACGACGTTTAATAATCGATCATTCTATTTGTCTATATTTCTGAGATGAGGTAGTATTTACAGTATTTACATTATTCGGACTATTGTCCTCATCTTTGTTGCTATTTGTACGACATTTCAGCCGTTGTACAATCCCTGGGGTTTATGAACTCTACTCCTTGCGTAGTGCCTCTTCTAGAAGTCATGAGTTATCTCCCTTTAACCCTGTAAGTTAATGTTGTAACCTGGAAATAAACTCACAACTCTTTGGGTCAAGTCACAGGCACTAACCGAGGTCTATGTGCACTGGGCCTTTTATTCATTTTTTTTTTTACCAGAGTTCGTATTGCAATTTTTGATATTAATGGTTTTCTCTCGTATTTTTCATGTTAATGGTTATCTCTAGTAATTTTTTTTTACCAGAGCTCATATTGCAATTTTGACACAAATGATTTTCTCTGGCACTCCGTGATACTGGTTCCCATATTGTGTTCCTTGGCTGGTTTAGGAGATTTTTGTTGTCTAGCATATTTGCTGATTCCTTAAGTTTATGTAGTTTCCAGTGGCGTTCTCTACCTACTTATTATTTATTATTAGGTGGATAGCAGGGGCACTCGACCAGATATGGCAGCAGTATTCAATGCAGGGGCGGATGCTAAGTCGGGATCGATCATATTACAGATTCTCCGTTGGATTTTGTCAAGGACCCCTAGGTGGATAGCAGGAGCATCCGACCAGATATGGCAGCAGTATTCAATGCAGGGGCGGATGCTAAGTCGGGATCGATCATGTTACAGATTCTCCGTTGGATTTTGTCAAGGACCCCTAGGTGGATAGCAGGAGCATCCGACCAGATATGGCAGCAGTATTCAATGCAGGGGCGGATGCTAAGTCGGGATCGATCACGTTACAGATTCTCTGCTGGATTTTGTCAAGGACCCCTAGGTGGATAGCAGGAGCACCCGACCAGATATGGCAGCAGTATTCAATGCACGGGCGGATGGTAGACTTATATAAGTGCAGGATTATTTCAGACGGGAAAAAACTTTCTGGCCCTACACAGAGAACCTAACACAAAATGTGTGCAATATTCTATTTGGAATGAATTTCTCACAGAATCTATTTGGAATAAATGTTACAATTTTCTCTTGATAGTTTGATAACATAGGTATTCGTGGTATGATCATTCTTCTTTTTTTTAAAGAATATTTAGCGTCAAGTTGAACGGGAGATCGGGGTGCCGAGTTCGAATCCCAGTTAAATTCGTTTCATTCACTTACGCACAAATTCCCTTGGGAAAGGTATTAATCCGTCTCTTCCCTTCAGTTATCGGTTCAATAATAGAACAGATTAGCCTTGGCTGGCAACCAGTCTACTGCAGAAAGCAATGCCGACCTACTGCAGGATAATCTTCCCAGTCAATCTTTCGAGACATGATCGCCCAAAGCGTGTATCAGGCATAGCACTCAACTTACTGAATAATGATAGAAATAATTTAATTTACTTTAAAAATTTATGTTTTACTGGTTCCGATAATTAGAGTAAAGTAATATTTACCCTAACGATAGAAATAAAATGTTTAAATGTCGGGCAATAGAAGTAATGATTTATTCCGTTTCGCCTGAAGAGTTCTAGCGCCATATATTACCCTCGTTCTGAATGACCGACTTCAATCAACAAACAAGATCCCTTGGTTGTAACTGAAGAAAATCCTAAGCTGACAGCACGATCCATTTTTTTTTTTTTCCCCCAAAATATTTTCTGCATTTCCTGGGCGGGGAACGGTATACTGATTACGATGTACGGAATATTTTACTAAAGGATTTTATGTGCCAGATATTAATGACTTGGTTGCGCCAGAGGATTATGTCAACAAAGACGGAGAAAACGCTTAATATGACTGAATTTGTAACCGATGATTAAATATAAGTCGATGATATTTACACCGCCCCAAAACTCGACAGGACGTTAATTTCACCTAATGAAACAAGTCCAAGAATTTAAGTACCTAGGAAGTGTTCTAACAGGAGATGGAAAGTGCGACACGGAGATCCGAAGGCGACTTGGCATGGCAAAGGACGCGTTCCAGAAGATGAGCAAAATACTAACACACAGGAAGATCTCAATAGAAACGAAGAAAAGAGTGCTAGACTGCTACGTGATGTCAGTTCTTCAGTACGGCTGTGAATGCTGGACAATATCATCGAAAATGAGGACAAAACTGGAAGCGGCCGAAATGTGGTTCTACAGAAGGATGCTACGGATATCGTGGACTGAGCATACAAGCAACGACGAAGTGTTAGAAAGAATGGCAACAAAAAGGAAATTGATGCTGAGCATCAGGAAGAGACAACTGAAGTTCCTGGGACATGCAATGAGGAAGGAAAGCCTGGAGAACCTGATACTGACTGGTCAGATAGAAGGAAGGAGAGACAGAGGAAGGCAGCGGATAACATATTTGCAGGGCCTGATCAGGTGGATGACGGAACGGGGGTTGCCAGGAGCAACAGGAGCAAACATACTAAGAGCCACAAGGGATAGGGAGACGTGGAGATCCATGATCGCCTACGTCCTGAAGGGACAGGGCACATAGAAGAAGAAGAAGAAGAATGTATGTGTGTGTGTGTGTGTGTATTAATCTAATGTAATCCACGGGATGATAATAATTTGAAATAAAAACGTATTCTGTGCCATAACAGGAATCTAAGATCCTGTTAATTATATAAACAATTTTCACCATGCCTATATATATATATATATATATATGCTGTTAAATATAAGAGACAATGAATGTCTATTATGCTTAATCATGAGCCGTTCTAACCGTCGTATTTTTGCTTTAATTTCAGTTGAAAATAAAGACAAAAATTCTCCATTTGGATAATTATTTATTGATTTTCTTCTAAGCTTTCGGCTCACATGAGCCATCTTCAGAGAGGTTGTTTAAACTGAAATATTATAACATCCACCATCACCGACGATTTTATTTTGTGTTGACATAAAACTCCGCTTGGCAACGGCAATGGTTACCAAAAATAATAAACGCAGTTCTAAAATTTGCGATGCGGTTTTATGACGTCACACCGTGGGATAGCGCGAAATGACAACAAAACCATGTAGTCAAATGCAATGTAATGTTATTTCCGGTTTTAAACTTGATTTTATTGAGTGTTGGTGGTTTAGATTTGATATACATGACCTCCAATATCTGCAGGTTCCTCTTACTGTGTGTATGAGTAAGGATCACCGTATTGTTGACCAAAATCTGTCTGATATTACCTACATGTTTATGTTTTTCAGAGAAATGTTGTTTAATAGTACTTTGATCAGAAAGATGACATGTAAGTCTACGGGAGAGCGTGGCTGTAGTAAAACCAATATATGTACTAGGTTTTTTATTAGTATCAGAGATGCAATCTCTGAATGGGCATGTAAATTGGTACACTACATTGGTTTTTGTAGAGAATTTAGTGCTTGCTGGGTTATTATAGACTATGAGGTCAATTGTTTTAAACTTTTTATAATATATATAATCAAATTAAACTCCTTATATATTATAAATATTATATATATACACGCATCGCTCATTCAGTAATTAATTTAGAGCACTCTGGCTGTTGGCGTATGATACATCATGTGCTAAAAGTCTGCCTCCTTCCACCGAGCGCCCATAGCTCAGGGATAGAACTGCCGACTGACGCCAATTCTGTCGGGTTTCAATCCTAGGTAAAAAGCAATCGGATGTCTAACCGTACTAATGAGCTGTGATACAGCGAAACAGATCTGTCTGCAGATGACTATATATATATATATATATATATATATATATATATATATATATATATATTAATATATATACATATTATCCTATATCTTTGGCACGACTGGGAATTTCATACGTTATACAATCATCAGGTGCATATTTCAATTTCACACTTTAATAGATTTGAATTTAAGTTAACTCGATGTTCAAGTGAATTAGATCTTATAATGTTAAGTTACTGCTTTTTTAATAATACGATTAAAATTTAAATATTCTACGTTTACATGTGGATAAAAATTTAAAATTTAAAATTAAAATTAACAGTAAAAATTAAAATTAAAATTAAAATTAAAAATAATAAAATGCAGAGGGCAAGAAATAAAAGGGGGTAAATCATGAGTCTTTAAAATGTAAATATTTAAATATTCAAATATTACATATACATAAAAATGTAGGGAAAATTAAAATTTTAGGATTTTAAAATTCTAAATATAAATATAAATAAGATAAGAAAAAATAAAATAAAAATTAAATGTAAAATTTAGAATTAAGAATTAAAAATTTAAGGAGCAAAAATAAAAGGGGTTTAATTCATAATTGTTAAAAGTCATATTGCCGAGGAAAAGAAAGAAAGAAAGAAGCAAACGTAAAGAGGGACCTATATCAAACTGGGTCTAAGAATTTAAGTAACTATTTTTATCTATGACAACATGGAGTCGTTAAATCAATTTTCTTATTAAGCAAGTTTGGATTTTTGGATTCTTGATATGATTAAAGATGACAAGTTTTTCTAAAAGTATACATTACATTTATCTCATTTTCCATTGTAATGTTTCGATTTAGCTACGATATTCCAGGTAATAATTGGGTTCTTGTTATTGTTTTAATTTCTAATCAGGTATGGAGAAAGCAGTACTTTTGCTGTATTTATTGTTGTTTAAAGACAAAATGTTATTGTTAATCATACCTTCCACCTGTTAGTAGTACTCCCAAAAGAAAAATTTAACATTATTATCATCCGAATGATTTAGAACTCTATAAACAATATTTGCGGACGTACACTGGCCATTCAATGGGCAGGTTTTACATATTTTGGGTCGTTATTTTTAGAATGGTCATTTTTGCTATGAGTTGGTTGACGGATGTGGGCCATATATTTATTGTGTATATATTTAGGTAGCAATCCCTATTTTATGCAAGTTTCAAAATTTAGAATCATTATAAGCAAAATAAGTTTAAAAATTAGGATCATCATAAGGAAATACGCAACCCCAGTTGATATAAATAAGAAAATTAAATTAATTATCTATTACACAAAATTTAAAACTGCTATCTTCATTGTCAAAAATGAAAAATTTACCTGCAAGATCTCAACTACAGAGAACCAATTTACATTACCTCTAAAGAACTGCATTTTTGATCAATCCAAATTCAAAAATAACTACATTAAATATACTACTACATCTTTAACAAGAAGACTCGCGTTACTTCTATCTGACCATAGCCCTATTAGCCCTATTTAAATACACATGGAGATCTACCGAACGCTATCCATAACAGTGTTAAGTGCTATGCATGATAGAGACATGACTGACTGGGCAGAAGATTTTTACGCAGTAGGTTGCCATTACACTCTTCAGTAAACTGGTTGCCGACCAAGGCTATAGAACCCAATCTATCAAGCTATACAAGCCATATCTGGAGGGAGAAGTGACGGATGAATACCTTTCCCAAATGTATTTGCGCGAATATGGAACGAATTCAAATGGAACTCGAACTCAGGTCTCCGATTTCTTGATCCGAGCCGATATCCACGACGCACATCCATAATATACTCGTTAATAATGCAAATGTAATCATTCACTTGTAAAGAAATGCTAAAAATAAAGGAAGCATTATTTATAAAACAAAGTAGACAACACTCAACAAAATCAAATATGAAAATAGCCATAACGTGCTCGCCGTCTTTGGTATATAAAACATTCCTATGAATAAAAGAGTCTATATATTCAGTTAAAAGTAAACTAAATGTCATCTTTGATAATGGCTAAGTCGAAAGCGCTTGGATAAACATTCGAACATTTTTTATATAATTTATGTTCTGAAAAGAAAAGAATTATCAGATTTAATGAAAGACTATATAAAAATATTAGCCATGGCACGTTTAACGAAATATATATATATATATATATATATATATATATATATATATTGATTGTTTAATACTTATTACATCAATGCATCAAATGAAGCTAATAATAGTTATTACATCAAATACATCAGGTAGTCAATAATGATGATAATAAGGACGAACTGTTAAATGAAAGAACTGAAATTATAACAAAATGCATCCACATTAAGAAATGCCTCTTAGGTTCATTCAACCTTGGATGAAAACTTCATAATTCGTTTGAATTTAAACAATGTGCGTTAATAAATTCTCTGCTACGTGAACGTTCAAATAAAACACCGTTACAAGTCAGTCAGTTACGTGCCATACGTGATACAAGCTTGGGCGATCATGTCTCGAAATAGACATGACTGACTGGGCAGAACATTATCCCGCAGTAGGTTGCCATTGCTTTCTGCGGTAGACTGGTTGCCGACCAAGACTATAGAACCCAATCTGTCCTGTTATTTAACCCATAACTGGAAGGAAGAGACGGATTAATACCTTTCCCAAGGGTATTTGCGCGTAAGTGAATACAATGGATTCAACTGGAATTCGAACTCGGCTCCCCGGCTTCTCGTTCCGAGCCGATATCCACTGTACCACAACGCACATCACAACCCGTTACAAGAGAGTTCTTAAAAAGAAAAACCATAAATGGTAAAATCAGTTATTAAAAATCGCCTGAAGACACCACTCATGGTAGAAAACTGGGTAGCGAAATAACTCATTTAAAAATGGTATATATATACATATATATATATATTATTACTTTAGAAAATGTACAAACTAAAAACTACTATAAAATTGTACATCAGGTAGTTAATAATGATGATGACAAACGTTTTAATGAAAAACCAAAAAACCAAAAACTTAACACCACTTTCTTTTATGTTTAAGTCATTTTATGCGAGCTAAAAATATTATTCTTGATTTCTCTTCTTATTTTCTCATTTTATCTAACCTTTTTACTTTTTTCCCTTCTTTTTAAAAATGATTTTACCTTGTATAAAAAGATTTTCAAAAATAAAAGGAAGTGGTGTTTTCTAATGTTTTTTTCAAGAAAACGTTTGTTACCATCATTATTAACTACCTCATGAAACATTGGTCTTTCAATGCCGAAACAAAAGGTACAGTTTTGTAGTAGTTTGTAGTTTTTATTTTGCACATGTTCTAACGTAATGATGAATAACAAATATTCATCGCTATAATTCTTTTAAATTAACATTACTATTATTTTCTTCGTTCATATTTATTTGTATATATATATATATATATATATATATATATTAGTCATCCACATACAAGCCTGTTTTGCTGTATTACAGCTCATCAGTGTGGCTAGACACATCCGCTTGCTTCTGGCCGGGATTGGAACTCGACTGATTTGGTGTCTACCCCCCCCCCACCTATATATATATATATAGGAAAGAATATTAATAAAAAAAAGTCTTGAATTTAAAAATGTACTTTTTTTGGACAGTATTTGTTTATTTTTATTATTGTATTTTATATTTCAGACCGCCCTCGGTCCTTCATCAGAGACGAGTTAATTTTTAAATTTGAATTAAATTGCAGCCCATTTTAATCAACCTGATCATACTTTAGAAAATTGCAAATGTTTACTAATAGACTCCAATTTTAGTTCTACATACACACGCAGAAAGAAAGAAAAATACTGGATTTTAAAATTAAATACTCACAAGCTAGGGTTAAATAGGGACTTAGGGGTGTTGAATCTTTATAAATATTTCAATAGCTAAAATTTTTTTCAGATATTCCAAGAAATTTTTATCTCAAACAAACAGACTTTCTCTACGGACGTGCTGCATGTTGTGAACAAACACACCACGTGATGTAAACAAAAAATATTCGAACGCTATCGTGAAATACGTTTCTAATTCAAATTTAAAAATCACTCGTTTCTGATGAAGGACCGAGGGCGGTCTGAAATATAAAATACAATAATAAAAATAAACAAATACTGTCCAAAAAAAGTACATTTTTAAATTCAAAACTTTTTTTATTAATATTCTTTCCTATACATATTAAGACAGTATACGTGGATCATCACTATGTTTTATATATATATATATATATATATATATATATATATATATATATATACAAATAAATATGAATGAAGAAAATAATTGTAACGTTAATTTAAAAAAATAGAGACTGACGAGCAGCAGGTTTGGCTGCGTAATATGTATAACCCATGAAATTGTAGAATATATAAAAAACTTTCTAGATTATATTACCCTGTTAAATTAAATAAATAAATTTAATATTGAGTTCTTTTGAGCTCGTCTCTATTGGAATTTACCTGACTTAAATAACAAATATACTACGTTATGGGGATTATATGTGTGTGTGAATGATCGACTTCGAATCTATTTATAATTCTAAATGAAAGAATACGTGTATACTATTTGCGGTTTCGCCTGCCTTATAGTCAATCAAATCCACTCTTTATACACAGCCACCTGAACACACAAACCTACAGATGAATATTTGGAACGCTTGCGCTAGAAGCCTAAACCGTATAAAGAGTTTTAAGTTACACATTTGAAGACAATGTAAAATGCACCTGAACCCTAGACTAAAACAATTATAAAGCAAAAATATGATCTGGGAAATTTTGTCCCAGTTGGTTTAAATTCTCGCTTGCATCATACCAAGGTTAACAATGAAAGTAACAACTTTAGCTGCTCCTAAATTGCAAGGTAGTTCTGTGAAAGTGTCTTGTACCAGTTCATGGTTTGGCA